>CM069441.1:106174989-106639077 GCA_035610835.1 Ophiura sarsii
CAATGTTAATTTCTTTCTTGCAGCTTTTTGAAGTCTTTATAAGACTAATATAATAATTTCTATATTTTCTTCAGCGTCAGAAAATAAATCTGTAGAGTTTGATTCAGCGTTCAATTTGCATTTATGTAATCTCTTGGAAGTCATTGTTAAACATCTTTTCTATCCCCTCCCCTCTTCAAGATAGCAAATACCTTCAGCGATGCTGGTACGAGGCCTGCTAGACCTCAAACTGATCTGCTAACACCAATTCACAAACAGTAACTAGGTAATTCTAAATAAATGTTAGGCCAATTCCTTATCCTACCCACATCTAGCTAAATGCGACAAAGTCCAGTTACACCCGAGTCGCACACTGTGAAAGCAAACTGTGAATTTGTACCCTTGCTTTACCATGCTGCAGTCGCAGATCATAGGTGCGTTACAGGATATGCAGTAGTTTGAGGCACTTTTGCAATGCTAATTTCTTTCTTGCAGCTTTTTGAAAGTCTTTATAAGACTAATATAATAATTCCTATATTTTCTCAGCGTCAGAAAATAAATTGCTTCAAGCTTGCTGTTTTCAATACCGTACCCTCCACTTTAAATATGATAATTATCTAATTGCATGTATGCATGTGAGACGTGGACCCTAACCAAAGCTGACAAAAACAGTATAGCTGCTTTCGAGATGTGGCGTTGGAGGCGTATGCTTCATATCGTAATGGACAATGAGAAGGACCAATGCCAGTATTATTGAAGAAATAGGGGTGTCTAAACGACTTCTTCATGCTATCAACACCCAAATGCTGAGCTACTTCGGCCATATCTCACGTCGCAAGGGTAACAACCTAGAGAAGATGATCATGCAAAGCAAAAAAAAGGGAAGGGAAGGGCAAGAGAGGCAGACCTCGTTCCCGGTGGATTGACCAAATAAAATTGATTACTGGACACCCTCTCTGTGATTGTTACTCCTTTGCTGAAATCGATATTTGTGGCGTAGTATCTGTAACTGTAAGGTCACAAGCTGTCAGTCATGACAGGACCGAACCAACCAATTATCTAATTATTACATTGAACGTCGTACCGCATTATCCAAGGCAGCACTACTACTCTGGCAGCTGTAGCTGCTACAACTTGTATTGGTCATTTTCCCTTTCAAATTAAGGGTTTTAAATAGCTCAGTTGTTTTTTCTTTAAAACTAATGCAGGAGGAGCAAATTCCTCAATTATATAAAATGTTGGTTAATAGTGCTCTTTTGCCGGAATTTTTGCCAAAACAGTGCATACATTTCATAGCTGTATTCTGTAATTCCAATTCCATGGCGTAAAAGTATCAATCTTTATTTCCATATAAAAAAATACATTATATTTCCAACTGTTACTGTAATGACTGAAACTCATTGGTGCTATTTGCACATGTTTAAGTCCAGTATTTGCCAATTTGCTCCCTGGACCAGCTCATTTTGCGCCCTCCCTGAACACACTTTATTGATAAGACCCCTGATAAGATCAGACTTTAAACTTCCATACTTTCCAATAAGTCGATTGACTGTTGACTCTCTATTCAATCCTTGTGTAGGTATTCAAGAATTGATTATTTATACAAATCACACACAAAAGAATAGCCTGTGTAAACCGTAAAGCCATTCATTGACAGCAATTATTGATTTCTGTTAAATTGCCATTGACCATAATAAATATTAGCAGACCAGCTGCACTAATCCCTATTCAAAGCCAGGAAGTTTAGCAAAAGTTATTTCAAATAGTATAGAGCAGGCGCTTGAATAGAGGCTGATGACTGGTCTTGCCAATCAGTTAATTAGGCCTTCGCTAAAATGGACCCTTTAGGACAATGAGCATGTATATTGTTAAACAAGGTGGTTCTCGAACAGCATGTCTCGCCTGCTTGTGCTTAAATGTCCATGGGCGCCAATCATGGGGTGGGGGACAGGGGTCATGCCATTCCCCCATTTTTGAAGGGTGGGGGACACTATATCAAATACCCCCCCCCCCCCCCAGGCTTCTCGTTAGGTACAAATATAATGGGGTCCACTGGACCCCATAATCTACCAATTCTCAAATCATTGGGTCCGAGAAGAAATTATGGGGTCCAAGTCAAAAATGTAATTTGCGAATTGTGACTTCGGAATCGGATACGGAAAATAGCGAGAAGAATAAGAAATAACGCAATACGCACGTGTTAGTCTCTCTTGAAAATTGGCCGTACACATACTGTATAGACGATGTATGCATTCAACGACGTACTACGGAGTACGGACACGACGAAAACATTTGGAGATGAGGTGAAAACATCATCCATGCATAGATGATGGTCGAGAGTTTTGTACAAGGAAGACCGAGAATATTTAGTATTTCATTACCAAGTATACTTTGATTCGGATCGTCACGAAAACTGATATTTGTAAGCTTACACATACAAAATTATCTTGACAAACGATTAAAAATTATTGCGTCCAGATGGACGCAATAAAGAGTCCAGTTTAAAATGTACTGCGTTTTTCAGCAAAAATATTGCGCCCCCAGATGCGAAAACGCAATGTAACGAGAACCCTGCCCCCCCCCCACAGGTTTTTCAAAGGGAATCATGGAATTAAGATGTTCAAATAAGTACGAAGATGGTAGTTGTTTGCGCACTGTACGTAGCACACATGTGGCCAAAACATTAAATTTAGTGGTTTTTTTTAGAAGCTTGTTGAATTAAAGCCAAAATATACTCTACAATTGCGCGCATTTCTTTAGAGTATCAGTTAAAGTTTATCTTGCCTTCTCCCTATAGATATGAAAAACCTAGTTAGCCACCGAGAAGCTGGTTCACCATTGTCTGATCTCTGATAGTTTTTCTCTGATGATTTCCGATACCTAGTGCAACTTTTCTGTTGCATGCGCAGTCATTGAAATCGACATCACTTTAAAAGTATCCATTCGATTTTTTTTTGAATGAGGTATCAAACTGCGGAGAAGAAATTTGTTCATTTAATGTATATCTCAGATTTTTGGTACCGATCATATATTTTGAATTAGCCAACCTCAAAGCGCCTGGTCAGGGACTTTATGTGCTAGGTGTAGTATGTGTAGTATGGAAGCATGTGCTGAAATTCATCAAATTTTTTAGGTGCAAAATTGCACCTTACTTTTGAGGTCAAGGTGCAATTTCCTAAGTCAAGATGCAATTTTAGGTGAATAGTGATAGCAAATTGATTTAGGGCTACCAAAACTTGTATCACAATTTTGCACTAGACTTTGAAAGTTTGGTGACTTTGAAAGTTGTATCACTGTTGTAGGTAAGTTGAAGGTGTAAATTGCGATGCGATACAGGAAATGGGCAGGTCTGTATGGAAGCCATTGAAATACCAATTAACTACCCCTGTAAAGGCCGCCTTAATGGACATGCACGAGTGAGAAAAGTTAAAACAAATAATGGCTGAAATAATTAAGAAAAGAGCATCGTTAGGGAAATTGAAAGGCGTAAAAACAAATGGCGTTGGACCGGTGGTCTTGGTTGGAGTCAAAGGACGACCATGGCGATTTTCTCTCAGTATATCGCAAAGTCAAGCTACCAGACAAGGCCGTGTGCAGGCCTCAAAATAAGAAATGAAAAGGACACCAACTTTATCCAAGGCCATTATGTACTTTTGAATGAAGTGAAAACAGCCAGAAATTGAGGGCATCAAGGCTACTAGTACTAGGTGGGGCATCAAAGACAATTGCCTTCGATTAATTTGAGCCCTGGCCGTGTGCACTTGGTGCAAAAAAAGTAAATTTTCCAACAGGTGGCATCTTAGGGACAGTGACTAGGGAGTGTTCCCACTATGCCTGTTTAGTACAGGATGTGGACACGAAATAAGGGGTCTTGAAGCTACATCCAGAACACCTGCAATGAGGTAGTCACGATGCTACGACATGGTACCAAATCATGCCTAGTGACAATATGATTTGTATGTTGACTCGGGCCTACAATTACATGTATACAGTCCTCAAAATAAGTAACTGACCAGGTAATTAATATGCTCTCAACTCCTAATCTATAGCTCTTATGTAAAATATTAAATTATAGAGTTGTAAGGAAATTTCTTTTCTTCAATTTCAGATGATATTACACGTGAAGATTGAATGAATACTAATTCGGTTAAGTGCCCAAAACCATAACGAAGTCACTTTTTCATTTTAACATTTTGTTCGTCGACACGCAGCCTCGAACTAGCAGCAGGCAGATTATTGATTAACTGGTAGCGATAACTCACGGGTTGATAGTAAGATAAGGATTGGGGATGCTTCAATTGATCAATGCAGACCATACACATACCTGCCACACGGTCCTGCGTGTCCAAAACCAAAGTGTGAAAATGTAAACTGCACTTTGTTCTATCTATCCTTATCAATGTAGTGTTCTCAATTATTAACCGATCTTCATGAACAATGTCTCAAATTGAAGAGAAGAGATTTCCTTACAACTTTGTAATTTAATATTTTACATACATGTAGGAGCTATAGTTTAGGAGTTAAGATTATATTTATTACCTGGTCAGTTACTTGTCTTGAGGACTGTATAACAAAATGTGTTCAACCATAGATCCTTGAGAAGAAGGATCTATGGTTCAACACTGACCATTATTGCCATGCTGTTTGTACCATAACACGCACACTATTTGAGTCACATGAAAATCGAAACATGTATGGTAGCCTGAAGTATCCTCTTCCTCAAACCCCTCCCCCTTACCCTGTGCTGATGATGGACACATTGTGGGATTCAACATTGATCAGGGGGAGAACACTTAACATTACACCTACAAAGTGTTCGAACAATATTGTCTAACATTGTAAGTCCACATAGCTATCATTTTCTATTGGAACACAGCCTTAACAGTTTATTTTTCAGATATTATAGTGATCCAAAAAGTTTAAAAACACCGAAACCCTAGAGCTCCACTTTCATTGGACACTAACCAAAAGTTAAGGATCTTTTTCAGCACCCTGTTTGATCTCTGCGCTCCGCCCGGATTGGTCACTACATTACTATGAATACAGTGGAACCTCGTTAACACAAAGTTGCCCAGGCCTTGCATTTTAGTTTGTGTTAACAGGAATTTGTGTTATCCAGTGGTATTATAATGGTTAAATTTAATCTTGGGACTTGAATAACACTTTGTGTTAACAGGAATTTTGTGTTAACAGGAATTTTGTGTTAACAGGAATTTTGTGTTAACAGAGTTTGTTTTGTGTTAACGAGGTTCCAATGTAAAAGTTATTGAGCGCTCCAAAGGATAAGTGGGGATTATGCGTTCATTCATGCACGCTCAGTAAATTGGTTTAAAAGAAACAAAAACTTACTAACTGGATGGGTAAATCAATAACCTCTATTCATCAACTTGCTTAGAATTAGATAGACCATGGATGGCTAGGCCTATAGCTCTGAATCATAGCTCTGTCCAAGACAACCCCCCTCAATGGACTTTCATCCGAAATTTGGATTGTCTTCAGGTGAGGGTCTTGGTCCAGTCCTTATCATATGGCTGAATGAATGAGTGCAATACTTGTCGTATTTTCAAGGCCAGAATAAAATAAATACTATCATCAGTATCAATAAAATAGTAATCCAAATGAGAAAAATAAAACCATAATATTAATTTCCGACAAAGAATATTTAATACAGGGGCAGGTTGCTTCAGCTTCCCTTTCATTATTTTGTTATTATATTCCTATACCCGCATGAGGCCCTTTACACCATGGTCGATATCGGTTTTAAATTTAACCACTCAATTCTCATTCGTCTTCCGAGATATGCAAATTGTAATATAATTTTAGGCCCGGAAATACGATGCATTATGATTATCTAGCGTCTCGATATTAAAGGTTACTTCCTCAATGGCTCAGCTGAATTAATGACGCGTGCGTGGGGTCTGCCGTCCGTCTGTGACTCTATGTAAATCCTAATGGATAAAATGGCGGCTATATTGTGCCCCGCATTCTGCACATCATGCTATCACACTATCTTTCGAAGTGCGGAAAATGAATCACGAAAATGCAGTCTATGGACCTGACAAGTCCATGTGGTAGATTCATGTTATCGTATACAATTACAATTAATATATCTGCACATATTTAATGTACAATTAAGAATCTGCAGATCAAGCAGACACTCACGAATTTGTGTGAAGATAATCAAAGTTCAATACTGCTCGACTCAATCCTTGGTAAACCATCTTCCCGCCTTTTATTACGCCGCAGACAATCGATCAAATCTCCGACGAACGTCTTGAAAACTGCAACATACGGCCGAGTTTTGCTATTGACAGTTACTCTAGTGGTGACACGTTAAAATACTGCAGGGATAATATTATGACAATGCAAATAAAACACCCCTTCTGTGTACACAAATTGATATTTTCATAATGCTCTGCAGAAGAACAGGAACACACTCGTTTTACACTCCACAAAAAACGAAGCCTCACGTCTGTCTGGCGTACATGTGTTTTATAAAGACCTCTTCACTTTTCGCGTCTTATATTCGTACCCATCCACCGATGCAAAATAACTCTCAAAATAATGATAAAATAATAAATTGGAAATAGTAAGTAAACATGCAAACTAACGCTATTTCGTTTGTATGAAAAATCTGATACTTTGTCCCGTGAGACGTTTGTGGACAAATATTTTAAGCATTTTCTTTGTTTTACCGCCTGAAAAACATAACGCATATTGAAATGCACGGAATTGCATGATTGGTTCCCGTGTTTAATTGATTGGGGGTCACGCAAATTTCCCTTACATTGACCCGAAAAGTGATATCGTTCCGCGCGAGAAGACGAACAAACAGGAAGAAGTCGCCCAGGTTGCATAGTTGCTCTAATCATAATTTTACATGTACTGGCTGGGCGTTTTCACCACCATAAAATGCCGTACGTAAGTGCAGTACATTGTAGCTTTTTCAAATTTTAAAAATGTGTTTGTAAAATCGGTTGGTGTAGACGTTTTTGATGTGTGTCTTGTGTGCACTGCTGTAGAGACTCCTGTTGAGACTATACCATACGCAGACCAAGGAGTTATGATAACTCCTTGCGCAGACTAGTATTACATTTTAATACAATCCGGTATCGGTAGGGGATCAAAATCATTCTTGCATTGCATTGCAATACTGGCCAATTAGTATACACGATACAGCTTATACTTTACGTAGGCTACTACATGTACTATTTGTATTTACATTTTCTTCATGCATCACAGTGTCACTGTGTCATATATAAACCATGGAAGAAAATATACACCAGGCTGGTGGTGTACACGCCCGTGTGTATTATTAGGATTACATGTAACGTGACGCTATCACGGCTATAGCACTAGCAATTTATAATATTAATTTTATATTACAATGAGTAGCAATACAATGTGTGCCGTGCCATGTAGATTGTGTGCAACGGGTGCAATCAGGCCTCAAATTAAGAAATGAAAAGAAATGAAAAGGGCAAGCAATTTAAGGCAATTAGAAAGGGGCACCAAGGCAATGTACTTTTGAATGGAGTGAAAATAGCCAGAAATAGAGGGCATCTAGGCAACTAGGTGGGGCATCGAAGGCAATTGCCTTCGATTAATTTGAGGCCTGGATGCAATTACCACTATCACTACAGGCGCGTCGTGATGCCATTACCGTCAGTTTGGCCAAAGGATGTGTTCCAAATCTTGAACGGACCCATAAATATTTCTCAAGTGGAAAGATGCAGAAAACTAAGTTAAGCTGAATGGTAAATTAAAGGGACACTAAGAGATGTGTTGGAGGCTGCGCCCTCAATTATGATAAAAACTGGGATTTAATAGTATATTTTTATAATTGTATACATACAAACTTACACAAGGATTAAGAAAAATCAGCCCTCTTTGTACAAGAAAACGTCGATTCAAAAGTGCTCGTACAGCCGCGACGAGCATTTTACGTCCGACAGTATCCCCTTGCAGTACGCGTGATACATAACGGGAACCATATTTGCATAGAGGGCGCTTTTCAATAAATAGCGATGATATTGTTTTAATCAAGTTTTGCTGTGTTTTTGTAAGTAAAAACAACAATAATGGCAATTTTTAATGTTCATCTTGAATTCTGAAGTAAATTTTTGAACATTTAAAATTTTCAACACCACTTAATGTCCCTTTAATATATCTGGCGCATGAAGTTGGGCTTTAATTTGGGTCGATTCATTTAAAACACATTTTTATTTTATTTCATTGCAGAATCCAGATTGCATCCGGTTGGAAAAGAAGTTGAGAGTGTCACTGTCAATGATGTAACCAAGAAAAATAATGAGAGAACCAAAGACTTTACAGATGGAGCAGACACTACTGAAGCTCTCATATTATGAAGTGTCTGGACAACAATTATTATCGGGCAATTAAAGGCCTGGCTTGCAATAAAACACCAATTCAAATACCTGCATTTCACTGTCAAATCACCCAATACATCAGGACCAGGGGCGGACTGGGACCTGAAAGCGGCCCTTTTTGACCATATCAGCGTAGCGGGGCGGGGGGGGGGGGGGGGGGGGGGGGGGGGGGGGGGGGGGGGTTAGGAAAACTTTGTGAGTAACCGGCCCATGTGGCGGTGGCCAGTCCGCCCCTGATCAGGACCATTAGATTATGAATTCTCCTTGATGCCAATTTAAAGGAATATTATGTGATCTTTTTCAAACTTTTACATTATTTGTTTCTGTTATATATTTAAATTTGACTAAGGGCGCATTCCCACTGTGGCTGTTTGATACCAGGACGTGGACTCGATACTACATCGAACCTACTTCCAAGCCTAGTGGGAACGCGCAATAAGGGGGTTCGACCCTACATCAACGATGTAGGGTTGCCTACATCAACGATGTAGGGTTGAAACCTACTCGAAGAGGTAGTCTCGCACCTAGGACGTGGTATCAAAATCGCTAGTGAGAACACGTTTTACTTATCGTATGTGGACTCGTACCACTTGTTCCACAATAACAAGTGTGTTGCGCTGCGTCAGACTGCGCCGCCGTCCGCCGCGCGCTTCAAAATGCAATTTCACGCTGCCAAATGTAATGCACGCGTGGTATTTACGCAGTAAGTACGCACGGCGCACTCACTTAAACTTGTAAACAAGTAACATCCGGGTAAGTGGACTCGATACCACATCGGTATTTTGATGTATTTTAATCGCACAATGAGAATGCAACATCACTGTTATGCATGTAGACTCGCACCTAGGTATGAGTCCACATTCGCACAGTGAGAACACGCCCTAACAGTAACAGGAAAGACATTCCTGGACTCATAAATTGAACTTGACTGTATTTTCCGTAGAAAAATCTCATAACTTTACTAAATTAGATTTAAAAACACGATGGAAATCGGCTTCCAATCATTTATGGCATTTTCAACAGATTTTTCAGATTTTCATCATTATAAAAAGCATTCTGTAATATTGTGTACAGTTGCGATCATGGATAGCGGCGTTTACAGTGTCAAACCATGGAATTCTATTTATCCAAAAACACTCTGAAAAGAACCTGTCAGAGTTAACCCAACAGTTTATTTTAACCCATTCAAACCATGACTTTGAAGTAATCAGGATTTTTTAGGAAGCATATTGCTCTGTAACTTACAAGATATTTTAGTTTCATGGTTATGTAATTTGACCATAAGAAAATGCATTTGGGGGAAAATCGCAGATAGAGGGCGTCCCATCGTAAAGATCACATAATATGCCTTTAATACTACAGTGGAACCTCGTTAGCACAAAATTCCTATTAATATAAAGTGTTACACAAGTCTGAAGCTTTTATTTTACCATATCATGACTGGATAACACAAATTCCTGTTAACACAAACTAAAACCCAGGCCCAGGCAACTTTGTGGTAACAAGGTTCCACTCACTGTACTACCCATGTAATAAATAAATTCCTTAATTAAAGGTATATTATGTGATCTTTCCAGGGAACGCCCTCAACATCAAAAAAAAAATAGAAAGCAGATTTTCTTGCAGATTTACATTTCTGATCATAAATCATGCATACATTCCAAGTTACAGGGCGATACAATTCTTTATTACTTCAAAATCATGGTTTTAGAGTGAAAATAAACTGTCGGAATCCCGACAGTTTATATTTTTCACTCTAAATTCACTCTAAAACCATCATGATTTTGAGGTAATTAGGAATCGTATCGCTCTGTAACTTGGAATGTATGTATGATTTATGATCGGAAATGTAATCTGCAAGAAAATCTACTTTCTAAAAAAAATAATGAATAGAGGGCGCTCTCTGGAAAAGATCACATAATATGCCTTGCTATCAAAATTATGTCAAAATCTTGGCTAGCATATTACGTCAAATTGAAATTGATCAACATTGTGGGGAAATATTTTTCATATAATTTTAAATACACCGCTTCGCTTGGCTATGCAACGGTTGAAAACAGAACCATGTTACTTTTTTGAAAGTGGGTATGGAATGGATGGATACAATATGTGAATCTAGGGTGCAGGAACAAATCACATGATCAAATAAAAATATATAATAATTATGTATTTTTAATATAATTTTTAATACATGCACATAAATAGGCTTTTTAGCCTTTCTGAATGTTTTGTTGTTGTTTATTTTGAAGTCATAGACGTTGCTGCTGCATCCTTTGTGTGTCAAACTATTTTGTCTATGCACAGGTTGTTGGGGGTCATCTAATGTTAGGAAAGTTTAAAAATAGCCAGCAAATATCGATATTTTTTTATACAAGTTGAATTGAACTTGTCATAATGCAAATGGAACCTTTAAATGTAACGAGGTCAACGGTCATCTTGGCAAATAAATAACTGTGATGTTTACTTTACTGATCTGACAATGACAGATTACCTATTATTAGGGAAATTACTGCATAAATTGCACTTTCATGGATTGCGGTCGCGTAACTAGAGGGGCCATACCCCCCCTCCTCCATTTGATATCTGTCAGTTGTCAGTTGAGAATGAGCCGTTGGATAACTTCAAATGGTTGTGGCGATTTTGTTACATACTTATGTTCCAAAAATATACTGTGGCAAATTTTAGGCGAGGACACGTCTCCAGTGGCGTACCCAGGGGGGTCCAGGGCCCCCCTTAAATAACACCGTCGGTAGATTTGCGATTTTGACCATGCAATTTTTTTTTTGCCAGTTATGTTGACAACGCCCCCCCCCCCCCCCCCCCACTTATCAAGATTTCAGCTGCTCACGGGGAAAAAAATTGTGCATGTTATACAAAAAAAAATTGGGAGTCTGTAAAAAAAATTGTCGGTACATCATGCATCTCGGGGTGGGGGGGGGGGGGGCCCCAGTTTCCAAAAGCTGGGTACGCCACTGCACGTCTCTGGTGGATTGTATCTCATCATGAAGACTAGGACTACATTGTAGTATGCCTGCAAAATTACTGACAATTAAAAAGCTGCCAATTAGTAGTGACATGGACCCAACAAACGCCCTAGTGATTTTGGGGATTAAAATTAAGAGAATTTATTGACCAGAAACCGACCAAATGATATGGCCCTTGGGAGGAGATTTGGCTATCTGCTGTCACTTTGGGCATGTTTCCACTGTGCCCGTTTGATACTGGGACATGGACTCGATGTAGCATCAATAAGTGGACTCGACCATACATCCAGGATGTAGCATCGAATCGAGACCCACAATGAGGTAGTCTCGCACCTAGTAGCAAATCAGCTAATGAGAACGCGTTTACATTATCGATGTGGGACTCGTACCACATTATTGTAACTTTTGTTCCACAATAACAAGCATATTGCGCTGCGTCAGACTGCGCCGCCGTCAGTCACACGCTTTACGCGGGGGGGGGGGGGGGGGGGGGGGGGGGCAGTGGCGTAGCTCAGGGGGGGGGGGGGCGAAAAAACCAATTTGGGCCCCCGCCCCCCCACCCCCTAAAAAAAAATAAAGTGGGTGAGAAAAAAAGGAAATAGGAAAAATTTGAGAAAAAAGATCGAGGTGATTAGCCAAAAAGAAGGAAAAATTGTACATGTAGTACATTTATTGTGCGATTTTTTTTTTGGGACTGCGCGAAAATTTTTGACCTCAACCCCCCCCCCCCCCCCCCCCACCACTTACGTGAAATTCACGAGGTAAGTGACTAGAATTTTTTTGGGGGCAACCTTTTACGAAAATTTTAGAAATCTTGCCCCCCCCCCCCCCCCTGAAAAAAATGAAGCTTCCGATCAGCAATTTGAGTTTCACCCCCTGGCTGCACATTCACCATTTCAACAATAATAATACAGTACAGGTACAGGGGCGGATCCAGGATTTCTGGAAAGAGAGGGCGCCAAAGCGGGGGGGGGGGGGGGGGGTCAATTTTCTTTTCTCTTTTACACGGTTTTAACGTTTTCGCCCTATCAAAAAAATAGGGACAGCGGTCCCAAGTAGGTCGTCCGTTTATATGGGTAGTTTGGTTGCAATTGTACTTCATCTGTTTAAATGTAATCAATTTTACATATGCAGCCAATTTTACATCTTGACCTCAGATGACCTTTGACCTTGGTATGTGACCTTTGACCTCATTAACATATGAAGGTTTCCATATTGCATCTATGACCCAAGTTTGGTTGCAATTGGTCATTGTATGGAAAAGAAATGGACAAGACAAAAAGTGTATACTAAATTTTACATCTTGACCTCAGATGACCTTTGACCTTGGTATGTGACCTTTGACCTCATTAACAAATGAAGGTTTCCATGTTGCATCTATGACCGAAGTTTGATTGCAATTGGTCATTGTATGGAAAAGAAATGGACAAAACAAAAAGTGTATACCAAATTGTTGACACACACACACCCCGACACAGACTACATACACGAAGGATGCTGCCATAAGGTCTCTTCCTACGGACGACCTAAAAATGGGGATGCGGGCGCCCTGTTAAAAGTAAAGGGGGGTGCAGACGCCCCTGCAGAGTACCACAGTGCAAGGGCGCAGATCCCGGGGGGGGGACGGGGGGGGGGGGGGCACTTCCTGACACAATATCAAATGTCCCCCCCCCCCCCCCCCCACTTTTTGTGGTGATACATCAATCAAGGTTGGCGATCTAGTGAAAAAATGGCAATGTCCCCCCACTTTCAAGATTGGATCTGCGCCCTTGCCACAGTGCAGTTCTTCAGATTGCTCTTACTGCCAGCCAATTTTTCCCCCACCCCCAAATTATGATGCTGGTGCCACCACTGAATGACTGCTTTGCAATTTAAAACGAAAGCATCCACTCCAGGTAGACAGGTGAAATCGTAAGACAGTTTTTATTAAAGATTTATTGTCTGCACACAACTTGGTTTTTTTTAACATAAAATATACAATACAATCAATGTTATGATAATAATTTTACAAAAGAATTCTATAAGTTGCCCTCAATACCAATTAGGTGACAGAATGATATTTAAAGTAACCCATATTTAAAGGTCTAAAATATTACATAGCAAAAATATGTTGAATTCTACAAAATCATAATGTTGTAAGGTGAGAGTGCTTCACTGTGAAAATAACTGAAATTGTCATTAAATACAAATGATTAATAGTTTCATGAAACATTAACTTTTTAAATGTGCACAATAAACAAAATAGAAAGGACCATTGCCAGTGCCCCAAAGTGTACGCTGTATAGTGTCCAAAACAAACAAACATTTACTTAAAAAGTGATGCCACACTCGCCATTGATCCGGAGAGGTAGGGAATCTTGAGTGTGTACAAAAAGTCCCCCAATTTTATGATGTGCTCCCTCAATCTCAAGATGTGCCCCCAACCCCCTCATTGAATCTAGACACCCATAGACCATAATAACTACAAAACTATACGTGAACAAATCCCGAGAATTCTTTTGAGTGATACGGTAATACATTGGATTCTTTCCAGACATTTTGCAAATCTCATTCTACCAGAGCAGGGTAGTCCTTCGGCTCGGGCCTGTCGGTTCTCGTGTGGGGGCGCTCTATAGCTCACTGGGCGAGGGGACTTCTAGACGGACTAGAGCAGGGGGGAGGGGGGGGGTATGCTAGATTCAAAGACATTCCAAAATCAACAACAAATTGGTAACTTGGTAATTAAGCACTGGCTATATCAATTATTATACAACAAGGTAATATCAAGAGAAAAATAATGTAACATTTACGGTTAGGCGACGGAAAAGAAACTCTGTTCTACGAGCCCGACCGACCCATTTTTTTACAAATTGGTTAAAGGTAGATGTTCCGATTTTCAACTTGAAGTTTTCTATTCTACATGAAAGGTCATCCTTAAAAGAGTTGTATTCCAAAGTTTGAGTTGCATAACTCTAATGGTTCTTATTTTAGACGCACAAGATGCCGTGAAATGTGCCCATTGAGTTGTACACAAACTATATTGGTGGTTAACTACCTTTCGCGGTAATTCGATGTTATTTCACCGATTTCTTCGTAATCATACTAATTTGGACCGTCAAATTTCAGTATGTTAATCAGAAAAATATGATATGAAAATCTCCATATGTTTGAGAAAAATCTGTGTTATGAAAATGTGATCGGGTCATCTACCTTTAACATATTTTTCACATGCAAATGAAAACCGACAATTTGTCTTTCTTTTTTGTTGCATGTCAAATTATGGCAATAATTTCAGAGATTAATTTTTTTTTTAAATGTTCATTTTGAAGGGGAAAAAGCCAAACCGTCCGACCCAACCCGCGAGGTCCGTTTGCCCGTAGAACAGGGTTTCCTTTTTTCGTCGCCTTACGATAGTGAACTCTCAGGACTATACAGAATTTGACTATCACTTGTCACTTTATATGAAAATATGTAACTTTTCTTTAAACATATACACAATAATGATTTTTTTGTATCAGTCAATTATGTTCATCCGAGTATAATTGGACAAGGAACACAAGGCAGCACACATTAAATAATTATTTACAATTCACCACATTGAATTGGTATTGATATCGATACCCAATCCAAGTGGCCTGTTTTCATATACCCTCATTTTCATCATTAAACGCACTCATTTCAAGATTCACAACAATACATTAACGCATAAACTATAGATGATGTTGTCATCTATTTACAAATGGGACGCCCTCTGTTGTTTACAGTGAAGTTAATGCAGAACAACACATTTTGTCTGAAATGTGATAGCTTATAATATTTCTGTGTAAGTTTAAACACAATTTTGATCATAATTTGCTGTAAAACCAATATCTAGTTAGAAAACGCAATCTGGCCTATGTAAACTGAAGGAACTAGGGCATAATTCTGTTATACCTTACACACCTACATCGGTAGTATGCGTCGTTCTTAAAATCATGCACTATGAATACCTCTGTGAAGGGTATAACAGAATTACTCCGGAACTAATTGTTATCTCAAAATAACAGTGGAAGGGCGTCCCAAATGTGAGATCTATATAAACTGGGCTCAAAAAGAAACTTATAATTTTTCACATCGTCATATCTTGTAAATCTGTCCATCAAAATGAACCAAATTGACACACAGGATTACTTCAATACTCTACTGTAATGACATGTCAATATCCAAACGGTTACCTTACTGACAGAACTGTGTTTCATTTTGGTTCATTTTGATGGACAGATTTTCAAGATATGAACATGTGAAAAATTATAAGTTTCTTTTTGAGCCCAGTTTACGTTGCATGGGCAATATTGTGTTTGCTTTCCTGTTAATGGGGCGGAGAAAATGATAATGCCGACTGCATTTACTATACTGGTCCATGAAAAGTAATTATGTCTATTTCTAAACCATTGGGAATGTAATCATTTTTAGTTATAATACAGTCTTAATTAAATACAGAAAGCAGAATTACTCTAAAAGTGGTAATTTTCGTGATTTGCCGATTTTAAACTATTTTGTGTTTTTAAATTCGCTATTTATAGCTTCATCACACAGACCTATACACTAAAGAAATATATTTGTGTGTTATTATTTTCTCAGTAGATCATTCGAGCGCAAAAATATATGTAGCGCGGACATTTCCACTTTTACAGTAGTTTGGTCAAAGAGCAAGGTTTGCTTGTCATTGGATTTGTTTTCTTAAATTTTAAAACTTATGGGAAAAACCTTTTTGTTTTATATTGCAATAGCTTTTTCCAGGAGGAATCCTCAGTGTAAACATAACAAATATAGTTACCTGGACCAATTGCATTTTAGTTTGTGTTAACAGGAATTTGTGTTATCCAGTAATATTATTAAATGGTAAAATACAAGCCTTTGACTTGAATAACACTTTGTGTTAACAGGAATTTTGTGTTAACAGAGTTTGTGTTAACGAGGTTCTACTGTAATAGTATGCCAAGATCCAATGGGGAATTTATCCAACCATACAGTTATGGTTAATCATCTTCATGAAAATGTGACCCCTTTAGTGAACTTTGACCTGTTTTGATTATATAACTCAAGAATAGAACATCGGATAAATGCAACACTACCCTTGTTCTGAATCCTTGTGACATAAAGGATATTGATGTACATGTATAGCCTTACTCTTTACCAAGTGGAAAACTTGTGAAATACGGTAATAAGTTCATGACTTCCACCTTCCAACTCTCCTTCTAAAATGTTGAAGTAACTGATCAGAAGACAAATCCACTGAAAAACATTTTTTTATTCTCCACAGTAATACCAAGGGGCAAAGTCAGCAAGTTAGCAACTGTTGACGTTGATGATGCTCAATCCACCAGTTATGTAAATTTATTGGTGATAGAAATTTTGTAATTATAATAATACCACTGATTTGTTGACGCTTATGTTCAATCCACCAGTTATTTAAATTGATTGGTGATAGAAACTTTATAATTATAATAATACCACAGTCTGATATGTTGACGCTTAGGTGGTGTATGGTAGTGAAATTATTGTTGCTAACAATAAAATTAAGAAATACACAATGAACTTATAATAATACCACTGATTTGTTGACGCTTATGTTCAATCCACCAGTTATTTAAATTGATTGGTGATAGAAACTTTATAATTATAATAATACCACAGTCTGATATGTTGACGCTTAGGTGGTGTATGGTAGTGAAATTATTGTTGCTAACAATAAAATTAAGAAATACACAATGAACTTATAATAATACCACTGATTTGTTGACGCTTATGTTCAATCCACCAGTTATTTAAATTGATTGGTGATAGAAACTTTATAATTATAATAATACCACAGTCTGATATGTTGACGCTTAGGTGGTGTATGGTAGTGAAATTATTGTTGCTAACAATAAAATTAAGAAATACACAATGAACTTATAATAATACCACTGATTTGTTGACGCTTATGTTCAATCCACCAGTTATTTAAATTGATTGGCGATAGAAACTTTATAATTATAATAATACCACAGTCTGATTTGTTGACGCTTAGGTGGTGTATGGTAGTGAAATTATTGTTGCTAACAATAAAATTAAGAAATACACAATGAACATGCAACCATTCAAATACCACACTATAGACTAAAATAAGTCTACTTTGATGTTTACATAATTGTGCGAGTGAGCGACTTCCAAGTGTCAGTATATTTATAAATATAATATGACACGGCATTCAAAAGAAAAAAGAACATAATACACAACTTCACAAGTGACAATGTCAACAGATCAGATACACATTCATCAATAAGTCTATTAAAGTGTTCAATAATTAATATGTACATTTACATTATATAGTACAGTTGAGTTGACATTCTATTAAGTCAAAACATATGTAGTTTTACCTTAATTTACACACATTTACATTCAGGTCTCAAAATAAGAAATGAAGAGGGCATGCAATTCAAGGCAATTTGAAAGGGGCACCAACTTTCTCCAAGGCAATTATGTACTTTTGAATGGAGTGAAAACAGCCAGAAATTGAGGCAACTAGGTAGGGCATTGAAGGCAATTGCCTCCGATGCCTATAATTAATTGGAGCCCTATTCATTTCCGTTCACATTACCCCCATCTCTCCATGCATACACAGTGAACTTGATAGGGTACGTTAATAAATCCATGGTTGCAATGGTAAGTATGTAGCCTGTTGCTACATTGTATCCTTCATGAAGACAAATTAGAAGATTCGCTTAATATTTTGAATATAACTTCAGAAGGCATGAAACAAAAATAGAATTAACATGGTAGGCAAACCACAAGTTATACACTTTCTGTGATATAACCAGTAGACACACATAATCCCAAAATGAGTAAAGCCTATAGTCTATTTCACTTCCTCTTGACAGGGATGTAAATTTACAGGCATAACATTACCCATATGCGTACTATGTATTTTCCATCCTTTGTGTGCGTTAACGCCAGCGCCTTCTGTAGATACGGGTGATTCTGTACTGCGATAAGTGAATGCTGCAGTGATGTCACTCGCATGAAAGTAAAATCAACTATAAACATAGTGAAACAAATATCCCCTAAGGGAGTGTTCATAAATACTTTGGTGGGGGGGGTTGGAAAATATGAGGGGGGGGGGGGCCAACCCAAAAAAAGGTTCTTAAAAGGGGGGGTCAGGGAAAAAAGTGCTTGTATAGGGGGGGGGTCCAAAAAAAAAGGTTGGTATTGTTTACAGCCAAAATGTATCTCAATCGTGACAAAAATAGGTGTAAAGTCAAAAAAATTCGCGCGCTACGCGCGCGTATCTTGACTCATAACAATCTTGTTGGTTCATTTTATTTCCCGCCCCCCCCCAATATCAATAACCTATATAGCTACGCCACTGGAGCCTAAAACATTTGAAGATGAAGAGGATACAGATAAAGAAGAAGAGGAGGACATACATGTACCACAGCGATCACGAGTGTCGGGCAGGATTATAAAGAAGAAGACCTACACTGATTTTGTTTGACTTTTCAATTGTGTTATATTTGTATATATCTTTAATAAATAGTTTGATATAACCCACCTACCATAATAAAAGTGATTGTGACTATGTCTATAGGTTTATATAGAATGTTGTTATTGTTTCTGTTATATAACGTGAACAGACGGGGGGGGGGGGGGGGGGGTCAACACAAAAAAAGGTTCTTGAAAGGGGGGGTCAAGAAAAAAACCCACCCTATTTGGGGGGGGGGGGGGGTCAACAAAAAAAAGATGTCCATGGCTCAATTGTTTCCAACCCCCCCCCCACCAAAGTATTTATGAACACTCCCTAACTATACCTACTCTGTGGCTTGTCAGATTTGTCAAAGGGACATACGCCCAATACCATTTTATCCAGCAGGCCCCCGACACAACATTTCCCCATTATTTGAACAGACTATAACACTATTGACTTGATCCATTGACAAGGTGTAGGATATTCCCTTATTTCCTTTATAAATGTCTTTGTAAAAGAGGAATCATTGAAAGGTAGAGCCTTCAGTTCAGTCACTGGTTTTACATATTATTTCTCTAGCTTGAAGTAAGAGAACGGGCTGTAAAGATGCTTTACAGTGAAACTAAGTTTGAAAACTCTGGACCTGTTCCAACAGTAACAGTAAGTACATTATTGTATATCATGCCTTTTTAGACTTCTTCATTCAACCCACTTAAAAAAATACACTCCAAAACAGTCTTACAATCATCTTAAACAGTCATAATCAAAATAATAATTTCCAAATAAATAACAATGCTCAGACATTTCCCAAGGAATGGATCAAAGGAGCTTGGTGATAGGTTAACATTTACAGAACCCAAAATGCCCCTAAGGTGCTAAGTAAATCTTTCCAGCCCACTCATTGGAATTCATATCTACTCCTACATTTATTCTACAACCTTTTGAATACAGCAGACACCGCATACTTCTTTGTAAATGTGCAGAATTTAGTCACATGTGCTTTCCACTAATCCAAATGGAGTTATGCAGAAAGTGTCGAGAATCCACTGTTTCTGAAAATTTGTTTTTGGAAAATCTTTGCAAGAATTACTTCCTGTAGAAACAGCAACCTTCCTCATTAACACTTAAGTTAATGGGATACAGTGGGTCTCCTTCAATTGTTAAACAACAGTAGTCAATCTTGACAATAGTTGGCAGAACTGCACTCTCTCTTGAGGACAAAACTAGCAAATCTCTAAACAGTCTGGGCCAAAAGTCGTCCGGATTCGAAAAACTGTTTGAGGATTTTGTTGTGTTATCAGTCCAAGAAAATGAGAGAAATCTAACCTGTTCTAAGATATATAGAACAATCATGTCAATATTGATAGAACCCACCAAGGTCTGCAGCATTCGGTGATATGACATCCAAAATCAGGAGATAATCTGCAGTCAAATACAACAACATCTGCATGGCAGTCAAAGAAGTAGACATAATAATCTTTTCTCAATGTACAATCACACTTTTTAGAAAGTTATTGAAAAAAGCAACACAGTGGTATGATGTCATTCATGTTGTGATAAACCTTTAATACTGTGCTGTGTTGAAGCCAATTTATTGGCTGTTGCTGCCCGAAATATAGTTCCATCACCACTCCCAAGTTATTTTCAGATATCGTGTTTGCTGACAATCGTAGGTAGACATCATCAATGGTATCAAAATTGTAGTTGATTATTTGAATCGTTTTATATTGGTGCTGTACCCTGAGGGGGAAAAAGAGAAACATTTAAACAATGAAAATGTGTGACTAGTGACTACAAATGACATAGAAATTGCTCAATGATTTATGATAATTCTAATACATAATTATTTGGGTTATTTGTGACGGGATAATTACCCAAATGGACATTTTTCTTGTTCCCTTAAAACTTTTTGCTCATTCACCTTGATTAAAAATGACACCAATTCGTAACAACATTGTTGCATGCTCATTAGCTTTAATTGTTAAATGCATAGACAGCTATTGATTGAAGTTTTGTTGCTGCTGTCAACAACACAGGAAGTGGTCTATAAACAAGTTGTTCAGGGATGAGTCTGTGGATCAGCAGAAGTTGGACAACAGGGTCAAAACAGGAGAGGACCCAGAGACTACCATGCTGATGGTTGTGTTGATTTTGAATTGTATGATGAGGCTGCATCATGATGAAGTAAGTAGGAATGATTTTTGCACCATTGTGCAGCCTGAATTGCTGATAGCTTCAGTTTGCTGACTTTGCCTCCTTATCCCGGCATGCCATTATAAAGTCTCAGCCCCTACAGCCATGTCCAAAAGAAATATATCCCACTGCATATAGGGGGATGAACAGAACGAGACATATCAGTTCTGGCAATCTATACACACATTCTAACAAGTGTTTAGGAATGATGTAAGGCGCATCTCTCCCTCATAAGTGATAATTAGAATACTACTCTTTTGGTCAAACTGGCTCATAGTGTTGAGTGAATAAATATTCAATACATCTTGTGAGTAGAAATCATTTCTTAACCCATTCGGGTGGTTTGTAGCAATAAAGCTAACAGGGGGAAACAGGACAAATAATGACACAAAAAATGGGGATGTGCTTTGCATGATTGCACAATGAGGAATAGAGAAGGTGGGGGGTTGGGGGGGGGGGGGGTGTCCACCTGCTTTTGTTGGATTTGGGGTGGTTAGGGTTTACCAGACATTTGTGATGAGCATACCTTTTTCTCTGATGCATTTATGATGTGTAGTACCCTTTGTTTTCCTGGTGGTCCTTTGAGTAAGGCATAGCACACCCATGTTATCACCATAACAAACAAGAAATAGCTGGTATACATTAGGTGTAAGTTGATAATAGACCTTTCTGCCTGTATAAACAAAAAATATTATAGGGATATGCATGTATGTTTAGTAGGGGTTAAAAAAAAATCGCACGGTCAAAATTTTTCGCACGGTTACAAAATTGCGTCATTTTCTTTCTTTCCCTTTCTTCTTTTCTTTCTTTCCCCTTTTTTTCTCCTTTTCCTTTTTCTTTTTCCTCCCTTTTTCCTTTCTC
The DNA here is from genome assembly GCA_035610835.1 of Ophiura sarsii. Lineage (NCBI taxonomy): Eukaryota > Metazoa > Echinodermata > Ophiuroidea > Amphilepidida > Ophiuridae > Ophiura > Ophiura sarsii. The sequence goes on from CM069441.1 coordinate 106,196,862, forward strand.
TCTCTCTTTTCTTTCCCTTTCCCCCTTCTTTTCCTCTTTTCCCTTCCCCCATTTTTCCCGGTGGGTAGGTTTGAATTTCCTGCTGAGCACCTTCAGGGGGGGCACTGTGCCCCCCCTGCCCCCCGGCTGTTACGCCACTGACATAAAGGGTTCAACAAAAGAAAGTATACCACTTTGTTAATGTCATTTTGAGTAACTTTCAATTTGTTTTTGTCCAAACAGGCTAGATAGGCATTTAGATGAATCTTTTAGGCATAATTTGATACCAAATTTGCCCCCTAACAACAAAGATAAACCATAATTCGCACCATTTAAAGGAAAATATCCCATTTTCAAAAGTCGCATTTCCAATACACAGCACGAGAAGAATAGGCCAATTGTCAACACACACATATGCCGTATTTATCCCGTCCTGATCACCGCGCATCCCAGCTAACCATATTACGTTGTTAGAACGTCGTGGCAAGGTTTCACTTTCGTTCTTGGAACGTTATGATTAAAAGTTCAAAGAACGTTGTGAACGTGATCCAACGTTAGGAGAACGTTTATTTGTCGACACATTTTTACGTTGTATGAACGTTAGTCATGAACGTTTTCACAACGTTATCACAACGTCCTAAACGTTTAAAACACTTTCTTGAAATTCTGTTAGTTATACCATTACGTCCAAATGACGTTTTTATACTGTCTTTATTACGTTATCGGAACGTCGTGACAACGTTCATGGAACGTTGCGATCCAACGTTAGAAGAACGTTTATTTGTCGACACATTTTTACGTTGTTTGAACGTTAGTAATGAACGTTTTCACAACGTTATAACAACGTCCCAAACGTTTAAAAAACTTCTGTTAGTTATACCATTACGTCCAAATGACGTTTTTATAACCTATTTATTACGTTGTTGGAACGTCGTGACAACGTTTCACTTTCGTTCTTGGAACGTTATGATTAAACGTTCAAAGAACGTTTATTTGTCGACACATTTTTATGTTGTATGAACGTTAGTCTTGAACGTTTTCACAACGTTATCCCAAACGTGTAAAAAACTTTCATCAAATTCGGTTAGTTACACCATGGCAACCAGGGAATGGTAGTGGTATTATTATAGAGGGATGGGGCGGGCATTGACCTTTTCATGTGTACTATGTTCTTGCTCAATGTATGGCATTAGTGAACAATGACTTGCCTTTAGCTATACATATGAGAACTTACGTATACAGATCAAAATGCTTTCTATGGTGTTAAAAGCTGTTAAATGTATGTATCGACTTAAATTTAAAAAAAAAATAGGTTTAAATAAATAAAAGTTGCAAATTAGCTCATTACCATAATTTAAAGGTTACAAACGAGCACCGGTGCTAATTTTTGTACCATTGAAATTATGCTAATGAGCTATTTCCACAATTTACTCGACTCATGTAAGGCCAGGTAAAATATGCAAATTAGCGATTACAGCCCAGGTAACATAATTTGGTTGTGTAAACGTTATATGAACGTTATATGAACGTCGTGATGAAGCCAGATTCTTTTCAAGCTTAAAAGACATAAATAAATATATTCCACATAAATTATACAGGTATTTTGTCATGAGTTCAAGTTCTATACTCTTTTTCCATGTGCAATACCCACGAGGAACGAATTCGATTCAAACTTTAACGGATTTACACGCTTAGAAAAGAGCATATTGCGCTTCTTACAAGTTCGTAATCATAGTTGTAATTAATGCAAATTGGACCAAGCCGATTTTGCTTCCTCATGTTTGCTGAAGCATATCTCCCGTTCTAAATAACCAATTGGAACGCAATAAAATGCAAATGAAAGCTTATTTACTCAGCTTTCATAATACATCAAGATTAGACCCGTGTGTTCCTGTCCTTTTAAGATATCTTATGTGCCCAGAGTGTTAACATTTTTTGGGTCACCCTGTATACGCCTAGATTAGTACATCAAACTTGTAATGCCAAATTGTTTTGTATTAAAATTTTGATTCGTAATAAACCTTTTTAAATAAAATGTATTTCATTATTTAATTAGTCCATGGAAATGTGAGCAAAATGTTAAGTTCTAGTTTGGTTGCACTTAGGTTGTGGTTAGGTTGTCATTAAAACGTTTCTACAACGTTATTATAACGTTGCGGTTTGGGTGTGATTTGGTTGTTTTAGGTTGGTCAATGGAAACGTGAGCAAAAAGTTCTCTGAACGTTGCAGTTAAGTTCTAGTTTGGTTGCGCTTAGGTTGTGGTTAGGTTGTCATTAAAACGTTTCTACAACGTTATTATAACGTTGCGGTTTGGGTGTGATTTGGTTGTTTTAGGTTGGTCCATGGAAACGTGAGCAAAACGTTCTCTGAACGTTGCAGTTAAGTTCTAGTTTGGTTGCACTTAGGTTGTGGTTAGGTTGTCATTAAAACGTTTCTACAACGTTATTATAACGTTGCGGTTTGGGTGTGATTTGGTTGTTTTAGGTTGGTCCGTTGAAACGTGAGCAAAACGTTCTCTGAACGTTGCAGTTAAGTTATAGTTTGGTTGCACTTAGGTTGTGGTTAGGTTGTCATTAAAACGTTTCTACAACGTTATATATAACGTTGCGGTTTGGGTGTGATTTGGTTGTTTTAGGTTGGTCCGTTGAAACGTGAGCAAAACGTTCTCTGAACGTTGCAGTTAAGTTCTAGTTTGGTTGCACTTAGGTTGTGGTTAGGTTGTCATTACAACGTTTCTACAACGTTATATATAACGTTGCGGTTTGGGTGTGATTTGGTACTTAAAACAAACAACCCGCAACGTTATAATAACGCTGTAAGAACGTATTTAATGACAACCTAACCAGAACCTTAGTGCAACCAAACTAGAACTTAAACTACAACGTTCAGGGAACATCCTTTTCACGTTTAAAGGATTAAACTAAAACAACCAACTATTTGAGTGTTACAACGTTGTTAAAACATTATGTAAACGTTTCCGATGATCAACATGCAACGTTCAGAGAACGTTTTAATCACGTTTCCAAGAACCAACCTAAAACAAACAAACCGCAACGTCATAATAACGTTGTAAGAACGTTTATAATGACAACCTAACCACAACCTAAGTGCAACCAAACTATAACTAAACTTTAACGTTCAGAGAACGTTTTGCTCACGTTTCAACGGACCAACTTAAAACAACCAAATCACAACCAAACCGTAACGTTATAAAAACGTTGTTAAAACGTTTTAAATGACGCAACCTAACTGCAACCTAGGTGCAACGTTGCGGAAACGTTCTGTGTTTGCTGGGATATCCCTTAATGCGCGGGCTAATTCAAATGTAAACTGATGCATGGGTGAAGGATTTGAATGTAAAGGAATGTTATGGATGGGGAGAACATGGACAGATTAACCAAATCTTCTCGTGCTGTGTATTGGAAATGCGACTTTTGAAAATGGGATATTTTCCTTTAAATGGTGCTAATCATGGTTTATCTTTGTTGTTAGGGGGCAAATTTGGTATCAAATTATGCCTAAAAGATTTATCTAAATGCCTATCTAGCCTGTTTGGTCAAAAACAAATTGAAAGTTACTCAAAATGACATAAACAAAGTGGTATACTTTCTTTTGTTGAACCCTTTACATACATCCCTACACAACATTTATAAGGCGCCTTTCCAAATTGATCAAAGCGCCATGAATAAAGAATAAACAAAAAATAAATAAATAAACAATGCAAAATGAGTCAGTAAGAAGGATAGAAGTGTGACTTCAACACCTTCTTGAAACTAGGCAATGTACATGCCTCCCTGATATTTCTTGGGGGAGGGGGCTGACACATAAAATGATTTATAAATCACCAATGCGATTTTTTTTCCCATATGAACAGAAAGAAGAGAGGAATCAGATGAAGAACGTGTAATGGTTCCAATAATTTTGTTCTATGGGAGAGGAAGTCTGTGCGGTAATCTGGTGCATTGCCGTGAAGACATTTGAAAACGTACATATTTTGAATTTGATGCGCTCCCGTATTGGCAGCCAGTGAAGATTGTTCATGAGGGGTGAAGGACTGTCACGCTTGCCCGCGGAGAAGATTAGTTTGACGGCTTTGTTTTGTAGAGACTGAAGACGATCAAGGTCCCTAGATGTGGCACCATACAGGAGTGCATTGCCGTAGTCCAGACGAGAAAGAATAAGACAATGAATGACGTGGTGTTTTGTGTCGTGATCAAGAAATTTAGAGATGCGACGTATGTTCCTTAGTTGAAAGTCGACAGAAGAGATAAGACTATTGACGTGTTTAGTCATGGTCATTATGATCATCAAAAATAATACTGAGATTGCGCACCGAAAACTTGGTTTGATCATGTCATCACCAACTAGTCTTTGAGTGTAACCGGTGAGAGTTAGTTTAGTCCTTGGGTGGTGCCAGCAATGAAAAATTCAGTTTTACTACGATTGAGTTTAAATTTATTTACAGCCATCCAGTTACAGAGCTCAGTATACATGCTTTAAGTTTGAAAGAGCAGTTTGATATGCTTCTGGTTTACTCGGGTCAAAAGAAATATATTTGAGTGTCATTGGCATAAACATGGAAATTAAGTCCATGTTTACGTATAATGTTACCAAAAGGTGATATATATAGAACAAGGCGGTTCTCGAACGGCGCGTCTCGCCTGTTCATCAAAGTGACTTGAAAGAAATGATGATGAAACATATGATACAATGTAGCACTGTCACAGAGGTATGCATTGTAGTTAATGCGAGGGATGTAATACCTTGAAAAATTTAATCAGCAAAAAGAACACACCAACCCCCTTCCCTACACCAAATCACATCAAGATAGGCCTTACAGATCTTATTTGACCCAGATGACCTCAGATGACCTTAACAAATTAATCAGCAAAAAAAACACACCATCCCTCTTCCGTCCACCAAATCCCATCAAGATAGGCCTTACGGATCTTATTTGACCCCAGATGACCTCTGATGACCTTGAAAATTTGATCAGCAAAAAGAACACACCAACCCCCTTCCCTCCACCACATCACATCAAGATAGGCCTTACGGATCTTATTTGACCCCAGATGACCTCCGATGACCTCAAAAAATTAATCAACAAAAAGAACACACCATCCCTCTTCCATCCACCAAATCCCATCAAGATAAGCCTTAAGGATCTTATTTGACCCCCTATGACCTTGAATGACCTCTGATGACCTTGAAAATTTATTCAGCAAAAAGAAGACACCACTCCCCTTCCCTCCACCAAATCCCATCAAGATAGGCTTTACTGATCTATTTGACCCCATATTTGACCCCCGATGACCCCGAAAAATTAATCAACAAAAAGAACACACCATCCCTCTTCCGTCCACCAAATCCCATCAAGATAGGCCTTACGGATCTTATTTGACCCCAGATGACCTTGAATGACCTTTAATGACCTTGAAAATTTAATCAGGAAAAAGAACACACCACCCCCCTTCCCTCCACCAAATCCCATCAAGATAGGCCTTACTGATCTATTTGACCCCATATTTGACCCCCGATGACCCTGAAAAATTAATCAACAAAAAGAACACACCATCCCTCTTCCGTCCACCAAATCCCATCAAGATAGGCCTTACGGATCTTATTTGACCCCAGATGACCTTGAATGACCTCCAATGACCTTGAAAATTTAATCAGCAAAAAGAATACACCACCCCCTTCCCTCCACCAAATCCAATCAAGATAGGCCTTATGGATCTTATTTGACCCCGATGACCTTGAATGACCTCTGATGACCTTGAAAATTTATTCAGCAAAAAGAACACACCACTCCACTTCCCTCCACCAAATCTCATCAATATAGGCCTTACTGATCTATTTGACCCCATATTTGACCCCGATGACCTCTGGTGACCTTGAAAATTTAATCAGCAAAAAGAACACACCACCCCCCCCCCCCCAAAAAAGAACACACCACCCCCCCCCCCCCCTTTCCTCCACCAAATCCCATCAAGATAGGCCTTACTGATCTATTTGACCCCATATTTGACCCCCGATGACCTTGAATGACCTCCGATGACCTTGAAAATTTAATCAGCCAACAGAACATACCACCCCCTTCCCTCCACCAAATCCCATCAAGATCGGCCTTACGGATCTTATTTGACCCCGATGACCTTGAATGACCTCCAATGACCTTGAAAATCTATTCAGCATAAGAACACCCCACCCCCTTCCCTGACATCAAGTCCCATCAAGATAGGCCTTACGGATCTCTAGATATCGCGTCACAACGCGTCTCAAAGTTTTAAGCATATTTGACCCCGATGACCTTGTATGACCCCCGATGACCTTGAAAAATCAATCAGCAACAGAACGCACCACCCCCCTTCCCCCCACCAAGTCCCATCACGATAGGCCTTACGGATCTCCAGATATCGCATCACAAAGATATTTCTTAGCACACGGCGGACGCCATACGGCGGACAGAAATAGTGATAACATAGTCTCTTCTGATTACATCAGGCGAGACAATAAAACCAAAGGGGCCCACCGGCCCAGTACAGAGCCCTCTAGTTTCTAATTTTACATATATCAGAGTAAACCCTTTTTTTTTTTAGAACTTGGTATACACGACTCTCCAGATGAGATTTTATCCAGTGGTGTACCCAGCTTTTGAAACTGGGGGGGGGGGGGGGGGGGGGGGGGCACGACCATAGTTGTATCAACGAAATGCATGATGTACCAACAATTTTTTCTGTAAATCAGTAATCATGTTTCAGCATATGTGCATCACCAATCGAAAACTGCATGTTTATTTCACTCGGGCATTGCCCTCGTGAAATAAACCATGCAGACGCGCGATCACCGTTGTCGATTGTCGATGCACAACGCTGAAACATGATTTAATCCCTTAAAATCATATGTGACAGGCTCTGGACCTATCAACTTACTGGACTAAGCATGACAGTTAGATGCGGATCAAACCTGTGCTGTGCATGAACTAAGAGGCCTTGCGAGCACCAATTCTCATCATTTGAAGGCATCTTTGCTGAAATCCCCGCAGATGTGTATTCACGACGAGAATCTGATATATTATTGCAAGCTGATGGTGCCCTGAAAGAAAAAAGAAAAATCAGTTTGAGAGACAATGTTGAAAAATGTATTGAACTTTTTAGGTAATAACTGGTGTTCTTCCAGAAATAACAGATGGAAAAATAATGATGGTAAATAGTGCTATTCTCCCTGTATTATCAACCAGTAATATCAACTATCTGGCAAAGTTGTTTATAGAATATCTCCTGATCAATCATCTGGTCCCCTCTTGGGTGGGGGGGGGGGGGGGGGGGGGGCATTTTAAAGGGTATACAGCCACTCCAGTAAGTACCCCAACACCATCAGGCTAGATCCAAAAGATTCAACAACTATCTATGACAGGATCTGGACCCAGCATGTCGGCAGCACTTCCTTCTGTTTTCTGTTTACAGATCAGTGGCCCCGGAAGCATCAGAATTAGAGGGGTCTGGACAAATTAAGGGTGGTGGGTGGGGAGGCCACAGGGACAATTTAGCGGGACCAGGGAAATATTTGATACACATGTTCTATGGGGCATTTGGCAACTTTTAGGGAGGAAGAGAAATCAACAAATAAATCACCGTGCGCTCCCCTAGTGAGTATTGAACTGGGGACCCTCCAGACCAAAAACCACGACCCCGTATGCAAGCCACGGTTTTCAGCTACTTGTTCATGGAGTATACTGGGCTCACTATATAGTAGGGCTCGGTTGATTAAGCCATAGAAAGCCGTCCGAACATGCTCTTGGAGATAGGCATGTAAGTAGTATTTCTTAGCATACTGGGTGGGTGGGGGAGGGGGCGGGGCCCGGGGGGGTCAGTGAACATACCAAGCGGGTACACATGCGCGTCCAAGCACCTCTAGAATAGACCCTAAATGGCGTAAACCAGAGCACTATTTTGATACCCCTTAATGGCGTAACCCATACAAACCCTACCCTAAACGGCGTTACCAACACTCAATAATGCACCCTAAATGGCGTAATATAGTAATGCTCAAAATAATCTTAATTCATAATCATGTGACATTCATACAGATATGCATGTGATATACATGATGTAGAATGCATGCAAAAAGTAGGGAAATATTGAAGCTTTTTTCAACATTTTGCATGTTTATTGAAAAATCACACATACAAAAATGAGCCCGGCAATTAGTACCCCTAAACGTCTGATACCTCGATGCTGTAATGGATACCCTAAAGTGCGATGCCCCTAACAAGTACCCCTTTTCAGAAAGACGGTCGTGTGGTGAAATCTGGCCCCTTTTCGACGTTTTTTTTTGGACGCGGATGCGTACCCGCTTGGTATGTTCACCGACCCCCCCGGGGGGCGGGGTTAGAGTTAACAGCACTATCAAGTAATGACAATAAACAAAATCCAATACTTACTTGGTACTAGGAAATATAGCTTGTGATGCGACCAGTGTGACACATGTTTGCATTGCCATGGCAGGGCATTCTGTGTCTGGTGTACACTTGACTGGCTTGAAAGGTTGTGGCAATTCAAATAAAGCATGGACCTGCTCATTGGAATCTGATGAGTGGGAAAATATCAATGGTTAAATAGATCATAATAGAATATTACTTGTATTTCACAACACTTTAAATGAAATAATCCTGATCTATCCAGATTCTGGAGAGCTATGCACTATGCAGTTCATATGATTTGCCCCAACCCTTCTATGTAGATGACAATGATAATTGAGAACCTACTTGGGAATACAGTACAAGGCTACAATGAAGGTATCACCTATAAATGACGACTACTGATTATTCATTCAATTTAAAATATAAATCATGCACAAAACATACTGCTAGTTTTATAATGCGTAACAGTCAGTGGCGTATCTGGGGTCTTTGTCGGGGATGGGGGGGAGAACACCAGTTTGACCCTATTACGTAAAAAAATAACGCAGCTGGGTTGTTAATTCCACCAAATTATGTCGCATCCTAAACTTTATGTACGCGTAGCGTGCAACATTTTGACAACATATTTACCCAAATCTGGCCATTATTTAGGTACATTTTTGTTTTAAACAGGCTTCTATAATGATATGCCTGGACAAATGCGCAAATAGCACGCGAAAATTTATCATTTTTATACTAACTTGCCCATCATTAAACCGGGCAAGGGGCAAATTGTCTTTAGATTGGACTATTAAGTATATAAATCCCATAGATTCTTCAAATAGGCGCAATTCACCCAAAGGGGGGGGGGGGGGTCCATTATCAGGTCCTATGATTACCTTGATGAAAGTAACTGAAGTCTCTTCTCCTAGTTTCTTTTCGATTTTCACTTCTTTCCACATATGTATTTCCCCCTCCTTATCAACTATTTGCACTATTCTTTTCCTTCCCCTCTTTCCTTCCTACCCTTCATTTTTTCCCTTTCCCTTCCCATTTTATCTTCCTCTTCTCGCTTTCTTTTCCTTTCCCTTTTCTCTATCTCCCCTTCCTTTCTTTCCTTTTCCTCTCTTCCCTCAGATTTTTTTAGCCCGGTAGTTTGAGCTGGCCTTCCCAGCCAGGGAGGGGGGGGGGGGGGGGGGGTGGGGGGGGGTGCAGGGCACTCATATACAAAAGCTGTAATCATCTGTGTGAATCCACTCTCAAAAACTACCCTTTAACACGATTTTCAAAGAAGTAAAAATTACCCTTAACAAGGATTATAGCTCGACCAATCATACTCATAGCAGAGGATAGGTCCTCGAGACAGTGTTTAGACTGGAAAAACTTATGAGGTATTTTAAATTCAGTTCTGTTAGTAAATTTGTCCGAGGCCTAACCATTTTCGCGGCTGTTTTACAATGACACATGATTATTGGCCCAAGCAACACTTAGCGAGGATCCAGGTTGAAAAATACGGCAAGTCACGACTTGCGAATCCCCCTGGCTGGGAGATCAACTAAATGAGGTCAAAGGTCACATAGGGGTCATGTTCCCGGGGTTCATGTTTCTTTTCTCCAAGTTTGAGGTCAATCAGGTAACTTTTACGATTTGACCTCTGGATGACCTTCGACCTTAGATGACCTCTAATTATTTGTTGAAATGTTCCCCTGGTATTCATTGCACGATTTAACCCCTTGTTGACCTTTGACCTTGTATGACCTCTAATGACCGTTGACCTCGGATGACCTCCAATTTTTTTTAGACATTTTCACCCGCTGTTCATTTTTCTTTTCTCCAAGTTTGAAGTCAATCGGGCAACATTTACGATTTTACATCTGGATGACCTTTGACCTCAGATAACCTATGCAAATTAGACCCCAAAAATGTTCACCCGGCATTCATGTTTCTTTTCTCCAAGTTTGAAGTCAATCGGGCAACTTTTACGATTTGACCTTTGACCTCAGATGACCTATATGCAAATTAGACCCCCCAAAAAGCAGCCACATTTTTTGACCATGGCCTACCTATAGCTGAAGGTTTGAAGTCAATCCGTCCATCTGTTCAAAAGATACGGTACAGCATTCAGGGAAAAGGCTAACTAACCAAAAGGCAAACCCCGACACACATACATACGCACGCACCCCGACATGAGTTTGAGGTCAATCGGGTAACTTTTACGATTTGACCTCTGGATGACCTTCGACCTCAGATGACCTCGGATGACCTCTAATTATTTGTTGAAATGTTCCCCTGGTATTCATTGCACGATTTAACCCCTTGTTGACCTTTGACCTTGTATGACCTCTAATGACCGTTGACCTCGGATGACCTCCAATTTGTTTTAGACATTTTCACCCGCTGTTCATTTTTCTTTTCTCCAAGTTTGAAGTCAATCGGGCAACATTTACGATTTTACATCTGGATGACCTTTGACCTCAGATAACCTATGCAAATTAGACCCCAAAAATGTTCACCCGGCATTCATGTTTCTTTTCTCCAAGTTTGAAGTCAATCGGGCAACTTTTACGATTTGACCTTTGACCTCAGATGACCTATATGCAAATTAGACCCCCCAAAAAGCAGCCACATTTTTTGACCATGGCCTACCTATAGCTGAAGGTTTAAAGTCAATCCGTCCATCTGTTCAAAAGATACGGTACAGCATTCAGGGAAAAGGCTAACTAACCAAAAGGCAAACCCAGACACACATACATACGCACGCACCCCGACATGATGACAAAATCCCCTTCTGGTTGGTTTTACAAACCAGGGGGATAAAAAGGCACCCTTATTCTCGGAAATTGGTGATGTTGATACCCTTAACACGGGTCCACGCTGGTCGAAAAAAGCGGCTGTGACTTATACCCGGGAACCCGGGTACCCGCCCGCTTTTCCTTGGGTACCCGAATACCCGAAATGTTAAATATATATATATATATATATATAATATATATATATATTTTTTTACAAGTATTTTTTTTTAGTACAAATGTGTCCCCCAAATGACCTATATTGACCCCATTACCATGTGTCATTTTCGGGACAAATATGTACATGTACTTGGAAGAAAAAACAACCTTTAAAAAAAAATTAATTAGTGTCTATTTTCGGGTACCCGGGCCGCACGGAAAAAACGGGTCGGGTACCAGGGTACGAAACTACCCGTGCATTCACAGCCTTAAAGTCCTTATTCCTCGTTTTCATTCACGCGGATGATTACAACATTATACCCGACTGGCTTCCCCGTCAACCGTCAAACCCGTCAGGGGGGCAATCTGCCCCCCCCCCCCCCCCCGACCCCTCGGGATATACGCTACTGGTAACAGAACTTTATGATAATGCCCATTTTGGCCCTTTTGTGCATCCTCTTTTGGTTTGGTCGGGGTGTGCCGTTGGAGATTCAAAACCCCTACCCATTTTTAGGGGTGATATTGGAAAAATCAATTCCCATTTTTAGGGGTTTTGCTTCAATTTAGACCAAATTTCCGCAAATTATCGGGAAAATAGACCTAATTTTTGCAAATTTTCGAAAATAGACCCATTTGTAAAAGGTGACCCCATTATTAGGGATTTCCAGCACAAAATCATACCCCATGTTTAGGGATTTTGTTCCAGTGACTGTATACCGTCTTAGGCGACTATAGTAGGCTTCTCTGTTCATCAATGACAGTCGTGGTGTGTTGACCTCATACTACTGGAAATGGTCACTGTTCTATATATTTTTCAACAAAAGGAATACATTGTCCTTTTAAAGCTAATTTTTCTTATCTTTGTCATTTTGCGCAAAATGTTGCAAACACAACCATATTTATATGAAATGGCCGAGACTCAGAATCTCATCCTAGTTAACATCCTCTAGCTGCAATTCCTTTGACACACACATACTCCTTCTCACTGATGAAAAGCTAGACGTAATATACGCCCTCGCCCGGTTGTATCAGTATCAACGATTCTTCCATGTATCAACCAAGCTGAGTCAACTCTTTAAATACTGACCATTTTCCCAGGGCTCACGGCTCTGTCGCCCTTCAGCGCTACTGTAACGTCAGTGATGGGGACAAGGTCGAACCCACATTGTAGGCCTAGCATGGGGGAAATTGTTGGGGGGAAATTATCGCAAGCGAGTTCCATTTTTAACTGGAATATCAGAAAAATGTTTAAAATAATATCAAGCCCGATACCAGTGCTAATGATAAGCCTGTAAGGCACTCTTTACACCAACACATGGCTTTCTAGTTTGACCAGCTCCAAATTGCCGAAGCCTCCTTACAGCAGTGAATGAATACAGAAGGACAAGGAGGTAACAAGCGCATTGTGCATCTTATGCGTAACGTGTGTGAGGCCCAAACAGCGTGCGTGTTGCCATAATCGTGCGCACACGCTTGGAATACTTTTGCACTCTGACAGAATGCTGCGCATCATGGTTATCATGTGCAAAGAGTGTCTATCTGCGATCAAGTGTACTTTAGGTCCCACACAAATAAAAATAAATAAAATAAATTGAAGTGGTCACAGGGGCCCATAAACAAACCATACATAAACCATTATTAACTAACTTCCTGGGAAGCATGCAGGGACGCAGCTCTAAACAAGAGCAGTACTCTTATGGACCTACAATAAACCATTGCACCAACAAAATGCATCAATTACACCGTCGTATATGGTGTCTCATTATAATTAGGCGTATGATGATGATGCACTTTCATCCCATCAAAGACTTGATGCATGGATGAGTACTGTCGTAAGATAGCTGAGATCTTGAAGTCACCCGCTCTGCAGCACAAGGATGATGATGCTTGGATGTGCCTCATTCTCACAATGTCAATACCCTTCATTTATTTGGGTACATGTTGTAGTTAGTCAATTCTAATGGGTATTAACTACGGATGAAAAATGCTTATCCAAAGGCAGAGAGAGGTGGCTCTAATTGAGCCAGATAAGCAATCTTTCATTTCTTTAAAGTAGTACATACCTATTCCAAAAGCACTAGCTGGCATGATACTTGCAAATAGCGTTATATTAGGAGGCATCTTGGCTAAATAAACAGAGGCATCAATAAAGAAATGCATTGACATTGTATGATTGTTTCTATTCTCTAGCACCGCCTCCTCTTCGACCACCACAATGCTCTCTTCCACTGTGTTCATGGTGATGGTCACCGTGTCATTGTCTAAAGCTGGCAATTCGGTGTGTGTTGTCGACGCCAATGTGTCATTGAGTTCCAGACAGTATTGCTGAGTGGAGAAGACGTCCAGAAACGAGTTCCAATCCTGAGTGCATCACAAAGAAAACAAAGATTATAGTATACATATGAGAGGTTATCATTTCGAAAGAAATAATATGATTTTTACAATCTTGTAAAATGACTTCTCTGGAGCTTATGGGGCACAAATAAAACGGTTGCCATTGCCATCATACTGCAACCTTATTTAGAAAACAAGCAAAAAGTTTACTTCCAAATATTTTTATAAATTTACATACATGTGATGTTACATCCATTTTTTTGTACATCATTCAAGTGGTGCTAGTTGAACATTCGACATACCCCCACCCACCTGATCTTTCCTAACTAAAATTCTGCCACTCGCCACCCCACTGCTGAGCTTTAATGCAAAATTATCATCATAAATGTCAGTGTTCTTGATATTTCAAGAGAGAGACCAAAAGAAATAGACATTATGACACAAATTGACAAATATATTTGACCATGTTTGCAAAAAATGCACTTTTTTTAAACTGGGGATTATTGTTTTTGGTCACTAGAATTTCAGTATTTTTGAATCCCACCCTATTTTTCTTCTCTTTATGAATTGGAGTTAATGTGTAGTTAAGAAATAGAAATAGATACAATGTTAATAACGGTCATGAATACTCATGATCCAACATCATTACAACAACCATGCCATCATTCATCAAGTTTACATCCACAAAAATGTACCCTAATGGCCTGGTCAAGTGAACAGTGACTCAACTTCAAATGCAGAGAATATATGCACACATTTATTAGGCATGGGTATCGCTGGCATATCTTCATATCGTCATATCGCTAGAAAACGTAATAGCGATATACAATATGGGCGATAAAATAGGCAATCTCAAAACCTTTCATTTCACCAGTTTTTCTCCTTCAAAAACCACTAATATTATTATTATTTTACATGAAAATACATTTTGATGCTCGTAAGTAAAAACATAGTGAGTATGCCAAATTTGGCAGTCATGTGGGTTTTCCTTCGGGTGAGTTTCCCTGTTGTAACTTTCAGAATTGTTATCATAGATTTTTGCTGGTTGCTGTGATGTGCTGCAACCCGTACGCTTTCGCTATAGACCATTTCAAATCCGAAAATATACGATCGGTTCCGAATGTTTCCGATTAGCCGAGTGTAAACACTCGGTTCCATGACCTGTCAGCTCCTGACAGGTCATGGCCATGTGCCGGAGAAAAACAAACATGTTTTTCACCCGTCTGCCCGTGTGGTAGATTGCGCTGGTGTTGGTGATAGATTGTATCCCTCACAAAGTTGATGTTGCGGCATTTCAGTAACACAAGGCGGTTCTCGAACGGCGCGTCTCGCCTGTTCATCAAAAGTGACTTGAAAGAAATGATGATGAAACATATGATACAATGTAGCACTGTCACAGAGGTATGCATTGTAGTTAATGCAAGGGATGTAATACCTTGAAAAATTTAATCAACAAAAAGAACACACCAACCCCCTTCCCTACACCAAATCACATCAAGATAGGCCGTACAGATCTTATTTGACCCCAGATGACCTCTGATGACCTTGAAAATTTAATCAGCAAAAAGAACACACCAACCCCCTTCCCTCCACCAAATCACATCAAGATAGGCCTTACAGATCTTATTTGACCTCAGATGACCTCTGATGACCTCGACAAATTAATCAACAAAAAGAACACACCATCCCTCTTCCGTCCACCAAATCCCATCAAGATAGGCCTTACGGATCTTATTTGACCCCAGATGACCTTGAATGACCTCTGATGACCTTGAAAATTTAATCAGCAAAAAGAATACACCACCCCCCCCCCCCCTTCCCTCCACTAAATCCAATCAAGATAGGCCTTACTGATCTATTTGATGACCCCGAAAAATTAATCAACCAAAAGAACACACCACCCCCCTTCCCTCCACCAAATCCCATCAAGATAGGCCTTACTTATCTATTTGACCCCCGATGACCCCGAAAAATGAATCAACAAAAAGAACACACCACCCCCCTTCCCTCCACCAAATCCCATTAAGATAGGCCTTACTGATCTATTTGACCCCATATTTGACCCCCGATGACCCCGAAAAATTAAACAAAAAGAACACACCATCCCTCTTCCGTCCTCCAAATCCCATCAAGATAGGCCTTACTGATCTATTTGACCCCATATTTGACCCCCGATGACCCCGAAAAATTAATCAACAAAAAGAACACACCACCCCCCTTCCCTCCACCAAATCCCATCAAGATAGGCCTTACTGATCTATTTGACCCCATATTTGACCCCCGATGACCCCGAAAAATTAATCAACAAAAAGAACACACCACCCCCCTTCCCTCCACCAAATCCCATCAAGATAGGCCTTACTGATCTATTTGACCCCATATTTGACCCCCGATGACCCCGAAAAATTAATCAACAAAAAGAACACCCCATCCCTCTTCCGTCCACCAAATCCCATCAAGATAGGCCTTACTGATCTATTTGACCCCATATTTGACCCCGATAAATTAATCAACAAAAAGAACACACCATCCCTCTTCCGTCCACCAAATCCCATCAAGATAGGCCTTACTGATCTATTTGACCCCATATTTGACCCCCGATGACCCCGAAAAAAATAATCAACAAAAAGAACACCCCATCCCTCTTCCGTCCACCAAATCCCATCAAGATAGGCCTTACTGATCTATTTGACCCCATATTTGACCCCCGATGACCCCGAAAAAATAATCAACAAAAAGAACACCCCATCCCTCTTCCGTCCACCAAATCCCATCAAGATAGGCCTTACTGATCTATTTGACCCCATATTTGACCCCCGATGACCCCGAAAAATTAATCAACAAAAAGAACACACCATCCCTCTTCCGTCCACCAAATCCCATCAAGATAGGCCTTACTGATCTATTTGACCCCATATTTGACCCCCAATGACCCCGAAAAATTAATCAACAAAAAGAACACACCACCCCCCTTCCCTCCACCAAATCCCATCAAGATAGGCCTTACTGATCTATTTGACCCCCAATGACCCCGAAAAATAATCAACAAAAAGAACACCCCATCCCTCTTCCGTCCACCAAATCCCATCAAGATAGGCCTTACTGATCTATTTGACCCCATATTTGACCCCCGATGACCCCGAAAAATTAATCAACAAAAAGAACACACCACCCCCCTTCCCTCCACCAAATCCCATCAAGATAGGCCTTACTGATCTATTTGACCCCATATTTGACCCCCGATGACCCCGAAAAATTAATCAACAAAAAGAACACCCCATCCCTCTTCCGTCCACCAAATCCCATCAAGATAGGCCTTACTGATCTATTTGACCCCATATTTGACCCCGATAAATTAATCAACAAAAAGAACACACCATCCCTCTTCCGTCCACCAAATCCCATCAAGATAGGCCTTACTGATCTATTTGACCCCATATTTGACCCCCGATGACCCCGAAAAAAATAATCAACAAAAAGAACACCCCATCCCTCTTCCGTCCACCAAATCCCATCAAGATAGGCCTTACTGATCTATTTGACCCCATATTTGACCCCCGATGACCCCGAAAAAATAATCAACAAAAAGAACACCCCATCCCTCTTCCGTCCACCAAATCCCATCAAGATAGGCCTTACTGATCTATTTGACCCCATATTTGACCCCCGATGACCCCGAAAAATTAATCAACAAAAAGAACACACCATCCCTCTTCCGTCCACCAAATCCCATCAAGATAGGCCTTACTGATCTATTTGACCCCATATTTGACCCCCGATGACCCCGAAAAATTAATCAACAAAAAGAACACACCACCCCCTTCCCTCCACCAAATCCCATCAAGATAGGCCTTACTGATCTATTTGACCCCATATTTGACCCCCAATGACCCCGAAAAATTAATCAACAAAAAGAACACACCACCCCCCTTCCCTCCACCAAATCCCATCAAGATAGGCCTTACTGATCTATTTGACCCCAATGACCCCGAAAAATTAATCAACAAAAAGAACACACCATCCCTCGTCCGTCCACCAAATCCCATCAAGATAGGCCTTACTGATCTATTTGACCCCATATTTGACCCCGATGAATTAATCAACAAAAAGAACACACCCCCCTTCCCTCCACCAAAACCCATCAAGATAGGCCTTACTGATCTATTTGACCCCATATTTGACCCCGAAAAATTAAGAACAAAAAGAACACACCATCCCCCTTCCCTCCACCAAATCCAATCAAGATAGGCCTTATGGATCTTATTTGACCCCCGATGACCTTGAATGACCTGATGACCTTGAAAATTTATTCAGCAAAAAGAACACACCACTCCCCTTCCCTCCACCAAATCTCATCAATATAGGCCTTACTGATCTATTTGACCCCATATTTGACCCCGATGACCTCTGGTGACCTTGAAAATTTAATCAGCAAAAAGAACACACCACCCCCCTTCCCTCCACCAAATCCCATCAAGATAGGCCTTACTGATCTATTTGACCCCATATTTGACCCCCGATGACCTTGAATGACCTCCGATGACCTTGAAAATTTAATCAGCAAAAAGAACACACCACCCCCTTCCCTCCACCAAATCCCATCAAGATCGGCCTTAAGGATCTTATTTGACCCCATATTTGACCCCGATGACCTTGAATGACCTCCAATGACCTTGAAAATCTAATCAGCAAAAGAACACCCCACCCCCTTCCCTGACATCAAGTCCCATCAAGATAGGCCTTACGGATCTCTAGATATCGCGTCACAACGCGTCTCAAAAGTTTTAAGCATATTTGACCCCGATGACCTTGTATGACCCCCGATGACCTTGAAAAATCAATCAGCAACAGAACGCACCACCCCCCTTCCCTCCACCAAGTCCCATCACGATAGGCCTTACGGATCTCCAGATATCGCGTCACAAAGGTATTTCTTAGCACACGGCTGACGGCGGACGGCGGACGGCATACGGCGGACGCCGGACAGAAATAGTGATAACATAGTCTCTTTCTGATTACATCAGGCGAGACAAAAAACGGTGAGATGAAAGAGATTTGGGGTAAATATTCTCACTTTTTACTTTACATAGTAAATCACTAGGCGGACAATCAACTAGGACAATACTGTGAATGCGATCAACTGTTGCGAAGAACGCGCAACGCACCTACTCCATGTGACCTATTCTTCCGAAGATTTCCGATCTCAATTTGAAATGGTCTATGGGTTTGTGATTGTTGACGATGCCCGGCAGCTAAGCGCCTCGTTTATTTTTATTTGTGTAGTGTGAATGGCGACTGGCACAAGCGTGTACGTGATTGGAACTAAAATACTGTGTGTGTGTGTATTGAATATCTAATTTTTTGAAGACTTGGTTTTATATACTTATAATACCAACATATCATGGCTTTACAAATCATTATAGTGATTACGACAATACAAAATGATCGCGATAAATGATGATATCAATATCATGAGCAAGGCCAATGTTTAGATTCATTCATTTTAATGCAGTGCTTCAAGTAGGGGTGCATGATCATCATTGATTATGTAACTACAAACAGTTAATGAAGCTTGACGTCACCATCTAGAAGAAGTGAAATAGACTACGGTAACCAAAGTTTGATGACCTACCTCTATCAGATCATAATCCTGTATGTCTGTGTCTTTAATGTAGATTCCTAGAGAGACCATAGCCACGGCAAACAGAAATAGACACACCATGAAGACAACCATGGGTGGTTTGTTGGAAGCATGACCCTTCAAGTTTTCAAGTGGTTTGTACGTCATTGTGTCTAGCTGGCTGAAAGTCTATAGAGAATGTGGGTCAACTACCTGTGAAAGAAAAAATAGGAAAATGAATAGGCTGAAGACAACTTGCTTTGCTTTGCTGGCAAAACCCGAACCCTGTGGAGCTCGAAAAGGTTAACTTTTCAGATTTTTGATTGAGAGTCCAAGTTCTCCTGTGCTTGCACACTCGCCTCTGCCTTGAAGCCATCAAGGCCACGCGTTTTGAACTCGCCACCCAAAAAAGGTGGCGTCGTTGCGCTTTTCCGAATCGTGTTCTGCTCAAATCACGATAACTCGACAACGCAAAAAGATATTGTCATGGTTTTAGTTTCATTTGAAGGCTAAATAATGGCATTACATAACCTGTAAATAATTAAAGAAGCGTTTAACTTCTTAAATGGGGGAGATGTGGTTGATTGAGTTGGGAACATCCGAGGTGGAGGAGGGGGAAGCGGTAGGGCTGTCATTGACATGAACGATGTCGACATCGTGTTACTGAAGTTGTTTTAACAGGTGTACAATACTGTACATTTACTTAGCGATATTCTCGATCTGCGGTGATACTCTATACTATGGCGGACCTTAATTTGCGGCAACAATATAGGCTTGATATTTGGATCATAGTATGTCGACATCATGTCGATATCGAGATTCTAAAATAGCAACATGTCGACATGAAAAAAAGATCTCGACTACAGCACTAGGAAGCGGAGGGGGGGGGGGGGAGAGCAGTACACATAAACTCTATGGGAAGAAAAAAATTGTGTGCCAAGCGGTGCCTTTAAACTTGAATCAATTCACCTCTGTATGAGCTACAAACATGATTTTGGTCTCTTCTTAAAGGTTATTTAATAGTCTTTATGTCTGTGTTTTAACAGACTTGTCAACATTATGAAACAGCTATTAATTATGGATACACGTAAGTCGCATGATCATCGGCTTTTTCCCTATTCGCTACACAGTAAACGCAAACATTAACCCCAATTTATATAAATTGAGGACCCTAGATCTAAAAGGGGGTTAAAGGTAGATGTTCCGATTTTCAACTTGAAGTTTTCTATTCTACATGAAAGGTCATCCTTAAAAAAGTCGTGTTCCAAAGTTTGAGTTGCATAGCTCTAATGGTTCTTATTTTAGATGCACAAGATGCTGTGAACTGTACCCATTGGGTAGTACACAAACTATATCGGTGGTTACCACCATTCGCGGTAATTCGACGTTATTTCATCGATTTCTCCGTAATTATACCGATTATAGGCCGTCAAATTTCAGTATGATGATGAGAAAAATATGAGCGTTAATATGATATGAAAATCTCTGTATGTTTGAAATAATTCTGTGTTACGAAAATGTGATCGGGTCATCTACCTTTAAGTCACATTGAGAAAAATGGCAACAACTGGGTTTCATTGTGTCCATGTGTGGACTTGACCCACTCGGATTGTACCTCCCATGGACTCTTACATAGCTTTACCCGGTTTACCGCATGACTTAACTTTAACATTTGAACAGAGGGTGCAGAGATCCTCCTTGTAGCAGAAAACTGATACTAACTACAACTTCACAAGATTGTGACTTAACCCCCTTTTAGATCTTGGTTGGTTCGGTCCTGTCATGACTGACAGCCCGTGACCTTACAGATACTATATAGATCTACAGGGTCCTCAATTACTCTAACAGAAAGAGTATTCAACCCATGATAGCAAGAGTATACATTTTTGGAAAGCTCTCAAAATGGGCAATTCAAAAATGCAGTTTAAATCAGTGTAGGGGGCATAGTGAACAAAATATAAGTGTAAACTCTAAGAAAATATTCAAAAAAAAATTGGTGCACATTCATTAGCCTGTATGTTATTTTACCAATATCGTAACCCTTCACAATCATAGATGTGCTTCATGATGAATTCAAAAATGCAAAGAACGTTATGTCATGGGTAGGTATAAGAATTACATGGATATCAAATAAAATAAGATTTTTTCCCCTTAAATCAAACAATGTGAATCATAACATGTTACCACTAGGTCCTACCCTAATTTTAATAGCATAATTGGATTCCTCATGGAATTTCCTTTAAGAAAATGTATATTTTTTAAGGGGTAGGGCAAGTAGTTAAAGTGATGATATGCTAACTTGAAGTGCATGGCGTAAAATGTTAAAAATAGGGACAGCGGTCCCAAATAGGTCGTCCGTTTATATGGGTAGTTTGGTTGCAATTGTACTTCATCTGTTTAAATGTAATCAATTTTACATATGCAGCCAATTTTACATCTTAACCTATGAAGGTTTCCATGTTTCATCTATGACCGAGGTTTGGTTGCAATTGGTCATTGTATGGAAAAGAAATGGACAATACAAAAAGTGTGTACTAAATTTTGACCTCAGATGACCTTTGACCTTGGTATGTGACCTTTGACCTTGGTATGTGACCTTTGACCTCATTTACATATGAAGGTTTCCATGTTGCATCTATGCCAGAGGTTTGGTTGCAATTGGTCATTGTATGGAAAAGAAATGGACAATACAAAAAGTGTGTACTAAATTTTACATCTTGACCTCAGATGACCTTTGACCTTGGTATGTGACCTTTGACCTCATTAACATATGAAGGTTTCCATGTTGCATCTATGACCGAGGTTTGGTTGCAATTGGTCATTGTATGGAAAAGAAATGGACAATACAAAAAGTGTGTACTAAATTTTGACCTCAGATGACCTTTGACCTTGGTATGTGACCTTTGACCTCATTTACATATGAAGGTTTCCATGTTGCATCTATGCCAGAGGTTTGGTTGCAATTGGTCATTGTATGGAAAAGTAATGGACAATACAAAAAGTGTGTACTAAATTTTGCATCTTGACCTCAGATGACCTTTGAATGTGACCTTTGACCTCATTAACATATAAAGGTGTCCATGTTGCATCTATGACCGAAGTTTGGTTGCAATTGGCCATTGTATGGAAAAGAAATGGACAATACAAAAAATGTGTACTGAATTTTACATCTTGACCTCAGATGACCCTTGACCTTGGTATGTGACCTATGACCTCATTAACATATGAAGGTTTCCATATTGCATCTATGACCGAAGTTTGATTGCAATTGGTTATTGTATGGAGAAGGAAATGGACAAAACAAAAAGTGTATACCAAATTGTTGACACACACACACACAGACAGACAACACACACGAAGGATGCTGCCATAAGGTCTCTTCCTACGGACGACCTAAAAATCGGACACGTAACGCAAAGGGTGGCGAGTTCAAAATGCATGGCCTCAACCTTTGGCCTGTGTTGTTGACTTTTTGTCTAAAGCAAAGGAATGAAAAGATAGGGAGAAGAGGAGACAAAAAGGGAAGGAAAGGGAAAAAGAAAGGGACAGAAAGGAGAGAGGAAGACAGGAAAGTTAGTTGGAAAATGGCAGTTTTTCATGCCGGTATGGGGATGCAACGCCTCTACCGCCCCCCCCCCCCCCCCCCCCCCCCCCCCCAACTCCCCCTCCCAGCCGCTTGTCATTTTCTTACTCGACGGCAAATCAAAAAGTTAAATGAAACACCTGGCTATTATACGCCACCGGGTCGAACTGGTGTTCACCAGGAAAATATACCCTTTGCCCCCCCCCCCACCACCGACAAGTGACCCTGGCTACGCTACTGCCTCCATCCAGGTTCAGATAGTTAGGGAGGAGAAGGGCAGAAGAAGGCTCACCTTTTTCCAAAAACTTCAAAAGTATTTTTTTGAGAAATTGAAATGGGTTGAGCTATTTTTATTTAATAACCAAGACATACAAGTCATCTGATATTCTTTGAACATTAAACATGATATCTGATAAGGCCAAATTAAATTAATTGTTTGTCTCAAAGCTCCCGCGCGCGTTAGTTTATTGATGCGCATTAGAAAACAAAAAATCTGAAAAAAACTTCTTTTTTTTCTTTCTTTTTTTGTTTTTTCAACAACAACAAAAAAATCCCAAAATTTCACCGATTTTTCAGATTTTTATTGATCACATCATCTTAAAGGGACATTAAGTGGTGTTGAAAAGTTTAAATGTTTACGCATTTACTTCAGAATTCAAGATGAACATTAAAAATCGCCATTATTGTTGTTTCTACTAACAAAAAACACAGCAAAACTAGATTAAAACAATATCATCGCTATTTATTGAAAAACGCCCTCTATGCAAATATGGTTCGCGTTATGTATCACGCGTACTGCACGAGGATACTGTCGGACGTAAAATGCTGGTCCCGCGGGACCAGCATGTTTTGAATCGACGTTTTCTTGTACAAAGAGAGCTGATTTTTCTTAATCCTTATAGGTGTAAGTTCATACATGTAATACAATTATAAAAATAAACTAATCTCAGTTTTTATCATAATTGAGGGCGCTGCCTCCAACACATCTCTTAGTGTCCCTTTAAGGTAGCACACCTCTAAATAGTTCCAGGCGAAAACTTGCAACTCTTATTGCGCAATACTTCTTATCAATACGTGTGATTAAAATAGTGATTTCTCGGGAACTACAGTGATTCAGCAGACGAGGTTGGTATCAAATTAAAGCTAACAATATGAATTTTAATGATAGATCATTCACAAATAATATTAACTATTTTTTGTTAATAAATAGTAGTCCTACTTTCACGGTGCACGGCCGTAAGTCTTGCGAAAAATCAACTTGAAAAATGACCGTAGAGGGCTTAGATGCTCGATTGCTTAAAATCTAACGGTTATCCATGTATATTTTACAATTTTAATCATAAGCTTGCTAAAATAGCTAGAGTTTACTACCAAATTGAATGACTTTCTATGTGTAAATTTAAAAATAACCTTGCCAGAACATGGTTTAAATCTTCGGAAAATCTAATAGTACGTTGGCCTGCGTGTATAATGCGTCATAGTTTGGGGGCATAAATAGAAATTTATACATAGAAATTCTTTCAATTTGGTATTAAACTCTAGCTATTTTAGCAAGCTTTCGATTAAAATTGTAAAATATACATGGATAACCGTAAGATTTTAAGCAATCGAGCATCTAAGCGCATCGGCCGTAATTCAAAAACTTGTCTTTTGCTAATGTCTGGTTTCTAGCATAGTCGTAGGCCTAACATTTTCCTAACTTTAAATCGTTAAAATCGATCTATCGTTATAAACATATTATAAGCATTGTCTTGGACTTAAATTTGATACCAAAATCAATTTCTAAATCACAATGGTCATTGAGATATCATCTTTTGAAGCGTCGCGCATCGATCAAAATAAGGTGCAAAATGGTCGTCTAATTTCGACTTCCTATTATTTAGAGGTGTGCTACCTTTAAGGGCAGTGTCAACCCGGCATTTGTTTCAAAAATTGAATTTCATATTTCTTTATTATTTTATACTTTTATATGTATTCTATCATTACCATCATAACTTACTAATCGGAAGCGATTATTTCTCGTTCTTTTGGGTGATTTTAAATTGTTGTTTTGGTAAGTTTGAGTCAGGAAAAGGCGCATGTTTATTTGGCGGGAAATTAAGCGGAGTTCCGCGCTTTTCAAATGCTGCGACAGCTGTTCGATTATTGCGTCGCACGGTGAATCTTCCCGTGCGTAATACTAGACGCGCCGCTTAGTATCCGCGACGAAGACGCGATAACAAAAGAGCGCAAAACAATGCCTAAAAATGTAAACAAAGGCCAATCTTACGATCATTTAAATTTCCGTTTTCTTCCAATTTCTTCACATTGTGACAATATAAATTGAATCTCTTTTTTTTTATTACTAAATCGATGTTTTCTAGAAGTTCAAATTTGAAGGAATTTTACGAATTTTCAGACAACATAACTAAAAATATATCAAACTATCAGGTACGCTTTTACTACCATTGTGTAGAGGACTTTCAGCGCTAGGAGGCAATTTTTCATTTTTTCGATTATGGATTTTAAACTCTAGATATGCATCCATTTCTAGCGAAATTTGGGGTAAATTTTGGTTCATTTCTCAAAATTGAGTTTCTTTGGTATCACATTGATATCACCATCGGATTCCTTATCAAATTTCCTTTCTATAAATGTATACTTTTATGTACTTTTATTAAATATTCTCAAACTTAGAAGCAAAAGTTGATCATCAAAATAATAGGGTTGACACTTCCCTTAAGGGGGGACTTAAGGAAGTTTTTGATTTGATTTTTTGAATTTTGTGAGTGCTGTAATTATTGAACTATTAATCAAATGTATATAAAAGTATACATTTTTGGAAAGGAAATGGATCAGAGAATCCAAATTTGGCGTCAATTTTGACAAAGAAAGTAGATTTTTTGAGAAAATCACAAAATTCACTTTTTTGGCCCAATTTTTTTTGAACAAAGCTAACAAAAAATAATTTTGAGTAAAAAATGGCCAAATCACTTTATAATGATGTTAAGACACTAATGAAGGGACGATTTTTTTGGATTAGATTTAAAAATAAAAAAATCGTCCCTCCAGTAGTGTCTTAAGATAATCATCAAGTGATTTGGGCATTTTTAACTCAAAATTATGTTTGTTAGCTTTGTTCAAAAAAAATTGGGTCAAAAAAGTGAATTTTGTGATTTTCTCAAAAAATCTACTTTTTTTGTCAAAATTGACGCCAAATTTGACGCCAAATTTGGATTCTCTGATCCATTTCCTTTCCAAAAATGTACACTTTTATATACATTTGAGTCATGGTTCAATAATTACAGCACTAACAAAATTCAACAAAAAACTTCCTTAAGTCCCCTCTTAAATACAAAAGTTCACTTTGACAAGGATTTCAATATTTTATATTTAAAAAATAAAAAACTTGAAAAAAACCGCTTTCTGCATTAGTTTTTCAACAGGAGAGGAGCTTTGAGACAAACAATTAATTTAATTTGGCCTAATCAGATATTCATTACTTCATGAATAATCGCGGTAGCTGCGTACCAAGTGCGTTCCAATCAAACTAATCGTTAGATGAGAACGCGCACGCCGAGCGCGGGTTACTAATAATTGCCCGAAAGTACTGCGCCAAAGTGTTCCATTGTTTTGCTCACTGACCGACCAATCAGATTAACGCCTAACGCCCCTAAACTGAATATTCAATGAGTTATGAGGAAACACGATTAAAGCTTATTTCTGATTGGTTGAATGATAAAAATGTTAATGAGGGGATGACCCGACTTGGACTGTTTCAATAACTAAGAAGGGGTGGACAAAATAAACAGAAAACTAATTAATTATTAGCAAGATTATATCGGTACAAATCAACGATTTGGATAAAATATGCATCTTTTCAGTAATAAATGAGAATAATGACTGCTTAACAACTGTTTTCGTGAATTTGTTTTGAAATCCTCGGGTTTTGTTCTGGTCATTCGGAATTGTCCCTCGGGGGCTGCGCCCCTCGGGACAATTCCTCAGACCAGAACAAAAACCTCTGATTTTAAAACAAATTCACGAAAACAGTTGTCACGCAGTCATTATTCTCTAAATCATGATATAAAGATCTGAAGCAAAAGTTTGACTAATTCTATTCAAAAAGTTGAAAAATGTTGATGAAAATGTATGACACCAACTCAGATCAGATGCTTTCACTTTATAGCCCTTACACTCACAGAGAGCTATGATTCATACTCATCATAGCTAGCATGCGCTGAGCTGAGGCCTGATATTAAAGTGACATGACAGTGCCCTTACGAACCTGGACACTAATCAACACCATCATCAGTGTCACCAGCCCTCAAATTAACCGAAGGCAACTGCCGTCGGTGCCCCACCTAGTTGCCTCGATGCCCTCAACTTCTGGCTGTTTTTACTCCATTGAAAAGTACATAATTGCCTTGTGCCCCTTTCAAATTGCCTGAAATTGCCATGCCCTTTTCATTTCTTAATTTGAGGGCTGAGTGTCACAATTCTATCACTCAATCAGGGTCCGGTGCGCATCTCGACGGCTGGTGCGCACCGTGCGCTTTTTGTTTTAGAATGCAGTGCATCGCAAGACCGCGTTCAATTCAACATTTGGATGAACGCGAGCGCTCAGATTATATCATGAGTAGGCCTACATGACCCTAATAATCAATAAATCATGACTATGATGAGTATAAGAGTATGAGACTATAATCAAAACAAACAATTGTCGATCAGAGCGTCGATCAAGGTTTAATTTAACACGGTCTCGAGCACACTGCATTCCAAAACTCTAGGTGCACAGCGCTTGGAGCCACGCAGATGTCGCATGTACGTGAGGGAATGATTTGAAATGATAGAGAATGAGAATTTTTTTGTTTGATTTTATTTATACTTCTAAAACTTAAAAGTGCAGGCCTGGAAAAAAATGCGGAATTCAGGAAGCTCCTTCCCGGGAAATTTGCATTATTTATATAAATAATAATAAAGTATGACCGAGTACGATCGGCAATTATTTGTTTTGATTATTATAGCTAGTAGTACAGTTTAGTAGTACTAGCAGGGTGGTGTTAAATCACCTCCTCTAGTGCCACAGTGACACTCATGACATAATTATGTAGCTCTCTGGTTTACTGATACACACTGGTCTGTGAGTGTGGCAAGTTTGGGCCGAGCTGACACTCACACTGTCAACTGTACAGTGACATATACTGAACTGACATGACCATGATGACTTGGTCTTGTCTTTGACTGACACATGTCCGACCCTTATTGGTTCCCTTTCTGATGTTCTACCAACTTACCGCTATCTACTAGACATTTTCAAAGGTGATGTTCATTCAGTGTTAAGAAAGTAATTGCTGTTATTACATTAAACTGTCAAATAACTGAGCCTAATTTTAGGCTAAACCCATGATGAATCCATGATGTTTTCGTTTCATCCACGCAGAAACCTCGACTAATCTCGCGAGATTTATATTTTTCTCTGTCATCTACTAGAGGGCGGTAAAACACTTTTGCGGTCACATTTTATTAGTCAAGCGGAGTTGGACACCAAATTACTGCGCCTATAATAATATTATTAAAATGTACACAACAAGAGCACACCTGAAACCAGAACGGTTTCGGGGGGGGGGGGGGGGGGGGGGGAGCATGTGATGTTTTTAAGTAATCCTCCGGGATGTCAATATCATGCATCGATAGACTTTTATACGGTCTCTTGTTAATATGGGATGGCGACATAAACTGGCCAGCTGACAATATAAAACCAAAAAACACACACAAACCGTGGTGGCTCCCTTGCAGGCTCTGCGCCCTGCCGGGCGCCCTGGTTACAGCCTCGGAGAGGACTGGTGCATGGTGGTTTGCATCCTGCTTCTTTATGAGCTTATACTATGTCTCTTCCTTTGATTGATGCCATCCATCCATAATTTCCCCTGTGATGCATTGCATGATCATAATATGTATTATATTATTATAGTGTCTACCGCAGTGTGATGAGGCATAGACCCTCTTCAACGCATAGATGGTATAGTGTATGAGTGTGAGAAAAATAGAGAGAAAAGAGAGATTGACATGACTATAATATAAAAAACTACAGGGAACCGGAGAGAATGTATAGGCCTACACTCTCAGAACAAAGGT
Organism: Ophiura sarsii; assembly: GCA_035610835.1. NCBI lineage: Eukaryota > Metazoa > Echinodermata > Ophiuroidea > Amphilepidida > Ophiuridae > Ophiura > Ophiura sarsii. The sequence goes on from CM069441.1 coordinate 106,225,844, forward strand.
TAAAATCTTTAACCATGTTGGTTAAAATTTTAACCAACGGGAGGTTACCAGGTGAACCACACAATTGGTTGGTTAAAACTGTAACCAACAGCTGTTGGTTAAGCTTTAACCTGTGGTTGGTTACAAATTTTAATCATTTGTTGGTTAATATGTTTTGACCAACAGTGGTTGGTTAAACTTTAACCTGTGGTTGGTTACAATTTTTAATCATTTGTTGGTTAACAACCAACAGTAGTTTGTTAAAAAATGTTGGTTAAACTTTTATTTTTTTTGCTAAATTTTAACCCATACAACGTTACAATATTGACGTTTCATTGGCCCGATATTGGCTTTCAATATTGGCGCCAACCCGTGGCCAGGACCAACAAGGGACAGGACAAGGCACAAGATCCTTTTTTTTTTTTTTTTTTTTTTTTTTTTTGTTGACCCCAAGAAGGGAAAGCCGAGCAAAGGCAAGCCCAAGCCACGGTAAAACCCTTCAAGGGACAGGACAGACACAACCGGCCTCCCCCAGTGGCCCCGTATAACAAATCATTGGGCCGTAGGTCCGGACAACCCAAGGGCAATCCAGATCCTACCCCGACCTGCCATGTACGCGGGGACTATAAAAATGGCACAGCGAAGGTGCTTCGCAGACATGACTAGACTACCTGATGAACCCATGAAGCATAAAGCTTAACATGGCAGGTAGCTTTCGTCACCAACCGGCAGTGCAATGGTCGGCTGTCCGCTAATCACCTTCCACGTGCAGACCCAACAGTGTGCGGGCTGTTCATGTACGACAATGTCACACATATACTACACATGATCTTAGCCAAAAGGCCGAGAAGCGATAACTCCAAACAGTGGCCGCAATTTTTAGACCACGTCAGAATATGTATATGAAATCAATCGTGTTATTTTCGCAAAATATTTTCCTCGCCAATGAAATTCTTTGGCGGGAATCTAGTTATGACCTATTGTTGGTTAAAATTATGATGCCTTAACCAACGTTGAATAAACTAAAAATTAATCATAATTTCACTCTTTAACCAACGCAGTATTAAAAGTAATTTTTAACCAACGCTTCATTTTTAACCAATGTTGTATACTTTTTAACCAACATTCTTTTAACCCATGATTATTTAATACCTGTTCTGAGAGTGTAGAGCAGCACTGATAGCCAGAATGGAGTCAAGTGACTCTTTAAGTGGAGTTTAGCACTCTCTCAAAAGGAGTCACCTACGTGTGTCTCAAGAGAGTCCAATTGACCGGTTGACCCTACCTGTTGAGTCAATTATAAAAGAAAATCAAAATTAACATAATATGCATATTTATGGTGGACCGCGGGTTGGGACAAATTCAAGACTTGTATGTTAAAATTACCTAACCCCCCTACAGCTGAAACTGAAAATTACATGCCCTCCCTGCTAACCAGTAGCTTTTTACACAACCCCCCCCCCCCCCCCCCCCCCCCCCCTCCCTGAAAAAAATCAACTTGTCACATTATGGGGGCTTTCCTTTACCTTTGGAATTTTGTTCATGGATACGCTTGGCAAATTCTGTTTGTGTCCTATCTGAACGGCCAATAATTTTATGATGGTCCTTCTTTTTAATGTATGAAATTAGTAATGGCGAGCGTAGCGAGCGGAAATTGTTTGATATTTATACATTTTGGGTGGTTTTGTGAGTCTTTATAACCCGAAGCAGTTAGCCTACATTCTGAGCAGAAACGTATAATCCAGTAAAACGTTCTACTTTTGTGAGCATTTGGTGCAAAGCTGAGACGAGGTGAAAAGCATGCAATAAATCACATTTTTTTAAATCATAAAATTGGATTTTGTTACATGATACACCCCGTGGCTCTAATTTTTGATGATTAGGCCTATATAGCCTACTGATGTTTTTCCACCATATCGTCCGAGGCAAAGAAAAGATTTGCTGTCCAGAAGTCGTCTCATAGTAACAGATTTTGAAGTCGATAGATTTTAAGAGAATATACGCGAAGCGCAGAAAAAAATTGCATTTACACTCCAAAATAGTCTCTAAAATCACCCCAATCACCACCATCTTTTTATAGTTTAAAAAAAGTTACACAACCCCCCCCTGTTTAAGAATAAAAAGTTACATAACACCCCCCCCCCCCCATTTCAACATATGAAAGTTACATGACCCCCCCCCCCCCATATAGTTTACGCCCCCCCCCCCCCCTCCAGCATCAATAATGAACGGTCCCTAAAAGGCGTGGAGTCGTCGATATATATACTTTCATATAACGGACCCATAAAGTTCCACGTGCATTGCTGAGGTAGCGGCCATTTACAGTGCAAACGGCAAGCAGACATGCATGGATGAGAACCAAGGAATGCGAACAATCAGTTTATGAAGTGAGGTTAAAATGGACACAATGTCATGTTGATTTTTTTAAATTTTAATTAATTTACTTTAGAATTCAAGATGAACCAATGAACATTAAAAATTGCCATTATTGTTGTTTCTACTAAAAAAAACCAACAAAACTTGATTAAAACGATCATGTTGGAATAGGCCTACACTGGACCTTTAACCATGTAAAATGCTGATCTCGCCTATAGGCCTAGATCAGCATTTTTGAATCGACGACGTTTTGTTGTATATACAAAGAGGGCTGATTTTTCTTAATCCTTATAGGTGTAAGTACATACATGTAATACAATTATAAAAATATACTAACCCCAGTTTTTACCATAATTGAGGGCGCAGCCTCCAACACATCTCTTAGCTCTCTCTTACTCTCAGTGCCCCTTAGACCTAGTTTAGGGGAACCACCTCTCTTGCCACCCACCTGAACGCCATTTCAAGCGGTAATTGTAGCAACACTAACAACAAAAATAGCTAGTGGAAAAAATCCTGAAATGTTAAATAAAATACTGATCATGAGGGTGTCCCAAAAGTTTCGAAACCATTTCAAAGCTTTATATTTTCACAGTATAAACAGAATCTGTATCGAACGAAGGAAAAATAGTAATTTAATGGGATTTTAATAGTAATATAAAGTCCGACAACTTGCCTCACTCACAAGATTAACACGCGTCATATAAACTGCTCACAAAAAGTATCGAAACACTTAGAAATGATCCAATATATAACGGCTCGAAAGGGTATGCATTAATCGAAGCAAACAACCAAGTGCATAATTTTGTTCTGCATATTTTGACACCTCGATCGATGAGATACGATGCTGCAGAGCGGAGTTATTGTCATTTCAATGGTCGTGGGTCCAGTTTCAAAAGTGACAATCACCCTACACTGCAAAAACTGCGGTGTTAAATTTAACACCACGGGTGTTAAATTTAACACCAGTACGGATTCACTATAGGATCACACCACCTGGTGTTAAAATGACACCATCATTAGTGTTACAACGTTGGTGTTAAATATAACACCAATGGGTGTTACAATATGACAACACCAGTAACAATTTTACACTTTCTGGTGTTAAAACATTAAAAACTTTACACCTTCTGGTGTTAAAATATTATTTTTTTACACCTTCTGGTGTTAAAATATTAATGTTAGATAAAAAGTTGAAGTACTTTAACAATAAAATACTTGCAAATAACATATTTCACTCTTCAACAGTTCAAATTGATTAAAACTTGAACGTTTTTGTGAATTAATGTTCTTACTTGCCATTTAATTATGGAATGGTGCATGTTGCAGATCGAATCACTAGATCAAATGTATAAATATACAATCCAAAGTGTTAAAAAACCAATATAACCCACCCCCGTGCGCATGTGTGGAATAGTGACACCCATGGGAGTTATTCTTACACCAAGTTTAACACAAGAATTTAACACCATGAGAAGTGTTACATCAGTTATTCCTATGGTGTTGACCTAACACCAACATTAACACCAGGAGCGTAACACCGGCTCAGTGTTGCAGTTTAACACCGGAGTTTTTGCAGTGTATAGAAAGAGGTTTGCATTACTGTTTAGAATGATCAGATTCGTGATTTTCAATAGGGATGAGTGTCACCTTGGAAACTGGACCCACGATCATTGAAATGACAATAACTCCGCTCCGCAACATCGTATCTCAACGATTGAGCTGTCAAAATACGCAGAACAAAATTATGCACTTGGTTATTTGCTTCGATTAATGCATACCTTTTCGAGCCGTTATATATTGGATCATTTCTAAGTGTTTCGATACTTTTTGTGAGCAGTTTACTTTAATAAATTGTTAATTTTACATCAATGACTCGGGTCATATTATATTACGTACAAAATTAATGTGGATATGTGTGTAGGCCTATTATAGGCATCATTTTATGGATTGTACAGACGATGGAGGACACGAACGGCCGTAAATTTTGAATTTCCGTTGGTTTACAGAGACTTGTTCAGCTTGAAAGCACACCACAAGAGTGGAACAAAGGTATTATTAACCAATCCATAAAAAGGGTAATAAGACTAGAGTAATCTTAATAACTACATGGGCATCACATTAACTTGTGTTTCTAAAGTGTTTAATCGTATGATCTCTAAATCAATTTCATGTTTTGTTGAAGACCACCAATTTCTTTTGGGATTTACAGGGAGGCTTTAGAAGAATTACAGATGCGAGGATCATATTTTTTCCCTGAAAAGCATAGCAGCCACGCGATTGGCTGAACAAATCCACATATTTATAGCCTTCCTGGATTTCAGTAGCCTTTGATACGGTCTGGCGGGACGGTTTGTTATCACTTGCATGGAAGTTAGGTATTCGAGGTAGTATGTGGAAAATTATCAGTAGTCTATGAATGTTCAATCTAATGTTAAGTTTGGTGATAGTATTACAGATTTTTTCGAGGTGGAAGAAGGTGTGAAACAGGAACGGTGTACTTTCACCAATTTTATTCTGCATTTAATACATAAATGAATTAGCTAGGCTCATATAAGGAAAGATGAGTGGTGTTAGTTCGTACATGTAAAATTTGTAAATGTGCAAACAGGATGTTTTTTTGGGCTGATGATGTAGTTCTCATAGCAGATAAACGCAGTCGAATTGCAAATGATGCAAGACATTGCATCAACTTTCTCACGAAACTGGAAATTAGACTTCAATATTGATAAATCTGGCTACTCCCATCTCAGTGACTCTATGATATCGCGCCTTCGGCACGATTGTTATGTCCATGTTGGGGACAATGTCGAATGGTCGAAACCACTGTATAGGCCTAATACATGTAGCACTGGGAAATGTATAACAAGTGAGCCCCATTTTTAACTGGAATATCATCAGTGAATGAGAAAAATAGCGAGCCCGATACCAGCGGATTGTAATCGTGTAATCAATGGGTTCATTATGTAATGGTAAAGCGTGTCCATCATCATCTGGCCCTGGGTCTGACTTGTAATACTGAAATAGCGCCCTCTCCTGTATCAAATCTGCCAAATCGCCATACCAAAATGGAAGAGATGTAAAAAGCACACGTTCTGAGAGCGCGATGTTCTGGGAACAAAATTGTAAGTTTTTTGATAATTTTATGCAAGACATCATTGGTAACGTTAACCTATAATATCTTGGCCAATATCTTTATGTTTTCATCTAAATGTTGGTTGGATTAACAATTATCACATACGTAAATTTTGCTCTGAAAAAACACGAGGTCATGAAGTGGGGTGAGCTTGGTCGTGACAGTCGGAGGACCCTGGTGGGAGATCCACGCAGCAGGTCAAATTTCTAAAATGAATACCCAACATTAACAACAAGTGGCCGTGTGTGACCATGTGTCTTAGCATGTGGCCCAACGACTTCATATTATATCCCTGTTTCTGCTTTAAGTTCTAATAATATAGCAGGCCAAACAAAGCCTATTACTAAATAAAAAAGACTTGTTTACTGGAAAAGCCGCGAACGAAAGGGACATTCATTTCAATAAAAATCAAATCAATTCAAATTCAAATCAAAGCTGTTAGTTTAAATTTTAATTATAAATACCATCGCATCGGCGGCATAATGATTGTGCTGTGTTATTTTAGGCAACATTTTATTAAAAACCTTCGCTGACACACATAGTCTTAGAACACTGCCTCAGCACCTAAGTAGGTACAGGAAACCCATACGTTGGTGTGTTTTTTTCTGTTTTTTTTCTTCCCTACCAACGTATGGGGAAATTGTATTGCGAGAAACTGTCAATTTAATTTGCTGTATGAAGTGAATGGAGTGCAACTCAAATGAGTTGTGGGTGAATTACAGCAAAACTGCTTTTCCGTTGATTTTCATACTAGCTACGCACCTACCTTCATTAAAGTCCTCATCTTTCTTTCCAGCCACTTTTTAAAACATGAAAATGCTAAATTATTCCATTATTTAATCATAATTCTCCGCTGTGTAAATGCAATGGCAGATTTTTTTTTAGACATTTCGGGATCGTACCGCGGTCCAGATTAGTCTCATAGTCATACCCCACCGCAAAATAACAAACATCTATATACGCTACGCACACCATTACGAACTAACGAAAATATTAATATGAGACTATTCATTTAAATCAAACATGGCGCAGATTTCGATAAACATCGCGAGTGCCGTAAAGTGAATGGGATTAGAATTTCGCTTTAAATTTCAAGGGAATAGTGCATTTGTACAAAATGTTAAACGAATGGCAAGATAGATGAGAAAGAGTAGATAAGAACAAGCACAAAGAAGTGTGTTTTTGAGCTCTGGTAAGCGATACAGAAATTACCACAAAAATCATATTTAGAAGGAGTCATACTTAGGATGGGGACAGATAGTGAAACATGCAAAATACCCTATGATGAATAATACCAACTGATGACAAATATCCCTAAGTATGATTTGTTGTACTAATCAGCACCCCAGGGGATAGAATCTGAATAAACGCTAATGAATACACCAGCACTCAGCAGCCAGCCAGCGTGACTGCTGGGCTCGTTTGGAGTACTGCGCAGCTCATTATGACATGGTTGTCAGTGTTTTGGGGCCAGGCGATCTTTTCACAGACTTGGATTTGTGAATGAATTGAGAGGCCGAGCGTTTGTCGAAGTTTTCCGATGATGACGTCTGGCCTAACAAAAAATAAATTGTTGTTTCCGGTAACCCGACCGACAGGCCTCAAATTTCGTCATTTTAGGGGCACGGCCACTTTGGCCTTAAGAATATACCATTTCGAAGGGCACCGAGGCCATGTTCTGGGGCACCAAGGCCAAACCAAGGGCACACACGGCCTCTGTTAAAAATAGGGCACGGCCATTATGGCCGCGAGTATTTTGCTATTGCCGAGGGCATCGCGGCCAATTGGCGGGGCATCGTGGCCGCCGTGTAATTTGAGGCCTGCCGACCGACCCTCTTAAAACCTGCAGACCGTAAAAAATGTATCAACATTTTGAAAAAATAAAATTTATTTTCTACCTACCGTTCATATTTTTTCAGTCCAAGGGTAGGCCTAAGCTTGAAGGGTAAGCTTTAGAATACCCTACCAGTTTTAATCCTCACTGTGTAAGTGTATGTGTCGTTCTTTAAAAGCCCCCATTGAAGACATGCAGTGAGTGGTATAGGGTATACTAAAGGAACTCCGAATGCTTGTTTACATCGATAAAGTAATTCCACAAGTTTAGCAAAGTACGATCGAAGGAAAAACATTTATTGTTTAATGAGAAAATGCAGTGTATTTACATTTAATGAATTATAATAAAATAATGAATGAAATTTGCCTCGAAATTTGCCGTTCACTGTTCAGACCGGGCGTTCAGATTTGAGTTCAGCTTTGAAGGTCCAATTTGAAAGTGTACCCATTTCCATGAATTCTGCAACAATTCTAAAGTTTACTTTCCGTTCGTCCGTACGCCTAAAGCAGATTGCTAAAAGGTGAACATGCTTGTTTACATCGATAAAGTAAATTTAGAACCAATGGCATTTTGTCCATTGTCCATTCATGCGATCGCATTATATTTTGATGTTTGTGCGGATTGCAGGCCATGTGCATAGAAGGAACATCTTTCGAGGGAAATCTTTTTCAACTTATGAGCTAAATAACTGTGATATCCTAATTTTATCTAACAGAATAAATGATGTTTTTGCATCATGTGGCTCTAGAAACAGAATTGATGAAGTGTTTAAATCTCACGGATATAACTAGTTTCCCTTGATAGCTCAGATGGTAAAGCGTTCGCTTGGAGAACGGGATGGAGGCAAGGTCTTAGGCAGGATTTGAAGATGTGGGAGTGTAAATGTGTATAAATTCAAAAAACTGGGAGTGTAAATTTAAGAATTTGTGTACAAAGTATAGGCCATGTGGACAAAAACTGGGAGTGTAAAAACTGTGAATTTACAAAAGTGGGAGTGTAAAACACTCCCTACACGGCTGGCTGCCTAAGCCCTTGGATGTTATTGTATGGTATAGACCACCAGGTACCCACATCAATCTTTTTGACCATCTTGAACATGTACTTCATTCAATTGAATTGGAGGGTAAAGACTATGTATTAATGGGTGACTTAAATTGTGATTTGCAGTCACCAGTACCACATTGTTATACTGTTAGACTAAATAATGTATGTAATGATTTTCACCTTGAACAAATAATTGATGAACCAACTAGAATTACTGAAACAAGTGCTACATTGATTGATGTGATGTGTTGTACAGACAGACCACAAATTTCAAATTCTGGTGTAATTCATGTTGGTATAAGTGATCACTCCATGACATGCAATTTGGAGCAGTAAAAAGAGCACAAAGTCTAAATATACCGTCAGTGTTACAAATCCAAATAGAAATATGTCAAAAGGACATAGTTATGGTTATGGTAAACAAAACCACAAATATACTATATCTCGATCTTACGCTAAGTTAGATGAAAAGGCATTTCTAAGTGATTTAAGGTTAATTCGATGGGATAAAGTTATGTTAAATGCTGATGTTAATGTAATTGCTAATTTATTTGAAACACTTTTTCTAGAAGTCATTGACAAGCATGTTCCTTTAAAAAGACACAGGGTACGTAAAAAATCAGCACCATGGTTAACTAAAGATATTATCGAACTTATGCGTCACAGAGATAAACTTAAAGTAATAGCCATCCGCTCAGGTAATGACATTATGAAATGGAAAGATTTTCGTGATGCCAAGAATAAATGTAACATTTTAGTGCGTACCAGTAAAAAACAAAATTTATAAATAAGGGTCTCACTGACAATAAAAATAATATTAAGAAAACTTGGGAGCAACTGCGCTTTGTGATACCTTCCAAAAGTAAAAATACAAGCATTACTTGTTTGAATACAGAAAACGGTTCTGTAAATAAACCGATAGATATAGCAAATACAATAAATACCTATTTTGCTGAAATAGGACCTAAACTTGCATCAAAAATTGTTACTGATGATCCTAGTAATAGTAATTGTTCACGCGACAAAAATACAAACTGCAATACTAATAAATCATTCAATTTTGAGTCTGTTACACATGAATTTGTTTTAAAGTATCTCTCTCAGTTATCAGATAATAAAGCTACAGGCTGTGATAATATCCCATCAAGATTATTAAAACTAGCAGCACCAATTATTACACCAATCATCACACATTTGATTAATCATTCTTTTACTACATGTACCTTCCCTAATAATTGGAAGAAAGCTAGAGTTACTCCTATTTTTAAGGCAGGAGATCCTGCTGATCCTGGAAATTACAGGCCTATTTCTATTCTACCTGTTGTTTCAAAGGTTATTGAAAGGGCTGTGTTTGATCAACTATATGAATATCTAAATGTTAATGATATGATTCATGTAAATCAGTCTGGTTTCCGGCCTTCATATTCCACCGCTTCAGCTTTAATTAATTTAACTGAAGACTGGTACAATGAAATTGATAAAGGTAATATAATTGGGGTATGTATGTTAGATTTAAAAAAGGCTTTTGACACTGTAAACCATGATATTTTCTTAGAAAAATTGAAGTTATATGGAGTAAGTAAATATGTCATTAATTGGTTTCATAGTTATTTAAGCAATCGAACACAATCAACATGTATTATGGAACTTTCTCTAGCCCTAAGTTAATTCAGTGTGGAGTGCCCCAGGGTTCAATTGACGGCCCTCTTGCTTTTCTTGTATATATTAATGATTTACCTAATTGTGTATCTCACTCTAAAGTTAGCATGTATGCAGATGATACAGGTCTTTATTATGCATCTACAATCAAGGAAAAAAAGGTTGGCACACTTTGTCTTAATTACGGGAAAAACCCGCCCCTCTCCCCGGAGGCAATGTTGATCCGAGTCATATTATCAGAAGCCATGGTAGGTCCCCCAACATTGATTGATGGGGGATGGGGAAGGATATAAGAAAGGGGGAGACTTTTGCTTTCTATTAAACAGTGCTATGTCCCAAGTCTGATCTCAATTGCGAGCACAGGGATATTTGTAATAAGTTGCGTCAAGTGTGCCAACTATTATTTTCCTTGATTGTCTGAGCGAAATCCTAAATTCACCATGTGGGATTGGTTTTTTGGCTATAACTTTAGAACCAAATGCCCGATGCTAACGAGGTTTTGCACGATTATTGTAGGGTATATTGTCAACATTCCCAAAAAGTTACAAGTATCAATTACGTCATTTAGGGATTGGTCAGTCAATACTTAGGCAACATATACGTCAAAACATGTTATTTTTACAATTTATTTTCATGGATGTGAAACAAAATGTTGAAGAACAATTAGAGTTCGTATATGTATTAATTGATTTCTAATCAACATTTGATAGACGGCATATTAAGTCAGACAAAAGTGTATTAGGGACTGGCCATTAATTACTAAGGCTGTCTCTGTATATTAAATGTGTGCGACGATGCAAACATTACTATCTTCAGAAGATAGCAATTAATGACACGATGCCATGTTATGTTCCTAGCATTAAAATATATAATCATGGAAAATAATCATAATAACATTTATTTACAAAATAAATAAAGCCACATAAACAGAATGGCTAATACAAACAAAGATAGAAGAACGAAAAGTCACTTTGTGTATTAGGGACTGGTCATTATTTACTAACGCTGTCTCTGTATGTTAATTGTGTGCGACTATAGGTGTATAATAGGCCTTGTCATTGTTATAGTTCATGCAAACATTACTATCTTCAGAAGATGACACGTTATGTTCTTATCATTTAAATATGAAATTATGGAAAATAAATAAAGTCACCTATATCAAATAATGCGCCATGAAGACAAAACTCTAAGATAACGTGCCGATTATTTAAAAAATGGACTTTATAATCGTTTAGAAATAAGCTTAGAGGCACACACAAGAAGAAGAAAAATAGAAGATTGGGCAAGGATTCGAACCTGGGGCCGCGGCGTGGAATTCTCATATGTTAACCACTACACCAACCGGGCGTGTGTGCATGTTGTAATTGAAGTATACGCTATCAATACACGTGCATTGTTATTGCAGCGGTGAATCATTGCAACGGTACACCATTACAACTCATCAAATTTCTCATTATTATGAAATGCAAAACTTTTTTTCTCAATGGATTAGTGTTTAGTGGACAATGTGAAACTCATCGGCTATCTTTTAGAAGAAATGAATCGCATCTTCGGTATGTTTCAACGGTTCACCCCTGCTGAATTTAAACATTATGACTATAGATTTATATTATTTCACCAATGGTACACCGTTGAAAGGTAGGTATGCGGTGCTTAATCTTTGCTTAAAAAGGGTCTATATGAACGGTATTTGTCCTCTAATCCCTTATCCATTGAAAAATCAGTTCTGTATTTCGTAACAATGACACATTTGATGATTTCTTATGGTGAACCGATGATATTGATTCACCATTGCGATGAAAATACACGAGCATTGATAGCGTATAATTCAGTTACAATATGCACACACGCCCGGTTGGTGTAGTGGTTAACATATGAGACTTGCACCCCACTGTCCCGGGTTCGAATCCTTGTCTAAGCTTCTATTCGATAATGATTTATTTGTTGCTTCTTTTTTCTAACAATCATGATTTGCATTATTTGTTTTTAATCAGCACTATCATTGTGTCTACTATTTCTTGAATAATCATAATGTCCTAGATTTTGGTACCGAAAGAGTGCAGATGTACTCATTCTTATAAATGGGCGTAATGGCTTGACAACTTTGATTTATTGTCAAAACAAAACAGGCATATTTCATGTTGGGTCTATATTTTTAAGTTATATAGCCACTGGTATTAAGATATATAGATATAGATACTGGTCTTGAGATATATATAAACGACAGGAAGATGTTTTCTCAACGTTTAGCTGATGATATATGAGGTCGAGCATCCATCTGAATTTAAATAACTGGTCATGTCTATAGTTTCACTGCCATTTTAAGTGAAAAATATACCTCCGTATTTAAAAGTGACCGGTCCCTAAAAGTACGTTGACGCATATTGTTTGAACACGTGACCAGTGTTATAACCTATCTGTCGTCCAAATCTGGTGAAGAAATCTTTGTTTAATCTCATGTTATAGCCAAAAGACTTAGCACAGATGATTTTTTTAGCAAATGACTCAGACAATCAAGGAAAAAAAGGTTGGCACACTTTGTCTTAATTACGGGAAAAACCCGCCCCTCTCCCCGGAGGCAATGTTGATCCGAGTCATATTATCAGAAGCCATGGTAGGTCCCCCAACATTGATTGATGGGGGATGGGGAAGGATATAAGAAAGGGGGAGACTTTTGCTTTCTATTAAACAGTGCTATGTCCCAAGTATTATTTTCCTTGATTGTCTGAGCGAAATCCTAAATTCACCATGTGGGATTGGTTTTTTGGCTATAACTTTAGAACCAAATGCCCGATGCTAACGAGGTTTTGCACGATTATTGTAGGGTATATTGTCAACATTCCCAAAAAGTTACAAGTATCAATTACGTCATTTAGGGATTGGTCAGTCAATACTTAGGCAACATATACGTCAAAACATGTTATTTTTACAATTTATTTTCATGGATGTGAAACAAAATGTTGAAGAACAATTAGAGTTCGTATATGTATTAATTGATTTCTAATCAACATTTGATAGACGGCATATTAAGTCAGACAAAAGTGTATTAGGGACTGGCCATTAATTACTAAGGCTGTCTCTGTATATTAAATGTGTGCGACGATGCAAACATTACTATCTTCAGAAGATAGCAATTAATGACACGATGCCATGTTATGTTCCTAGCATTAAAATATATAATCATGGAAAATAATCATAATAACATTTATTTACAAAATAAATAAAGCCACATAAACAGAATGGCTAATACAAACAAAGATAGAAGAACGAAAAGTCACTTTGTGTATTAGGGACTGGTCATTATTTACTAACGCTGTCTCTGTATGTTAATTGTGTGCGACTATAGGTGTATAATAGGCCTTGTCATTGTTATAGTTCATGCAAACATTACTATCTTCAGAAGATGACACGTTATGTTCTTATCATTTAAATATGAAATTATGGAAAATAAATAAAGTCACCTATATCAAATAATGCGCCATGAAGACAAAACTCTAAGATAACGTGCCGATTATTTAAAAAATGGACTTTATGATCGTTTAGAAATAAGCTTAGAGGCACACACAAGAAGAAGAAAAATAGAAGATTGGGCAAGGATTCGAACCTGGGGCCGCGGCGTGGAATTCTCATATGTTAACCACTACACCAACCGGGCGTGTGTGCATGTTGTAATTGAAGTATACGCTATCAATACACGTGCATTGTTATTGCAGCGGTGAATCATTGCAACGGTACACCATTACAACTCATCAAATTTCTCATTATTATGAAATGCAAAACTTTTTTTCTCAATGGATTAGTGTTTAGTGGACAATGTGAAACTCATCGGCTATCTTTTAGAAGAAATGAATCGCATCTTCGGTATGTTTCAACGGTTCACCCCTGCTGAATTTAAACATTATGACTATAGATTTATATTATTTCACCAATGGTACACCGTTGAAAGGTAGGTATGCGGTGCTTAATCTTTGCTTAAAAAGGGTCTATATGAACGGTATTTGTCCTCTAATCCCTTATCCATTGAAAAATCAGTTCTGTATTTCGTAACAATGACACATTTGATGATTTCTTATGGTGAACCGATGATATTGATTCACCATTGCGATGAAAATACACGAGCATTGATAGCGTATAATTCAGTTACAATATGCACACACGCCCGGTTGGTGTAGTGGTTAACATATGAGACTTGCACCCCACTGTCCCGGGTTCGAATCCTTGTCTAAGCTTCTATTCGATAATGATTTATTTGTTGCTTCTTTTTTCTAACAATCATGATTTGCATTATTTGTTTTTAATCAGCACTATCATTGTGTCTACTATTTCTTGAATAATCATAATGTCCTAGATTTTGGTACCGAAAGAGTGCAGATGTACTCATTCTTATAAATGGGCGTAATGGCTTGACAACTTTGATTTATTGTCAAAACAAAACAGGCATATTTCATGTTGGGTCTATATTTTTAAGTTATATAGCCACTGGTATTAAGATATATAGATATAGATACTGGTCTTGAGATATATATAAACGACAGGAAGATGTTTTCTCAACGTTTAGCTGATGATATATGAGGTCGAGCATCCATCTGAATTTAAATAACTGGTCATGTCTATAGTTTCACTGCCATTTTAAGTGAAAAATATACCTCCGTATTTAAAAGTGACCGGTCCCTAAAAGTACGTTGACGCATATTGTTTGAACACGTGACCAGTGTTATAACCTATCTGTCGTCCAAATCTGGTGAAGAAATCTTTGTTTAATCTCATGTTATAGCCAAAAGACTTAGCACAGATGATTTTTTTAGCAAATGACTCAGACAATCAAGGAAAAAAAGGTTGGCACACTTTGTCTTAATTACGGGAAAAACCCGCCCCTCTCCCCGGAGGCAATGTTGATCCGAGTCATATTATCAGAAGCCATGGTAGGTCCCCCAACATTGATTGATGGGGGATGGGGAAGGATATAAGAAAGGGGGAGACTTTTGCTTTCTATTAAACAGTGCTATGTCCCAAGTCTGATCTCAATTGCGAGCACAGGGATATTTGTAATAAGTTGCGTCAAGTGTGCCAACTATTATTTTCCTTGATTGTAGCTCAGTTGATGATATTATAAAATGTATAAATGAAGACCTTGAGTCTGTAAGAAATTGGCTTCAAGTCAATAAACTCAGTTTAAACGTAACAAAATCAGAGTTCATGTTGATCTCATCAAGGCAACGTTTAGCAAATGTAGAAAATCATAATTTGACAGTACAAATTAATGGAAACGATTTAACTAAAGTTGATAAATGTAAACATCTTGGTGTAATTATTGATAAACATTTAACTTGGAATGAAAATATTGAATATACCCGAAAAAAAGCGTTAAAGGGTCTACACATGTTAAAGCGAGCGAAGCCATTTCTTTCACATGATATTCTTAAAACTGTATACAGTGCCATAGTACTTCCTCATCTACAGTATTGTAATATTGTATGGGGAAATTGTGGCTTAACCTCAGCATCTCGTCTTCAAATTATTCAAAACAGGTCTGCTCGTATTATTTGTGGAGTAGCTTGGGATACACCTAGTCTTGAAGTTCTTAATAAACTTAAATGGTTACCACTTGATAATAGACAAACATACAACTGTAATATTTTGTCTTATAAAATACTCAATGATACTGCACCATCATATTTGAACGATTTACTTTTGTATAATGATGTAATTAATTACAATTTACGCAGAAGTAAGTATAATGCTATTATTCCTAAACCTAAAACAAATTATAAAAAACGCAGATTTTCTTATAGGAATGGAACAAACTTGACAAAAATATTCAAGTCTCCCCCAATATTAGTATATTTATCAACCGTCTTAAACGAATGTGTCAGTTGTAATTATCGGTATTTTAAAATTCAATTTTGTAATCTTGTTTTATTATTATTACACTTTATAAGATTCAAGAAATATGTTATGTAATTTTAGAGTTATCACGGCCTCAGTGAAAAACAGCTGTTAAGTTGACCTATGTATCGTGGATAAATAAAGATTATGTATGTATGTATGTATGGAGGTCCGGGTTCGAAATCGATCCTTCTGCTCTGCCCAATGTTACATGATATATTTTTCTCGGCAAAATCATTTTTTTGTTTAATTTATTTATGAATGTTTGGTTCATTTCTTTTCCATAAGTTAACAGATCCCCACCATTGTAGTATAAATAATCCCAAAGCAACAAACAAACCTCGGCATAGTGCCTGGATCAGAGACTTGAAAGTTGTATTGTATTTCCTGGTATTAAAGACGCGACGTAATAAACACACGGACGGCCCATCATGTGACGTTTTGAAGATGGTTTTCATGTCAATGTTTTGCTGCATTTACACCAGATTTTCCTCATTATGCGTATATGTGTCTTTTGAAACTAATATTTGAGTGGGTGGAGGGATACCCGAGCACAATCGCACCCAGACGGAATATCGAGTAAGAGACATGGTCATCATATTCATAAATCATCATAAAACAATCATAAATAAATTAAAAACCCAACAAAATTGATTTTGACTAGAGAAAAAAACCCCCGTGACATTGAGCAGAGGGGAAGGATCGAACCTCAGACCGCTCGTTCTTTAAAGGCATACTATGTGATATTTTCCAGAGAGCGCCCTCTATTCATGATTTTCAGAGTTGCGATTATGAATTTTGAATAAAATGGCATATTCTGGAGTCTGCTGTACAAATATGAAATAAATATCATGTCTGATTTTAATAGAAATGGATAAACCTATGGCCAGTACCTTGCATCTGTGTTTTGTAGCTACTGCATGTACATAGTTTTATAATGAGAAGGGTGTAAACTTGCTAAAATGTCAGTTTTGACCATAAATGGCACTTTTTGGCAGATTTCCGGTCATATTTTCCAATAATCAATGGACAACATCTTGAGAACCGTACAACCTTTTTGCAGGATTTTTTTGCCAAATTTCTACTTTTGCAATTATCTACAACAAGCGTGTGCAACCTGCGGCCCGCGGGCCACATGCGGCCCGCCGACCTCTAATCTGCGGCCCGCGAAGCAATCCTAAAATTCTCATTGATGCGGCCTGTTTTAATCGGAACTCCCTAGTTTTACACAAATGGCGGATTGATTTAGTGGTGTGCTCCCTTTATAATTAGTAGGGTGACGCGCTGCATTTAGTAATATAACTCAAGGCGCGATTGCGTGATAAAATCCCTGGTTAAATGGCGCTTGCAGCAGCAACAGCGAGTATAAAGAGGAAATTACACGAAGAGAAGCGGGTATTCCATGAGCAATGGACTTCCCTTCTCCCTATTACTCCTCCTCCGGACGTGTTTTGGAATGTTTGACAATCACTGCGGCCCGTGAATAGATCTCAAAATCACAATGCGGCCCGTGTGGTAGAAAAGGTTGCACATGCTTGATCTACAACATGAGACTAATTTTGTACACTTTCAGTGCATTTGAATTTTTTGGGTGCTATACCTACTACTAGTACTAGCATCTTCCATTCCAATTTTATGAATGTTTCCAGCCTCTTGTCACATGTATACAAATTTGGGTTTTTTCACACGGACAATCCGATTTCCAGTGACTCATTACGAGAAAATTAAATGGTAGATGATCATCAAAATTGTTTTAAATGAATGATAACATCACACACGAATAAAAAAACATTTTTATAATGATAATGACCAATTTTTAATAAGCTTACCATTTTTGTCTCACAAAAACAGCAATTTTTACAAAATACAAATGTAGAAACTACACACATTTTCACCCTTAAAATGATATTAGATAACAATATTATTGTTGTTTTCACCCCCAAAATATTTGTTCACACTTGGATGGATACCCATCAAAACGTACACACATCTCATTTCACAGCAGATTTGGCATGAATTGTTTTTAAAAAAGGTCTCTGGTGCTTCCTGGTTATGTATGTCATAAATTGCATTGCATGAGTAGAAACTATTTTTCAGGGGAAGTCCCACTTATTTCAGCAACTCGGAAGCTGTGTGGTCTGTTTGGAATAGCTGATGCCCGATATTATTAAATTTAAAGGTAAAAAACCACACCATTCTAGCTTATTTTGTGTATGGACAATGTTAAATTTTACTTGGCAGGGCTTAATTAATTGCCCAGGGATTGGGGGGAGGGGCAGTCAGATATAATGTTGTGAATGAAAACGCAGATTTCAACCGCAAGGCAGGCCCGCACGGAGCAGAGCTATCAAAACCACCAATTTTAGAGAATAAGGGTGTCTAAGGGTTGCTTGGGCTGATAGTCATGTGTCAATATAATATAGGCTACTGTCTTAGGCCCATTGTGAAAAAATTGCAGAAAATGGTTAGGCCTACGAGACAAATTTATCATACAATTACAATGTATTTCATACATATTACATATTTTCAGTCTAAACTCTGTCTTGAGGACCTATATCATTTGCTATGAGTATGATTCGTTAATCTATAATCCTTGTTTAGGGTTACCTTTTTCATCTTTGAGAGTCTGTGTTAAGGGTAGTTGTAGGTTTGGGTTTGATTCCTTGAGGTCACGATGTGTAACTTTTAAACTTTAAAAGGGTATGTTTGTATTTCAAAATGCCTACATTATGTCCAATGTCTTTTATAAAAACAAAGATGCAATTTAATTTCAAATGCAAGGATCATAAGTCTGTAAGATTTTAAATCAAAACATCTACTTTCATTTGACCCTCTACCCATTTGACCCTCTGCTAATCTCACTCACGGCGAACATAGTTGAAGGATTCACACGGCAGACACACTCTCAGCTAATATAAACTCTCGGTTACTGAGTGCTTTGAACAGGACTAGTTAACGGTTTAACCGATAGATCCTTTAGGGTTAAAATTTCAGCTCAAGACCCGAGGCTGAGGTTAGTTTAAAAAGCCTATGACACGATTCACACGGCTGTTAACCGAATTTGGCATATATCTCTTAGCTTAGTTTGTGCCCATCGTCTGAACGCTCATAGTGTTTCAAAATGTGTTTGCTTAAAATCTTGGGGTGCTTACAAAAATGTATAGGGTTAAGTCGCCAGTTTTTGGTAGCGCCTGTTTTCGGTCACTTGGCCAAAATCGTGTAATTGCATCGGTCGTCTCCATTTTCAAAGCAATCAACTATGCGGCGTTTTTTTAGCCGTCAGTTTATAAGGACGAGGTCATTTTCATTACACGATTTGGGCGAAGTGACCAAAGATAGGGGCTGACCGAAAACTGGCGACTTTATCCTACTTATTTATGTACACTCGCGATCAAAAGACTTTACGAATTTGTATCATGCCGTATTTCTAAAAAAATTGCCGCGAAAAAAACTAGGCCTAATCCTTCAAAGTGAAGATTAATTAGTTACTCAACTTTTATACCAGTTTTCAACATCGGAAATATTAAGTAATAATTAATTAATCATGTAAACAAACCGTCATTAATTCCTCGGAAAACACACGTAAAATCCCATTCAACAATTGGTGGCGTCCTAGGAAAACAGCTCATTATAATAAATTGTGACGTCAGATTGCTTGACAACGCCCAACAACGGTGATTCCCTCTTCATGTTTTGCAACCGTGGGCCCTACGTCATGTGCATAAATTAACCAAATATGGTTTATTATGTTGATGAGATGTTAAGCTATCCAATCACCATCGGAAAAAAATTCCCGCCAATGCCCTTATATGGAAACCCACGCGTCAAAGGTGAAGAAGCAATTTGACCTTTGTTTGACATCTCATAACACGGGGATTCCCTATACCGCGACGACTTGTTTACAAAAAGTGCCTTCCGAAATCATCAATTTACTCTAGTTTAATCATGCCGCCGAAGCCAATAATAACTGACAACATGAAGGGGAAGATTCAAGCTTTGCATGACGAGGGGTATAACAACTCAGAAATTGGCAGAAGATGTGGAATTAGCGAGGGAAGTGTCCGCTATAATCTGAAGAAAATGGATGAATACGGCTCAATGTCAACACGGCAGAGAAGCGGACGCCCGAAAGTTACTACGGAGAGAACCGACCGGCGGCTCGTCAATACCTCACGGGGTAATCGCTGGCTGACTGCCCCTGCGTTACGGGACGAGTGTGAGATGGTGGATGTGTCGGTTTCAACCGTGAAGAGAAGGCTCCGTGCTGGTGGACTTAATGGTAGGATCGCCCGCAGAAAACCCAAGCTGACAGTTGACCACAAGAGACGACGCCTTGAATTTGCAAGAACCCATTTAAACTGGACACAAGAACAGTGGTCAAAGGTGGTATGGTCTGATGAGAGCAGGTTCGTTTTGTACCAGAACGATAAAAGGAGACAATATGTGAGGCGAGCAGTTGGAGAAGAGTATCATGAGAACTGTGTCCAGCCCACTGTAAAACATGGTGGGTCTGGAATAATGGTATGGGGCTGTATGGCCCGATCTGGCCTAGGGGCGTGTATCCGTGTGGACGGTAACATCAACAAGGAAGTTTACAAGGAGATAATGACGGAAACAATGCTGCCATCTGCCCATCAGCTTGTTGGGCCTGACTTTGTATTTCAGCATGACAATGCACCATGCCATACGGCAAAGTTGATCAAGGATTGGATGGCTGATCCTACACCAGAACAGTTGAAAGATGATGGCATCGATTGGAGCTTTCAACTCATGACATGGCCAGCTCAATCCCCGGATTTGAATCCAATTGAACATTTATGGGATGCCATTGAGCGTGAACTTTCAAGACAACAAGCCCCGCGAGGAGGTTTGAATGGATTAACTGCGAGAGTGGCAGAGATATGGGAAGAAATGGCGTTGGAAACCGTTCAGAAGTTGGTGGATTCCATGCCTGAACGCTGCCAGGAGGTGATAGCTAACCGTGGAAGCTACACATCCTTTTAATTTAAATTAAACCAAGGAGATAACACTGAAAAACACTTGGACTTTTGTAAATAATAATGTTAAACACACCCGTACTCATTTTCGACCAAACAGCTGATCGATCATCCTGCATTTTGTCAACAACTTTAACTCTGACGTCATTTTCGACAGCGCCGCCACTCGGTGAATGGATATTTACTATGTGATTTTCGAACGATTTCGCTAAATTGACAATATTTTTTTCTCATTAAATATCTCCAAATAAACATGATTGAATTGAATAAATATTATTATGTGAGTAATTGGAAATAATGACACAACGCATTTATAAAGGTTTGTTTACTATTTTATTTCTTGTATATTTTTTATGAACCAGTTTTAGTAGAGTCATTTTCTTGGGTTTCGTGACCAATTTCGTGATACCAAAGTTTCTTAGTGAATTTGTCAACTAGACCCATTTTAAGAGAAAATGAGCTCCCATACACCTAAGCCCCGGAAAAAAACGCATTTCATTTTGGTAAAAAACGCACGAACTTTTAAGCAAAAGCGAGATATACCGAGATTTCATCAGATTTACTAAAAACCCGAGAAAAAAACACCGAAATTGTTGATAGCGAGAGAAAAACGAGAAATCGCGCTGTCACTCATTTTCAAGCAATAACAAAAAGGTTGTGACCGAAAATCACCCCTAAATATCGCTCCTTGAATTCTATTTTAAAAAGTAAATAAGCTTACTTTTTGTCCAATTTTCTTACCTACATGACAGCATAATAATTTTGCAAGTTATTCCAGATAAAGAGGTTTCATAATGTTCATTATATTCCAATAAGTAGCTGCCGTATTTTGACTTTTTTTATGTCAAACATTTGTTTTTTCATTCGCACATGGTTTTATGCTCCGTCCGTTTCATGTTCCACACACGCTGGATACAAATTTGAGAATCAGCCAATTTACTGCCATTGCGCTGCACGCCAAAAATAAATACCGGGAATCTTGAACTATGAACTTTGTGGTTCCGATTCCACACTCGCTCGATTACTAGACTCTGGCGCACATGTAAGAGCAAACCACATTATCACACTGTTAAAAAGCAGATTGTCAAAAGATTAACAACATCGCTTTTGTTTACATTTAGAGAAGGGTATTTTCCAGTTCCCACGCCCATGAGGTTTCCAAACTTGAAAAAAGTACGATTGAAAAAATGAAGAATTTAACTTGACATTTAATCCAATTTCTGGATCGTAAAATAGTCATACAAGGGTCGATTTCATCAGTATTTCGATGAGTTTAGATGACAAAATCGTCGATCGTGCATACGAGGCTCAGACCAAGGAGTTATTATATGACTGCTGCGATGTATATTTGTATGCTTCCGCAATCGATTGTGGATAATCGAGGATGGATGACGGAAAGTTCATTGTTATTTTTGTTGATCGGTCGGTACGCTAATTAGTATAAAAGCCCTTCTAATCATGCTATGATGTAATTGTATTCTACCGCATTGATGCGGAAAATCGAAGCTACTTTCTGGGCACTTGACATTTAATCTCATTCCCGGACGACTGTTAAAATGCTTGATACACGGGTCGATTTGATCTCTATTTTAATGATTGAAATTTTTCTTTGAAAAAACCCGCGATTTTAGAATTTTTTATTTGATAAAACCCACGATGCCGAGAATTCGCGGGCGATTTTCAATCAACCGAGAAATGAACCTAAAAGCGAGAATCACGCCGTAAATAACGCAATCTCGTTATATTCCGGGGCTTACATACACCTCTCAAAAGTGACGGGAAAGTTCTTTTATAGCGCAAATTCCAAAATGGCCGCCATACAGGGGCCCAAAAACTCAAATGACTTTAATTAAGCTGAAAAGCACACCAAATTGTTCGGCTGATCACAAGGATTCCGAAAAAGTATAGTTTGCCCTACTTCCGATGTTTGGTTAACGAGTTATCGGGTAAAACGTAAAAAGGTCGTTGACCTTTGCATATGGGGTCAAAATTTAAACTTGCTCCGATTTTGAAAAACAATATCTCAAATTGTTCGTCTGATTAACCCTAACACTCTTGAGTACTACGAATTACTACGATGCGGCGTGCTTGTGTCACCCGGCTCGGCAGTATTTTGATGAAATAATGGCCCCAGGGTATATACAGGGCGGCAGAATATACTCCGCCATGTATGTTTTCCGCCCGTGGCCTAGTAGTAGATCATCTGCCTTTGAACCCAGATATCCTGGGTTCGAGCCCCAGGGGAGTGGGGGCACTTTTCCTCTCGCTATTTGGCCGCGAAAAAAAATCTTTGGAAAAGGTGCCTCGGGGAGGGTTAACCTTCTATCACTATCAGCATGTTTTTATTAAGCTAACCGGCTTTTATCCGACTAACAAAAAGGCAAACGCAGTGAGCTGGAACCGTGTGTGTTTATACTGTGGAAAGACGGTTTTTTGTAGTCGGTATCAACCGCTATTAGGCCCCCAAAAAGGCGTTTGCTTGTCCTCGTCCGACCGACCGTCTCCTACGGTCCATACCGTGGCGTTTTTAACCTTTTTTTCCAAATATTTTTCAACAACAAAAAAAATCACCTTTTTTCGTTGGTAAAAAAAATAATATCATAAAAATGGAAGAAAAACATGTTTTGAAACACCACTTTTTTTTAACATTGAGATATTTGTCTTTTGCATATAATTATGTATTGCAGACATGCCAACTAGTACATTTTTCCTGTATTTCGTACGGGATTTCGTTAAAAATACGGGCGTACAGGATTTTCCCCCAAAAATGCGTTCTTAACCATTATTGACCTCCAAACTGCAAGGCAAAAAGAATCCCTTTCAAAAACGACTGCAAGTAAAGACTATCCACCCTACAACGTTTCTAGAAAGTAAATATATTCCCGGTATGTTATGTTACGCTATTGTGGTATACAATTTTGGTACCACCCAAAAAAAATCGCACATGGTAATTGCGCAATTACTAGACTGACACTGTGCCGCCCTCATACATCGCTCTATTAATAGTACAGTGCCAGGGAATGTACGGTAATCTTGATGACTGGTGGATGTACACTTATGATGAATTAAAATGGCGGCGCACAGTGATGAATGAAAACAAACTTTCTTCGGCGAAAAAAGTCAAAATACGCCAGAAAGTAATTGGATTAATGAAAATTATGAAACTTCTTTGCCAGGAATAACTTGCGAATTTAATATGTTGTCATGCAGGGAAGAAAATCGGACTAAAAGTAAGCTTATTTAAAAATGCGGGTTTTCAATGAAAAATACAGGTTTGGGGGTTTCAGAATACAGTTTTCTGATCCCAGAGGTTGGCATGTCTGTGTATTGTTATTTGCCAGTGTTCAATGAGATTGAGTTTCATCATCAAATAACTAAAAAAAAGTATGATAAATCATCCAGTATCGGCAGTTCATATTTCGTTTTCGTCAAGAGTTAAAAACGCCATTGCTTTACACGTACGTGCGCAGAATTCTTTCTGTCGGTTTAAAATTTAGAAAATGGCGGTTTCTGCGCAAGTCGGAGCATGTTGTTATCATGACCTCATTTTTGATGCTAGTCTTGTTCCCATGCCACCGAGTGTTACGAAAAGGCGCCAACAAAAATGACTTGGAATAAATCTAATGGTGCACCATGATGGACACAAGGAATCATATAACAAAATGGCGCATCGTAAGAAGATGTAAACAATTATGAAATCCATCGTGACTAGTGAGCGAAATAATGCCTGTATTTCTTTGTGTGACTAGTGAGCGAAATAATGCCTGTATTTCCTTGTGTTTTGTTACTAAAATGTGTTAGTTCAAATTGTAAGATCTAGTTTGTGTTTTCGTATACCATGTTTTGCTTATACACCTATCAGTTGTAAGACGCACTATACGACCCCCGGGAGAGGTGCGTCGTTTACCAATAATTCTTGACGGAGGGTACGTCAGTGGCAGCCTTTGGTCCGTCAAAAAAATGACGGAGGGTGCGTAAAGGTCCGTCACTTTACATGGGTGCGAATGGGCTGATAGTTGACTGAGGGTGCGTATTTGGATGGCAATGGTCCGTCGTTTTTTTGACACAGGCTGCGTCATGGTACATGAGAAGTTGACGCACCTCGGTAAAGTGACGCACCTCGGTAAAGTGACGCACCACTCCCGGGGGTCGTATAGTGCGTCTTACAACTGATAGGTGTATTACAGGCCACGGGTTATACGTGCGAACCGTGTAACGGTCGCATGCCTAGTGTTCATATTGATACTTGATACAGGATTTGAAGGGGAAAAAAGTAAATCCGACCGACCGACCGACCGACCGACCCAACTTTTGTGGGGCATCTATGGACAAGCAAACTATTTTTTTCTTCTTTCCTTTATCCTTAGTTTTGAAGGATAAAAGGCGGCTGAAATCCAGAGGAATATGAGCGGGCAATTGGCGGTGTGTGTTTTATTGGGGAATTTGTTTACTGTAGTAAAAACACATGAAAACTGATTTGCAAAAATGTGTCAGACAGGAGTTTATAGATAAATTACTGTAAATTGCTATAACAACTTTCTGACATTATGGTAATTATTACAGATCAATGACCAGTTTTTCCAATTTTCTGAAGATGACCACCCAGAACTGTGGTGGTTTTCTTAGGGGTATGTACATGTGGGCACTAGCTAGGCACAGGGATTTTGTGCGGTCTTATGCAAAAATAATTGAAAATCCCAAAACTTATGATATAATTATACGATACGTTATGACCTGCCTGGTCAAGTTGAGTTTTCAGAACAAGTCATAAGTAGCCCAATTCAGTGGGGGAAAATGTGGTACTTAAGCAACACTATACTAATACTAAACCAGATAGTTTATTCCAACACCCTGTTACATGTGTTTATGAGACTTGAAAAGCAGTGGTATTTGTTTGGTATTTCATGGCAGGTATTTGTACAGAGCACTTTGTTCAGAGCAAAGATAGCACCTTCTTTGTTCAGAGGATTTAGTGGTACAACTTACAAGCTATATTTGTAATCAATAATCATCTCTTTTAATGAATATACAACAGAGTTTGCTGAGAGGCTTACATAATTATTATAGGATAGTAAACCTATTCATGATAAAATCTTGCCAGTGTGATAAGTTTTCTGTTTACCTTTGGTTCTACAGGAGTAGAATTTCATCACATTCACATGTTAAGTTTCTTGATCTTGCCATTTAAAATTAAATTAAGAATATTTGCAAAAAGTTGATTCTCGATATTTGGTTGAGGATCTTTGTATCTCAGAAATTCTAAATACTGGACTCTGACATCAAATTATGGAAAAGTGGAATGAGGCAATTTCTTTGGGAGGGCATGACAAATATTGCCATTAAAATGGCAGGACACCGTGGGAATTTCCATGCTTGCGAATGGGCACCAAGGCGCCTACACATTTTTATCCCGAAGGGGATTTTGTCATGTAAATGTGCGTCCGTCTGTCGGTGGGGGTGTGTGTGTGTGCCTTTTGGTTAGCCTTTTTCCCGAATGCTGTATCTTTTGAACGGATGGACGGATTGACTTCAAACCTTCAGCGATAGGTAGGCCATGGTCAAACACTGTGGCTGCTTTTTTGGGGGTCCAAATTGCAAAGGTCATCTGAGGTCAAAGGTCATCCAGAGGTCAAATCGTAAAAGTTGCCCGATAGATGTCAAACTTGGGGTAGCGGTATGATGTAGAAGTCCCAAGTATGCAAATGATCTCACTGAATACAATGTCATGCTCTACCACACATCTACCCAGTACTCAACAACGGAATAAATCTCATAATCCTCATTTGCATACTTGGGACTTATAATACACCATACCCTTACCAAACTTGGAGAAAAGAAACATGGACACTGGGTGAACATGTCTAAAATAAATTTGAGGTCATCCAAGGTCAACGGTCATTAGAGGTCATCCAAGGTCAATGAACACCGGGGGAACATGTCAAAAAATAATTAGAGCTCATCTGAGGTCATCTGTTCTATGGTCAAAGGTCATCTAGAGGACAAAACGTTAAAGTTGCCCGATTGACGTCAAACTTGGAAAAAGAAACATGAACACCGGGGGCACATGTCTAAAATTATTTAGAGGTCATCCGAGGTCAACGGTCATTAGAGGTCATCCAAGGTCAAAGGTCATCAGGGTTAAATTGTGCAATGAACACCGGGGAACATGTCATCTGAGGTCAAACGTCATCAAGAGGTTAAAATCATTGAAGTTGCTCGATTGACGTCAAACTTGAAGAAAAGAAACATGAACACCAGGGGAACATGACCCCTATGTGACCTTTGACCTCATTTAGTTGATCTCCCAGCCAGGGGGATTCGCAAGTCGTGACTTGCAGTATTTTCAAGAAAATGAATTTTCAAGAAAATGTTGGGAAAATGTGTGCATTTTTATTGTTAATTTTTTTGAACAAAGACAATTGAAAGTTAAAGGCTAAAATGTTGGGGTAATTTTGTACCTGGGTATCCAAAATATTAATGTTGTTGCGATGCTGTAGCGATAGTGTCAGCAGACAGAGACGAGCAAGCAAGCAAGCTTGTGATGTGGTATCCAAACTGAATAATTCTGTAATCCTGCAACAGCCAGTGCAAAAATGTCTTTAAAAGAGTATGTTTGAAGAAATTTAGAAATCCCGAGTCCCGCCTGAACGAGTCCTGGGAGCATATTTATCTCTAACATTGAGTTCGGACTTCATTAGGCTTGTGCCTCATTAGATAGATAACATGTTTTCATTTATTTTAAGACCATGGTATTTTCATCAGATAAAGCTTTTATTGCCAAAGCACTCCAGTTTTGAATTTCTGTTCATTTTCGGTAAAATGGGTACTTTCCTTAGCATCTAAAAATCATTTGCGCCTGGTAGCCCTGTCTATGATGATTTCCAGGCGCAATCGATGGCTTCACGATGGTAAATTTGCGTCTTGCACCCAACTATTTCAAGGCTTGGTGAGAACTTCAGCATTTTTCATACTTCCTAGTCGAAAAAAGGGCATCGCAAAATATGCGATGGAGCTTTGCATTTGCGTAACAAACATGCTGTCTTGTGGAGCATTTTGCGATGCGATACATGTTATGTCGGACGTTGTACAAAACACTCCACTACTAGGTGCTAGTAGCGTGCACTTTCCAGTCAAGTCTCATGTCGCGATCAGTCGGGCTATCATATACGTAGGAAAATCTTAAGATTTTGCAAGCTGACTCCTTGGCTCGATAGGGCTAGACTGCCAGGGATATCAGACACAGTTCTGTGTGTCCTGTCCTCTCATACCAGGCACATACCTGGACTGTTTCAAATGGGCCCGGGGATACATGATGGTTGGTACCAAGTCCCCAAATAAGCAGGCACCCAGGAGTTTTTTACCCTCTGGTGGCCAAGTGTTGGCTCCTGGTGTTTTCCAAACTTTGCGCAGTATAGACCAGGAGCTCTTGACTTGATCAAGACTTACTTATTTGGAGGCTTGATAGGTACCTGATGGTTTATACCGAAATGGTAAGAAACATAATATAATCAAAGGAATACTAATCATCTGTTGTGATTTTTATGGGTGAGAGATCTTAAAATAATCATGTTTCTGATTCCTATTTTCAGAAAATCTAGGATTCAATCAACGTAGTTAGGATTCAACACCAATTTGTAGTTCCATAATAAAAGTCAACCACCACCAGACCATATGGCAGATCAGCAACCAGGTAGGGCTCGAGGCCGAGCTCGTGGCAGAGGCCGAGCTCGTGGCAGAGCTACTGAGACAGCAAGACCAGGCAGTGGGAAACCTGCCCCGGCAGCAGCACCACCACCAGCTGATGATGGGCTTCCGACCCCTGGGAGAGGACGGTCCAGAGGTGGAGCAGCGCAGCCTCCTGTTCAACAAAGTAAGTGATATATCAGACCAGCATTCTTAACTTTTCTGATCAGATTTATTAAAAGATACTGTTTCATGGGAAGGGTTATGATCTATTGTATTAAATTGAAACTTAAAACCTGATATTTATGAATCTTTTCACTGGTTTTTACAGAAAAGATGTTCATTAAATTTAAAAATGTCTATTTCATTTTCAAATCAAAATGGCGGTGGCTTGAGATTAATTCGTCGCTGTTCTGACATACCGGCACATCACTTTACTTATTTCTGTTGTGATGTGCCGGTATGTCAGAACAGTGACGAATTGTGGCATGAGGTTCATTGTACATTGAAAAAACATGGATGTCTCACGGACAGCAATAAGCTTAAATTAGGTTGTCTAGCGTCTTTTTTTTGGTTTTCAGGCCCCCTCCCCACCCAAGACATCCACTAATTTTGAACACTAGTGATGGTCTACTGGTCATGGTCAACCATACAATGTAGCACAGTGTCATTACAATAAGTCAATATTTTCCCCCAAGACGAAAAATGTGAAAAGTACACCTTGGAAAAGTAAAGATTCAAGGATTTTGTAAGAGTAAGAGCAAAGTAGCCAATCAGAAATGTCTCTGTTGAAGCATGAAAGTAATTACTTTCATGGTTAAAGGGAATGCATGACTGTAAAAGTGGAAATTTTCACGCTCCAAGCAGCTACCGCGAAAATAAAAACATGCGAACATATTTATTTCGTGTATAAGTCTATGTAATGAACTTTCACATTGTAAATTTAAAAACAAGCAAAATGGATACAAATCGGCAAAGCGCGAAAATGTAAACGCGTGAAAATTACCGCTTTTACAGTACTTATACTAAGAACAATATTTTGACATTGATCAAAGACATTTTCACAAGTTGTTGTTTTCGTGATTGACAATGTCTCCCATCCAGCGCTAGTACGTACAATGTTGAAAGCAACATTTTTGTGTGCTGTAATTTTCATGGTGCATCAATCATCACTTAATAACATTAACAAATGAAAATGCCATCAATTATGCAGGTAATCAGGAAAGTTATTATATTTCATCTGGCCAGATCAGTCCTCTATAATTTCCAATGAGATTTTTGTATATCTTCAAAACCGTTTATTTTCAAGAAACAACTGAACTAGATGAAAAACCTTCCATTAATCAGTTTTGTTTGTTACTTGGTCAGTTTTAGAAATCACGTGATCCATTGTCCACCTGAGTTGGCCCAAGCTACATGTAGGTCCAGATCTCAGATACATTTAGTATGATCAATTGATCATGACAATAGTCTATATTGTATTTAATTGCTCACTATACAGGGAACCAGATACAGCTTATAATAAGCATTTATAATGCACCATTTATCTAGAAACAAGATCTAATCCAAGAGATAATAATATCATAAATTCATAATTCATAATCATTGACCTTTTGGTGGGGTGGAAGTTGCCTTGAACAAATGCTGTGAATTATGAGGATATTCCTAAGCCCCGGAAAAAAACGCACGAACTTTTGGTAAAAAACGCACGAACTTTTAAGCAAAAGCGAGATATACCGAGATTTCATCAGATTCACTAAAAACCCGAGAAAAACGCACCGAAATTGTTGATAGCGAGAGAAAAACGAGAAATCGGATAGTGATACAATCATTGTTATGTACATTAAAAAAAAATCGCCATCAAAATGTATCATTTAAATCGCAAATCCCGGGCGCAAATCATTCTTATTAGGTCGTCCGTAGGAAGAGACCTTATGGCAGCATCCTTCGTGTGTAGTCTGTGTGTGTAGTCTGTGTGTGTGTCAACAATTTGGTATACACTTTTTGTTACAATTTGGTATACACTTTTTGTTACAATTTGGTATACACTTTTTGTTTTGTCCATTTCTTTTCCATACAATGTCCAATTGCAATCAAACTTCGGTCATAGATGCAACATGGGAACCTTCATATGTTAATGAGGTCAAAGGTCACATACCAAGGTCAAAGGTCATCCGAGGTCATGATGTATATGTAAAAGTGGCTGCATATGTAAAATTGATTACATTTGTCCATTTCTTTTCCATACAATGACCAATTGTAACCAAACTTTGGTCATAGATACAACATGGAAACCTTCATATGTTAATGAGGTCAAAGGTCACACACCAAGGTCAAAGGTCATCTGAGGTCAAGATGTAAATATAGAAATGG
Source organism: Ophiura sarsii (assembly GCA_035610835.1). Lineage (NCBI taxonomy): Eukaryota > Metazoa > Echinodermata > Ophiuroidea > Amphilepidida > Ophiuridae > Ophiura > Ophiura sarsii. The sequence continues at coordinate 106,256,808 of CM069441.1, forward strand.
CTGCATATGTAAAATTGATTACATTTTCCCATTTCTTTTCCATACAATGTCCAATTGCAATCAAACTTCAGTCATAGATGCAACATGGGAACCTTCATATGTTAATGAGGTCAAAGGTCACATACCAAGGTCAAAGGTTATCCGAGGTCAAGCTGCATATGTAAAATTGATTACATTTGTCCATTTCTTTTCCTTTCCATACAATGTCCAATTGCAATCAAACTTCGGTCATAGATGCAACATGGGAACCTTCATATGTTAATGAGGTCAAAGGTCACATACCAAGGTCAAAGGTCATCCGAGGTCAAGATGTATATGTAAAAGTGGCTGCATATGTCAAATTGATTACATTTGTCCATTTCTTTTCCATACAATGACCAATTGTAACCAAACTTTGGTCATAGATACAACATGGAAACCTTCATATATTAATGAGGTCAAAGGTCACACACCAAGGTCAAAGGTTATCTGAGGTCAAGATGTAAATGTAGAAATGGCTGCATATGTAAAATTGATTACATTTTTCCATTTCTTTTCCATACAATGTCCAATTGCAATCAAACTTCGGTCATAGATGCAACATGGGAACCTTCATATGTTAATGAGGTCAAAGGTCACATACCAAGGTCAAAGGTCATCCGAGGTCAAGCTGCATATGTAAAATTGATTACATTTGTCCATTTCTTTTCCATACAATGACCAATTGTAACCTAACTTTGGTCATAGATATAACATGGAAACATTCATATGTTAATTAGGTCAAAGGTCACATACCAAGGTCAAAGGTCATATGAGGTCAAGATGTAAAATTAGCTGCATATGTAAAATTAATTACATTTAAACAGGTGAAGTACAATTGCAACCAAACTCCAGGATGTTTATTTTATTTTTTATATCCTGGATCCGCTAGTGGTCTAACCTCTTTCTTTCTAGATGCCTGTGGTTTGAGATCCACCTTGTTTTTAATCTACCCATATAAACGGACGACCTATTTGGGACCGCTGTCCCTATTTTTATATTTTGCAATCGTTTCATCATTCATATCGCCATCAAAATGTATCATTTGAATCGCAAATCCCAGGCGCAAATCATTCTTATTTTATTCTGCAAGTGCAATCGTTTCATCATATCGGGATCGCACACGCATGATCACAGAACCATTTTTCAGCTCAGGCAGTTTAATAGCACCGCACTGCATCTTGGGAACCACATGTTACGGCATGATTCACAGGTCATCGCCTCCACGTATGCGTAGTATTAAGTTGACCTTTTGAACCGTGCCTCTAATTACGAGCTTCATTTATTATTACGCCAGCGTGGGAAATGCGCCCATTTTTAATAGACTCGTGTGAGAACTTCGCTTGCCTATTACAAATACGTATTTGGAACTGTGTTTTTTGGAACGGATACAGATTTATCGCAGAGCACTTTGTTGTTGTTTTTCGTTGTTTTTCTTCATAAAACACGCGATTCCGAGCGAAAAACACACAATTCACGGGCGATTTTTCTGAAAGCGAGAATTGATATAAATAGCGAGAATCACGCCGTAAATACCGAGATTGCGTTATCTTCCGGGCCTTAGATATTCCAGATACGTGTAAGTATAGTGTTATGGATTAGGGTATGTCTAAGGCCCGGAAGATAACGCAATCTCGGTATTTACGGCGTGATTCTCGCTTTTATATCAATTCTCGCTTTCAGAAAAATCGCCCGTGAATTGTGTGTTTTTCGCTCGGAATCGCGTGTTTTATGAAGAAATGTTGAAACAACGATAAAAACAAAAAAAAGTGCTCTGCGATAAATCTGTATCCGTTTCAAAAAACACAGTTCCAAATACGTATTTGTAATAGGCAAGCGAAGTTCTCACACGAGGCTATTCAAAATGGGCGCAATTCCCACGCTGGCGTAATAATAAATGAAGCTCGTAATTAGAGGCACGGTTCAAAAGGTCAACTTAATACTACGCATACGTGGAGGCGATGACCTGTGAATCATGCCGTAACACGTGGTTCCCAAGATGCAGTGCGGTGCTATTAAACTGCCTGAGCTGCCGAAAAATGGTTCTGTGATCATGCGTGTGCGATCCCGATATGATGAAACGATTGCACTTGCAGAATAAAATAAGAATGATTTGCGCCTGGGATTTGCGATTCAAATGATACATTTTGATGGCGATATGAATGATGAAACGATTGCAGAATAAAATAAGAATGATTTGCGCCCGGGATTTGCGATTCAAATGATACATTTTGATGGCGAATTTTTTTTATATGATTGTATCACTATCCGATTTCTCGTTTTTCTCTCGCTATCAACAATTTCGGTGCGTTTTTCTCGGGTTTTTAGTGAATCTGATGAAATCTCGGTATATCTCGCTTTTGCTTAAAAGTTCGTGCGTTTTTTACCAAAAGTTCGTGCGTTTTTCGTGGGCCTCAATATTAATTTTGACCTCCAACATCAGCCATTGATCTACATTATTTTACAGAAATGGCTTTTCCTCAAACAAAATGAATGAATGAGAATGATACGCGGCACATGAGGTTGACTTCTTGTAAAAGTATGCGAGGGTCGGCCTCAGGTACTCTCCCCAAAACAGTGAAATGGACATCCATACATGTACATACCATCTACCTGCTGAAAGCATGAAATGTTTGCGTGCATCAAAATTTGGCGAGTACAGCGGACTTGTGAAATGTTCATATATGTGAATGTGTTGCTTTTTAAACATCGGTCCCGTTGACCGCCATGCATCATGCTGTCAAGCCCCATCTGCGAGTCGATACTGCTGGTGCAGTGGTTCTCTTATTGAAACCAGGAACTCTCAAAAACGCCATCCGTTGGCGTTGGCGTGTGATCGCCGATCGAAGCAATGTTTTGTTTTTACACATTGTGGAACCTGTTTTTATGATAACTTCAATACTCAAAACAATAAGTTACTAAAAGTACACTTAAAATCTGGATGAAATTGTAGTTTGGGGGCTATATCTGGTATATCATCACAACAATTGAATGAAACAGATAAATTTAGGAAGGTAGGTGTGCCAAATTTTGCACCAATTAAAGTGAGCATTTGCGAAATTTTCATGCTGCGAAAAAGGCTGATGTCAGTGATTCATGAAATTTTAATGCCGCGAAATTTAGGGCTTTACAGTATTGCTCTGATTGATTCACATATTGTTCATGGTTATCAAACATGAACAGTGAGCTGATGTGCCATTATGTAGGTCTATTATGACACAGGATTGAGTTCAAGGACCTGACACATGAAAACCAATTTTGCCCATGTCACAGGTACTTGACTAATTATATGTAAGGTTTCTGGCTAAACAAGAGTCCAATTGTCCCTTGGTATAACTCCCTCAACATTAAATATTTGCACACTGACATTATAATTAATAGGCAAACAATTTCTGATTAGATAATATTCAATAGAAGGACTTCAATGATATTCAATAGTGGTGGTTATGCTGATTGTTGTATGTGACTGGCTTTGTTTGGGAGTCAGAATTCACTGAACCTTGTCATTAACAGTGTTACCAAAATGAGCCCAATCGATGTGTAAAGGAGCCCAAATTGTGGCCATCCATCTCTGAGCCAGCCAGAGCAAAAGTCGGTTAATGTAAAACACAATAATTGCATGGATACTTTATTTCGCTAATTAAAAATAACTGCTATTTTAGCGGGCATTTAATTTCGCGAATCTAGAAATGTTACTGTTACTTTCAATGCAAAATTGTCAGTTTTTGGGGTATTTAATTTTGTGAATCCACATCCCTCACAAAATGTAATTCCTAGCGAAATTATGTGGTTTTACAGTATTATTATGCTCTCAAAAGAGGCTATAATAAAATCCAAAATAAATCCTTTCTCAAACATTAAAACATAGGATTAGAGTTCGAATACATTATCTATCTTGCTAAAACTTAGCACTACTTGATGGATGGATGGATATCTATCCAGTCCAGTATCATTGTTATGGAAGTTTATGTGGAAACAAAAGACTGGAATGGAATAATGGCAGGCAATTAATCTACATGTGCTTGGTAACATTTTTCATCAGGCATGATTGACTCATTGGTTTATCATGTCACAGAACTGTCAAAGAGGTACCAATTACCATAGACCATTTCATGCATAGACGGACGGTATGCAATTACGATGCCTTGAAGGCAGCTGGTAGATGAATGTACAATAAGCTAATTCAGAACTTCAGTGCATTCTGGGGAAAATGCATTGGCCTTGTGGGGCATGACCATAAATCGTGTTAATACACAGATCCCATTGTTTGTAGGCCTTAATATATTTTGAAGTTTTTATGCATTTCAGAGAGTGTTGGCTAACTGAATTACCCTGAAGGTTTACCCATTCATTTCATTGCAATTCAATGGTTAAAATAATTTTGGGATGGTAAAAATGCTGCTGGTTTTTAAGAACATTAAAAAAACACAGCTTCCAGCATGTTAAGTAATGAGGATATACCCAACCCTTGACTCCCAACTACATGGGAGTGGGACATGCTCATATCTTACTATAAATCTGGAAACGGTGTGTCTTTGTGTGTTTGTGTGTGTGTTTGTGTGTTTGTTTGTGTGTTTGTTATCCTTATTTCTCCGTTAGTTGTGATCAAAGTGGCGCCTTATTCGCATGAAAGATAGAGGAAATAACGGGAAGGGTGTTAAAGTTTATTTCAGTGAAATTGGTTAACAATTGGCTCCAAAAACAGCCAAAAACCGCTCAGATTTGGCTCATAAATGCCACTAGAATTGAACAACATTGTGCGTTGCGCGTACTATACCGCGTAATCATACCGTGGTAACACGTCGCGTGCATGTTTGCGTACGGGGCTCACTGCCGCGCGCGGCACACGCACCCCTACACATGGCGCAGAAGCCACACGGGATAATGGTTATAGGCCTGTACAGTGTGTTGGTTGGGTATTTAGTGTCATGTTGGGGAGGAAGGGGGAGGAGGGCGGCGGGGTGGTGTAAAACCACGGGAAATGATTTAGGATAGGCCTAGGGTTATAATGGATAGCGTTTTGCGGGGGTTAATGAAACAACCTGATTTCTTTACTCTAAGTTGGCATGCCAAACAATCTAAGGGACCGAGGGTTAATGAAGTAGCCACGGGAAATGGTTTAGGGAGGGTTGTGATTATAAATCAAACTGGTTTGGGTGTGTGCATGGGGCCGGGGGAGGGGGGGGGGGGGTAGAGGGTTTATGTGGTTTTAAAAGTACCGAAGGTTAACTTGATGCGGTTTGAGAGGTAGGGGTTAATAAAGTAACTACGGTAAATGGTTTAGGAGGGACATGGTTATAAATCAACCTGATTTTTTTTTTGGGGGGGGGGGTTTAGGATAGGGTTAAGAGTTAATGAAGTAGCCGCGGGAAATGGTTAGGAGGGTTATGATTATACATCCACCTGGTTGGTGTAGTTGCAGGGGGATGGGCGATTGTAGAGGGTTTATGTGGTTTTAAAAGTACCGAAGGTTAACTTGATGCGGTTTGAGAGGTAGGGGTTAATAAAGTAGCCACGGTAAATGGTTTAGGAGGGACATGGTTATAAATCAACCTGATTTTTTTTTTGGGGGGGGGGATTGTATAGGGTTTATAATGCCTTTAAAAGGAATATGGTTATAAATCAACCTGGTTTGGGGTGTTGTAGGGGATTTATGTGGTTTCAGAGGTAGGTAATGTGGCATAACCATCTAGCGGGGACCTGAGCGTAGCGAGGGTACGCCGCTAGTAATTATAATGATTGTAAAGGTATAAATTACAGAGTTTTCAAGTCCTTATGGGTGAGCTGTTTGTGGGTGTAGAACAGGGTTTTCTTTAACCCTAACCCACCCGGTGGATTTTCCAACAAAATTTTTTTCAAGCGAAAAAAGCACACACAACAAGAGGTGCCACGCCCCGGGGTTTGAACCCACGACCTCTCGGTTGGCGGGCGGACACTCTACCAACTGCGCCACGGGGGAAGCTGTGCTGGGCGAGTGTATTCGCCCAGCTATATAGCTTACAGCCATTATTTCAGACAAAAACCTCAGCGCCAGGTGGAACCAGGATGCTGGGAAATGGGATTTCATGGGATCTGGGGCTGTAAGGGTTAAGCTTTTTCCTGAAGGGGTAAAACATTTATTTTTTTACCCTTAAATGATTTTAAACATGTATCTGATGAAGGGGTAAAATATTTTCTGAAGGGGTACTATTTTGGACTTTCCCTTGTATACTTGACAGTGACACTGACAGTGTTGACGGTCCGTCATATTTTGCAATCAAAATTTGCAACTTTTTTGACATAAATTTATTCTTACTTCACTTCATTCAGAATCAAATATCATCTTTAATGTTCCTATAATGTGCAAATGTGTACCCGTTGGTTAAATGGCTAAAGCTTCTTATAATTTCCAATAAAAACTGATTTGGAAATCTGCCACTGACAGTTCCTCGGGTGTGAAAATCGCCCGAAGCAATGCACATTTACGATTGTACAGCGACAATACTCATCAACGGTAAACGATGTACGGCTGATACGCAAACATGCACACTATCACATGGGCATTTAGCGAAACAGCGGTACGAACAATACTGATAATACGAACTGTGCTGATAATACGAACTGTGCTTTTGACTACGAGAGGGAATGCAAGGTTAAAAGTCTTGTGCATCCAAAGTGCAGGGTCAAATGTTGCCTCGTCAAATGTTGCCTCATTCCTATCCTCTACCTAGCGAGGCAAAGTTACAAATACGTATTAAAATTTGAGCCATGACAGTCAATGGTTTGTAAAAGAGACTGTTTAAAAATAATGATGGGTGAAAGGGGATTTTGTTGGTTTCAAGCGAAATCGCAGTACATTGGAGACTCCGAGAGTGTGTCAACGGTAAAAATGTTCATTAATCTGAGCGCGTACATTTACAATTTTTTGTACGCGCTGGTGTAGGGTGCAGAGGTTTGATCATCGCCGGGGGTTTTCCCGTCACAACTGTAACATGCACAAGAGTTCCGAATTAGGCAGATTTCCCCCGATGTTTAGTACACCAAAACAATTGCGCCCAAACCTTGAGCACAGCAAGCTATGTGAATTGTTAATTTGCAGTTTGGTTCCCAAGAGAAGATTAAAAAGACCATCTTTCCTCATAATCCAGAAAAAAACTATCAAAGTTGAAGTTCAAATTGCGTTTAGTAATTTCAGCAAGGCATAACTCCAGTATTAAAACTTGATGTGGAGTGTTGGGGGCTCGTGCGTGAAAACTTGATGTGGAGTGTTGAGGGCTCGTGCGTAAAGGAGTACAAACTCCGAATGAACTTTGTGATAGTGTTTACGTAAATTTCGATGAATGAAACAGAATATGTTAATAATTAATAATTAAATACAGTGACGTTTTTGGACGCTGTCGGCAACAGGAAACTCAACATTGATTGTGAAGGGCCTTACCATAGAGCTTGAAAATTTGCAAATGGCCCCCTTTGTGTGTGCTGTGTGCAATCAAACTTCAGTCTCCCCTACATTACACTACCCCCACACATCCACCCTTTTGATACCATAAGACCAAGGTGTTCATCGGGTCATTAATCCTGACTCTACTAGACTACTACACCAGTGACAGTTAAGAATTTTAACTGTCACTGACTACACCAACCCTAACTCTACTACACCACACGGCAACTGTAAGAGCCTTACCATAGAGCTTGAAAATTTGCAAATGGCCACCTTTAAAGTTTGATTGCACACAGTACACACAGTCTTCCCTACATTACACTACCCCCCCCCCCCCCCCCCCACCCCCACCCCCACAAATCCACCCTCTTGATACCATAAGGGCTACAAAACGGACCCAGGCTATATAACGAGGCGAATATACTCGCCTAGTGTCAACTGACAGCCGTGGCTAGGATCTGGTCCATGGTTCAAATCCGGTGGGGGGGGGGGTGGGTCGGGGTGACCTTTCTGGTGAATTTTGGGGGTCGGAAAAGAAATCTGTTGCCGTGTGGTGATCTAGAGTTGAGGTATACTGGAATTTATTTTATTTTCATTCCAAAATTTTGTTATTTTCATCTTCGTTAACCCTAACTCTACTACACCACACGGCAACTGTGCGGAAAAAATATTTTTATAACCCGGCGTGCAGGTTTTTGGGCTACAAAAACGGACCCAGGCTATATAACGAGGTGAATATACTCGCCGAGTGGTGACTGACAGCCATGGTGTAGTGGCTAGGATCTGAGCCCTGGTGCTGGAGGTCCGTGGTTCAAATCCTGGGGTGGGGGTTGGGGGGTTGGGGTGACCTTTCTGGTGAATTTTGGGGGTCGGAAAAGAAATCTGTTGCCGTGTGGTGATCTAGAGTTAGGGTTAAAGAAAATGTAGGTCGTCTGTTTCATGAAAACATTCTTTGAGAATATCTTTAAAAATATTTGGAAATAACACAAGAATATTAAGTAAGAAAAAAAACACCAAAGACCAACCCTATCTGAAAGGTTCACCCATAGAACACTGCCTGAAAGGGAATTTCGCCCGTAGAACACTAGCTGCTGTTGTGCAGAATGTGCACCCTGTTTTTCACCATATCAAAAAAATGATAAACCCAGTCAGCTACTTAATTTCAATTACATATTAAATCATGTAATAATATTAAAACCAATGTTCTGAATATATTTTCCAGTCCCTCAACAGCAACCCAGCGAACCTCCCACCCAACAGCTGGCTCAGATGGCCATTGGTGCCGCGTCTGGAGAGGGCGTAGGCGGGATATCTAGCAGACAGAGACGGCCAGATTTACGGTATTCTGATCCTGCAACACGACCTCAACACATCACAGACAAGACAGGTTAGTGCCAATGTTATAATATCTTATAGTGGAACTGTGTTAAAATGGTTTTTAATAATCAGTTATCATTATCATTATTGCCGGTGGGTTTTTTTTATCAAAGGATTTGTATGAGCAATTCATATTTTATTGTTTAATATTTTTGAAATTATGTGCTTACATGTACACCAAATAAAAGCGCACATTTATTTCTGTCTCTGGCTCTGGAAAACAGACTTTTAATTTCAAGTCATGTCATAGCTAGTATTGTACTCGTGAGCTGAATAGGAGATTCCTTTTCTTGAGTTGCAGTATCCCTTGAACCTACTTAATCTACATTTGACCTTGGCATTCTGTTGGGTTGAGTGTTGTGTCAAATATTGGGTCCATGAATTAAATAAAAGCTTTGGATTTTTAAATGACCTTGTTTTACACATGTATCCCTACCACGCTACCGCGAAAATGATAACATGCAAATATATTTCTTTTGCGCATAGGACAGGTCTATGTGATGAAGCTACAAATCGTGAATTTAACAACATGCAGAACAGTTCAAAATTGGCAAAGTGTGAACAATTAATCATGCAAAAATTCCCACTCTACAGTAGTTTATTTTCAGCAAATGAATAGAATTACCAATGTCATATGTCATATTCACCAAATGTTCTTTACACTTGTGGTTGAAACAATGAAACACTGACCGTTAGTTTCAAATAACTTCTCTCTTTTATAGATGATTGTATAAAAGACATATTTTTCCTAGCTGTTACACTGTTTTTACACAATATGAATTGTAGGAGGCAGAAAGAATATATTTATAATTATATGTTAAAATTACAAATACATTCAGTTAAAGATCTACTGCTTCATAAGGGTCGCACCATTTGATTTTGAGGGGGGTCCGGTAGAATTTTCTTCTTTCCCCGCCGAAGTCGGCAACATTTTTATTTTTTTTCGCCGCCGAATTGTGGTTTTTTTTGCTAAGGGGCCAAAGGTGTTTTTTTAAGGTTTTACTGTTTTTCTTTACATCGAGTTGGGCGAGTCTTATTTTTATTTTTTTTACCCAGCAGTGAGTGGGTCAACTTTTTTTTTTCCTAGTTGGTGGGCAAAGTTTTTTTCTTCTTTTCTGGATAGTGGGCAAAGTGGGTTTTTTTTAGAAAACTTCCATCCCCCCCCCCCCCCCTGAGTATCTAAGGTGCGTCCCCAAGTCACTGTAAGTGTGAAGTCCTGGCATTCTTATCTCAAAGTTGACCAATCTTCTCTCATCATTTTCTATTCGCTCTTTCTTCCAAGTCAGTAACTTTCTTGGTGACTATTCAATCATCACATTACAGAAAACTCGCAAGGACCTCTGAGTCATCACATTATAATAGATGTTTTCTTGGTTTTGTTATCAAATAAATATACCTCATAATAAGATTTTCCAAGAGATGTTAGTTACTATGAACTGTGGCCTTGATACTATAATAGTAATCATGTGGTTCACCAACCAAAGTGATTGAAATAAAAAAGGGATTGTTATATAACTACTGTAAACATGCTAAAAGTGGGAATTGTGTGTGCATTTCAATTTTTCATGTTTTTCTTTGTTGAAAAAAAAAGTTTTTTTGTGTTTTTAATTTAGTTCAATTTAGTTCTAAATCAGCAAAGAAAATTCTAATGACTTTCCATCAGGTCATCATCTGGAAGCAAGTTCAGTCATATTTAATCTCAAACATTTGTTACATAATTAAAGCAAAAAGTTGAAAGTTTATCTTGAAACAAATGTTCCATTTATCCATCCATCTCAGCGTTGGTTAATAGATAAAAGACATTTGGTGTAATCAATTTCATATACCAATTTATACACGATGGGTGTAAATAGTATCAGAAAGACTTCAAAATGACTTCAAAATATCAGGGTTTTCTATACCTTATCAAGTCAGCTACAAGTCCAAGGAGGGTTGGTACAAAACAATGACTTGCCATGAAAATTAAACATTTTTCATCCATCATCATTGCCTGTCCATAATTTGATATAATTTTGAAATGAAACATCTAGACATAAGTTTTATGTCTAAAATTAGTTCATGATGCCTTTCCTGATCATCTTACTTTATAACTTACAAAACAATAAACACCTACCTGGTTATTTACCATTTTAATGCAATACAGGAGCATCTGGAACGCAGATCCCCATCAGAACCAACACATTCAAGTTGGTTACAAGACCAGATTGGCATCTGTACCAGTACCATGTGGAGTTCAACCCAAATGTTGACTCGAGACGTCTGAGGCAGTTTCTTGTACGTGTACAGTCTGATACAGTGCTTGGCAAGGCCTTGGCTTTTGATGGCATGATCCTGTACCTGGTTAGAAAGTTGCCTGACAAGGTAAGATTGCAGAACTACAAATCTAATTGATGTTAGGCCAACAATTTGGTGAACATTTCATGAAAATCCTAGAGAAAGTGCAATTGTTCCGACAATTTGGTGAAATGACACCGATTGACTCTTTAAACTAGAAATAATGATCACCCTGATGCTCTTCATTATACATCTGCCATTTTAATGATAACATGCTCTCGGGAAGCAAATTGAGAAGAAAAAAACCACCTGTTGTGGAATTTCCAAGATTAGGGTGGGTATTGATTTGTGCAGTAAAAACTTTTTTTGTCAGTTTTCAAAATTGGGTAGGTCAAAAATGAAAACAAACAATGTGGTTTGCCTTTAAAAAAAAGAAGAAACAATAGCAATAAAGTATCTTATTCGATTCAATAAATATACGGAAATGCATATTCCTTGTGCCCTGTTGCCTTTTGTTTATTCCAGGAGCAAGTACAATTGTTAGGTCTTATGCTGAAAACATACTAGCCGGTCGCTGGTCGCCACGGGTCGCGTAGTACTCGCTAGCTCAAAAGTATCTCGGCGCATCGAGCTACTAAATCGCCGGTAGTCGCAGGTATTTCCCGAACACGCAGACGACAACAAACCTGCTGATTGGTTATGCTAATTTCGAAGCAAAATAACCTCCCCCCATTGGTTGAAAAAGTATGGTGTTCATTACGTCATGAGCGACCGATCTTTCGAGTTGAACTGAAGTCAACTGGTGGCGACTGGTCGTTTCCAGTCAAGCGATCTCTTGATCGATGTATCGAGGTTTTTTATATGACGTAAAACTCGTCATAGGAGCGATTTAATCGCAAAGCGACCTTAGTATGTTTTCAGCATTATAGAGTTCACCGAAGGAGGGTTTTCTCTGTTTTTATCACATAACATCCATATGTTAATTTGAATTGATGAATTTTGCAGGTGACTACACTAGTCTCACAAAAGAAAGATGGAACCACTGTGGAAGTTATAATCAAGTTAACAAACGAACTGCCACCAAATTCTCCCATCTGTCTGCAAGTCTACAACATCATATTCCGAAAGTAAGTGTTGTAACTCATCTGTGTATCCCAGAAAACCAAAATCATGTACTGTGAAGCTGTAGGTCTGTTTGCACATTTACTGAGCTATAAAATTGAAACAGAACTCAATTTTTGATAATGCCAAACATACAAGTCTTATCGGCATGATTTTTCATGAATGTAATAAGGTCAAATATTGAACAGCTCAGAAGTATATATGAAGAACTTGTAATAATTAGTGCACAGTTCACCCCATTGAAAAACTACAGCACCCTCGTCTTGGCTAAAAAAATGCTGATTGGGTTATATCACAATTTCTTCTCCATACAAAACAGAAAAAAAGAAATCAATATTTGAATGTATTTTGGCTGGAAATGTATCTTGCATGAATATTTGGGAGGTTAGGGTTAAGACAGGCAGCCGTGTAGGGTTTTTAAAAACATTTTAAAACATTTAATAATATTCAGGCTACATATAAACCTAAGCAATTGCACTTTTTCTCCAGTTTGCACGACCAACTTTTTAATTTTACACAACCACATGCTGAAATTCTACCTGAACCCCTGTTTGGAGGTTTCTTGCCTTGCACACTGTATTGTTTAAGTTTTGTAATTAAATTCTGTCTTTCAATCCTTAGGGTGCTCGCTCTTAGCGGCTACGAACAAGTTGGCCGTCACTACTACAACCCGAACAAGCCGGCTACCATTCCTCAACATCAGTAAGTTACTTTTAAACAAAAATACGTGAGTGAAATTGAAAGCTCTGTGTATAAAATTACTTCATTGCCATCACTAGGGGTAGGAAAATAACGAGTAGTACATAGGGGTAGGGAAATGACAAGATTGCATTTTTTTCCCTAGCCCTATGTAGTACTTTTCCTAGCCCTAGCCATCAGTTGATTTGCCACCAGAGATAAATTAAATGTGTGAAATGTTGTTTTTGGCCAAAAAGCAATCAATTTGTGTTTGTGTAAATTTTGTCTTAAATAAATTGAATGAGGTTGTGCCTGAAGTATTTATTAATGTGCCCTTAAGTAGATCGTGTGGCATACAACCATATCCTGGTCGCGGACAGAAGGCAAGGCTGCACTCAGCATCAGACAGCATTGACGCAGAAGAGATGGGAGTGACAAGACAAGACATGCTTATTTCTTCTATCACCTATTATAAACAACAGTTATTGAAATTTTGCCTTTTATCAGTCTTGCTAATACTATTTGTCTGTGTTTCTTATTTGCCGAACAGTTTGATGTTGTGGCCTGGTTTCATTACCAGCATCCTACAGTACGAGAAGGATGTGATGTTAATGGCTGATGTGTCGCACAAGATCTTGCGATCAGACACTGTGGTAGACATCCTGTATGAGTTGCTTAAGACTAAAGGCAGAGCCTTCAAGGAGGAGGCAACAAAGATGCTTGTAGGAGAGATTGTTCTCACAGAGTAAGTAGTGCTTTATAAAATAGTTTGCTAAAATGAGATGGAGAAGTGTAAGCAAAAAACACACCCTAAAACAAACAAAAAAGAACACACAAAAAACCCCTAAACAATAGATGATGTGACCTGTGACGTAGTGCCAGGCGGTATGCGTGAGCACCTAACAGGGAATGCGCTTTATAAATTTAATTCACAATTGATTGATCATTACTAAGGTGTAGAATAGAGCAGTAGTCATGGTCTGCATCCCTAAGCACAATGAGAGACCAGGTACTAAATCTGGTTGCCCGGCGGTATGCGTACACACCAGAAGGGCAGGCGCTTTTAAAATTGGCGCTCAGTGATGAGTATTTTGCTTTTGAATAGTATGTATACAGTAGTCATGGACTAGTACCTCTAGCATGTCTTCAGACCAGGCGCTATTCAATTTGTAAACACTACTGATGTAAACAACAGTCTCATCATATATAGCAGCACCCCTCTTTTAGATACTTTGAAGTGATATAAAAGATATTTAGCAATCTTCATTTATTCTGTCTCATTTGCTTTAGAAAACAATGGTTAGATGTCTTTGGATTATCAAGGATCAAAGCTTGTCATTTTGCCAAAAACAACCCAAAAGAATACAAGATTAAATTGTGTTATTTTCCCACTACCTGGTGTTACCAGGACAGACACAGTTCATGTCCCCAGCATACCTGAAAAATGGGGACCTCAAGAACCTGGTTCAAGGGAAATCTTGACTTTGGAGGGAAACGTTTGGCTTTGGAGGGGAAATTAAGGAATAAAAATAAAGGAGTACATGAAATTTCTCCTTGAAGGGACATTTTTTTAATTAGGTTCACGGAAAATTATCATTTTTTTTCTGGCCCTGGTCCCCAGACTGTCTTGACAATTGAAAATTGTTGTAAGGAGACACTGAAATGGGCACCATTTTGAAATTCAAAGCATACCAAAAGGAGTTGGGATATAACAGCGGGGTAGAGCACATACTGGACATGAATACTGGACATAAATAGGTTACTTCCAATCCAAGTGTTGGCCATCGTATCGCCAAGAACACCGTTGTGAATTAATTGATAGCTTGTGTGCGTATGATTAAGAGCATTCATAACTAGTATTTATGATTTTGTAGGTACAATAACAAGACCTACCGTGTTGATGACATCAACTGGGAAATGAATCCCCTGAGTACGTTCAAGAAGTTTGATGGAACGGAAATCTCATTCATGGAGTACTATGCTACCAATTATGAGAAGACGATAAAGGACGTACAACAGCCTCTGCTGGTTAGCAGGCCGAAGAAGCGCGTAAGTATAAGGATTTAAAACATTCGCTCGCATTGGCTGGATAGTACATGGGGCCGGCAATTACATGGTTTTAACACACCATTTCACATAATAAAGTACAAACTACTAGAAAAGAAAAGAATTTCTGCATTTATAGCATTAGCTATTTTTTCTATTGAAAAATATAATTGCATAATGTATAGCTATTTTCCCATACGTATGTGCGACAGACTTTTTTTGATTATCAGATGGACATTAACAAGTTTACTGAAACCGTGTGATTATAAATCAAATTAACCCCAAACATGGTATACCACTCCATCAATTTGTGTGTTCTATTGTATGGGATGTTTTCAGGTGATTTTTTTTCCGAGAACAACTGAAGAATATTAACTCAATTTTTGGATTAGACCGTGTTTATGATGCATGCGCCTTCATATTGTATAGAAAGCTCCATCGGAAATCTAAAAAAAGTTGTTTTGGTGGGGGTGGGTGATTGTCTTCTCTTTTTTTTATAGTTTTGACACTTTACACCCATTTGGATCTTGATGGAATTGTAACCCTCCGATAAGGTTTACACAACCAAAAATCAGATTATTCACTTCCACTTAATAGGAATGAGGTATCTGATCATGTTGGAATTGAAATTAAAACTTATTTCAAATTTTGACTAAATTTGATTCTTTTGATATATACAGGAGGAGAAGCAGGCTGCCGCCCGAGGCCAGGAACTTGGCCCAGTGATGCTCATCCCTGAGCTGTGTATGTTGACTGGACTGTCGGAGGAGACGCGCGCAAATTTCCACGTCATGAAAGACATTGCCACTCATACCCGTATCTCTCCTGATCAGCGTATTGAAACCCTCATGTCTTTCAACAGAGAATTTGAGTAAGGAAATAATTTATCTGTATCTTGTGTGTCAATTTTACTTGATGTGTCCGACAATTATTGTTTGATACATGCTTGATTGCTTCAAGAAAATCTGTGCACCCTATTGCATCGCTATCATACAGCATTAGGGACCTTGCAGTAATATTGAAGACGGCAGGGTGTAGCCTAGCATCATCACCTCTTTGTTAATTTTGTTTGATTAGTGACATGTTGACAATGCCAAGTAATAAACATTTGTTTTGGAGACTTTTCTTTAGTTTGAACCAGGACAGTTGATTTTGCAATGACTTTGCGATGTGCATTCAAAATAAATTCCCAAATAGATTTCCGTATGTTTATACTGGAGACTAACTAACCGTGGGTATAAAACAATTTTTATTTTTTCCACGAATGTTAATAACATTCTTACGGTCGCAAGTTTTTTGTACAGATGGCTGGGTTACCGGAAACAAACAGTTATTTTTATTACATGCCTAAAGTAGCATGTGTTAAGGATAATAATCTTCACAATATGTGTGTTTTTACACGGTTGTCAGGTATTTTCCATTTATAATATATGAAGTTGTGTAATCTTAAAATATAACAAATGTTTGGCCTTGGTTTACGGAGCAATTCCTCCATGAATGTGTTGCATTGTGAAACACCAGTGTTTTACCAACATGCATCTGGATGTCGTATTTTGATATTACTTTGTGAGGATTCAGATTCATAACACATTTTCCACTATCTGAAATTGACAATTTACCTCTTGATTTACAGTAAACCAGAAGTCAAGGCATACACAGAACCCTGGGGCTTGAAGTTTGAGACCAAGCTACACACTTTCATGGGCAGAACCCTTCCTGCGGAGAAAATCAGACAGCGAGATAAGAGCGTGAGTTATAATAATATGTTATATTCAAGAAGCTGATAATTTTCCATGGTCATTTTAGTAGATACTAGCGGGATAAGCAGCGCCTACCACCACCAGATAGACACAGTCTACAAAATTTTAAAAATATACAAACATCACAAAATTGGTAAGAATACATTCTTGACCTGAAATTGAATGTTTCCCGTCATTACCCCATATCACATACATGAGTAAATGTAATGTATATAATATATATGTAGGACAATATAACACAGGTACGGTCTAAAAACAATACCTTTATTCTATCTGTAAGTATTAGATAAAGAAAAGTGTAGCAGAGTTAAAACGGCTTGCATGTCCATTTAAAACCCAAGTTGCTTTAAAATTCTGCTTGAAGCAGAGGAGTGTAGGGGCTTTGATGTATTACCCTCTAATGAGTATTATTTGTCATCAACAGGGTCAAAACTTCACAAGCTTCACATACAAACCTTCTGATGCTGAATGGTCACGTGAAATGCGTGGCATTTCACTGCTGACTCCTGTGGCACTAAATGAATGGGCTATACTGTTCACACAACGCAACAGCGGTAATGCTGAGGACTTCGTACAGACTATGCAAAGGGTAGCACCTCAAATGGGAATGAAAGTAGCCGCTCCTGCTGCGTAAGTAATTCTGTCCAATAATAAGTGAAATAATAATAAGTAAATAATATATGAATTAAGTAAATGCAGAGCTTGAAAGACGATAATATGAGGTAAAGCAGCAACTGGTACAATTACTAATGTTACTCTACGGGGGCAAGTCAATGCTCACAGGTTCTTATTCTCGTATTATTTTGCTCAATGATCACATATAGGAGAAAAACGACATTTGAATACGAAAATTTGAGTGAACAGTTATGCATTTACATACATATTATATTGATTATTTTGATATTAAATCTTGTAGGGACTAAGATAGAAAAGTTGCTGCTCCTGTCTTTATACAATCTTGATGTTGTTCTTCATATGTTTGGGATCTTATCTTATTCTTACGTCACTTTCATTGGCATTTTTATCCCTGCCCATTTGCGTTTCTTAAATGTAATATGCATATTTCTGAGTTCCAGTGGACCAATTGATTGGCCCATCAGAGCTCTTTATAGAGAGTTATCAGTTTGATTTCTTATCACTAAGTTCATTAGTTCATTAACCTTGTTTATTCGCCTTATTCTTGACCATTCATTCATTTCATCTGCTTACTTCCGTCAATGATATAGCTGTGCCCTGCCAGATGACCGTGCTGAGACCTACCTACAGACTATCAGAGCTGGAGTACAGCCTACTACCCAGATGGTAAGTAATAAGATATTGGTACGCATCAGCATGTGTAACTTAATTCATGGATGCAAATTATTATGATGGATTGTAAGATTTTTGCTTCAACTTGTCAACAAGAGATCGTATTTTCTACGCATCCAAAATAATCATATCGAACACATTTGTGAAACAAGATGTGCATTTTATTGCGTCCCAATACAAAAATATTTCGTCCCAGACATGCAAAAATGCTAAGCTTGTCATCGAGTCATTTGGGTATTCGACAATGATTTTAATTTTTTTTTATTTTTTTAAAAATTTGAATCATTCAAGTTTGTAATTTGAAAATGAAATCAAATGTGGAAAATCCTTGGGTGATGAAAATTATAACGGTGTGGATGATGCATAATTGCATAGATATGATTGATCATGTTTTAATACATTAAATACACTAAATTTGAAATCAGACCATTCTTGTAATCATTAAAGGAATACTGTTCTATTCATTAAACCATGCATTATATGTAGGAAAATAATTATCTAATGTTTACTGACCAGTTTAATTAGACACAGAACTATAATATTTAATAAAATGATTTTAAACTGCACATCCCCAACCTGTGATTATTTGATATTGGCGCCCAGTTGTCCGTTTCAAAAGTGCTGATGGGATAGCCATACCCAATATTGTGATGTCATCGTAAATAAAACCGCCTCATCAGCATCGAGTCGCTGGACGGTATCACGCAGGAATTCATAAGCCGAATTTGTCTTTACGCGGTACTTAAAAAAACCTATAACCTACAGAAGTGGTCTGTATAATAATAATGCTACATTACATATCTGAGCGCTAAAGACTAGTTCCATAGCACGGATTTCCTTTAAGCCATTTTAGAAACTAAAGACAAACACAGTGCTTTGCAGAATTAACTAACCATATTCCATCTTGCTCTTTATCAGATCGTCTGCATCCTGCCAACAAACAGGAAAGATCGTTATGATGCTATCAAGAAGACCTGTTGCATCGAGCATCCAGTACCATCCCAGGTGATTGTTGCCCGTACACTGTCCAAGAAGCAGACCCTCATGAGTGTAGCCACCAAGATTGCTATGCAGATCAACTGTAAGATGGGCGGAGAACTGTGGGCCGTGGAGATTCCGGTAAGTTTTGGATTGACAATTAAGCATCTTTTGCAGGACAAAATGTCTATAAAGATTTCAAGTTCCAAACTGTTGAACAAACGACCAACCTGTGTACCAATACAATATCATATAATAGTTGGCCACGTCACATACTTGTGAACTTAAGGTGACATATAATTCAAGTATCGGTCGATACTGGAACACCAATTATGTTCCAGTATCAAGCGATACTGGAAGGTTTCTATGTTCCAGATCAAGCGATACTTGAAGGTTTCTATGGTCAAGTATCATAATAATGATGGTACACATGCTACCAGTAGTAATTTGTCCCAATTGAACAATACTGGTACATAATTTGCCTGATACTGAAACATTTTATAGGTGCCAGTATCATACTGGAACTATGACTATGCAAAGGTAGACCATTTAAATTGAAACCGTACGACATATCAGAGTTATATCTTGTGGAAGGAGAGAATAGATATTCTGGCAAAAATAATGGATGATTCGTAAATCAAGAGAGATGTAGTTCATCCTGCAATTCTGAGCTCTATTCACTATTGCTGTCTGTATTTTAATTTACTGCTTACAGCTGAAGAACACCATGGTTGTGGGCATTGACAACTACCACGATAGCTCAACCAGAGGGCGCTCTGTGTGTGGCGTTGTGTGCAGCATGAACAAGGACTTCACCAGGTGAGTTCACAATACAACCAGTCAACTAAAATTCAACACCTTTAACCCTAACCCTGAGGGTGTGTTTTGGGAATAAAACTATCAGAGGAGATAAAACTCGAATTTTGTAGCATGTAGTTTCGTTAGGGTCAGGGGATTATAATAGGATTGCGCAGTAAAGCTGAAGGCCATCGTTAGAAATAAGGGAGCATACAGCAGCCCTTGATCCCTCCTTATTTAGAGCGTAGTGGATAGCCAACAATGTAATGTTTTTTAACTCTGCCGTGAGGAAAACAATTGATTAAATTGCAATTCAACAAAATAATAATTGAATTAACTTTGTACCTGTATCGATAGATGGGTTCAGCAAACCCATACATGGACAATTTGGTCAGTCATATAGTGTAACCGGTCATAAACACTCCACACTTTCCATTATCATAGTTTCCCAACCATACATGCCATTTACCAGGTTAAAGTTCAGGCTTAAGATAGTAGGATTTTATCGTTCTAATGCAACTAAAACCAATGTCATATCTCGTCTCGTTTTACTGATATAAATCTATAAAAAATAAGCCATTTCATTGGTCCTCGGGCAGTAGTGCCTCATTGTACCACAAAAGATTGTCCTATCACAGAGCATGTTAGTGAAGTATGCCGGTTGATGAATGACTCCAGAATGTAAACACACACCATCCTTATGCATGCAGCCATAGTAGGAAATGCTAAATATAGGCAAAAATGAGAGCTTTCAATGCACGCAAAGAAAGTATGACACATGGAAGAAGACAGTTTAGAGTTGCCTGAGGATGGATTTTTTACTGACAATTAATATCAAAGATCAATTAATTTTCTCTGTGTATAATTGCCTGTAATAAACACTATTGAGGATATGTTCCCTTTACTGTTTTTTACTGTAAAATTGAAAACATATGCCTTTCAAAATTACTTTTGAAATGTAGTTTTTGCCCCAAAATCATCATTTAAAGAAGAAAATGGAAACAATAAATTTGTTGGTAACATATGTACAATTTGTTGGTAACATATTCAGCCACGATATCTGAAGACATTGAAAATATTAAAAACCATTGAAAAGATAGGGCCAGAACGATTATTTAAACACTTTATGCAAATTTGATGCAAATCAGAAATTTCTTAAAAAACACCACAAACTGGTAGATGCTATACAAATATAAACGCTTATGAAATACCCTAGTTAATTTGATCTTCCAAATTTGAACTAAGGCTTAAAATATATAAATATGCATTCTGGAGTGTTTGTGGCCTGTTCCATTTGGATGCTTGTGACATTTGTAGCAGACAATCAGACATGTAATTTGTGCATTTACCTTTAAATTTAACACTTTATTATACAGGTACTACTCCAGATGTACATTCCAGCATACTGGACAGGAGTTGATTGATGGACTGAAGCCATGCCTTACTGGTAAGCAAATTTAACATTATTAAATCTATCATTCTAATCATTTTAATGCAAAGGCAGAAATTATGCAAATTCTTTTGTGCGGTGACCGTTAAGTTGTCCAGTTGTAATCATATAAATACCTGATGCTTAGTAACGAGCGCCGAAGTATTGCAATCCATTGATTATTTGTAACCATACATAAAAAGTCTTTAATGAAGAACTCCAATAGTGCTATTGTTCTTTGTAATATATTCCATGGATTGCAATACAAATGTATGTCATTGACTTCAAGCTCTGTGAACCTACGGAAAGGAAAAAGGGGGGTTGACCTAATAGAGGTTGTGCATATGATATAGTTACTCCTAAAAATGGTGTCATACTTAAATAAATTCAATAGAAGCACATCCACTCCACCCCATGAGGAAGCCTATTGGTGCCATAGGTTAGTTGCAACATTCTTTGGGAAGTAGACTACATCCATGCCACAATGACTATGAAGGATAAGATTTCAAGTCTTTCGTAGTCAATCGATTAAAACATGCGAAACCTCTATAAGTGCAGCGCTCCGAAATATACGATGGGTTCATTTTACATGAGGCAGATGTGTTGATATCTATCGCTCATTTCAAACTTTTTATGTTAATTATTTAGCTGCTCTGAAGAAGTGGCTAGAGATCAATGGCACCTTGCCACAGAAGGTCATTGTGTACCGTGATGGCGTAGGGGATGGTCAACTACCAGCTGTGGTAGAGCATGAACTCCCACAGATGTTGGACATCATCAAGGGACTTGGACCAGACTACAAGTGAGTATAATGCACACTGGACTTATCTGTTCAATACCACATGTATTATGTTTTGTTTGTATCCAAACTTTTTATTTGATTGTGTACCCATTGTGTAGCATATCAATGCTGATATAATTTCTAATATGCGTAAACTACAGAGGGAATCCCATAACGTGTCTAAAAATAACCACAAAATTCGCCCCTCATTTTCATACTGGGAAAACCCCACATTTGAAATTGTTTGTGCTTATTGTAAACACAACTCACAAGTTAATGCATGATGTAGGGCGGGTTGGCAGACTCTGTTGGACGGAGCAAGACGAGTACTGTCGTCATAGGTTAGTTAACGTCCAAAATCATTGTGGATTCATGGTGACTGGTTAGTGATGACTTCAGTTTTATTAAACCAATACTATTATGAATCGTAATGACACGAAACAGGGCGCTATCTTGCTATTTGCTAAGAACTGTGCTGATTTGATTTATATTGTCAAAAAGTGTAAAAATGTTGCGACAATTTGGTGTCATTTTTTCAAAAGTTCCGACACCGTTGATTGTGTATTTATACATTGCATAAGATTTGCGATTCAACCTATTACCACCATCCTGACGTCTTGACGGAAACTTCTTTTCCGGAAGGTCTATACTTTGATTTTTGTTACGCTCTGCCGTTTTGGCAAAATCATTCCAAAATCATTGTGGATTCATGGTGACTGGTTAGTGATGACTTCAGTTTTATTAAACCAATACTATTATGAATCGTAATGACACGAAACAGGGCGCTATCTTGCTATTTGCTAAGAACTGTGCTGATTTGATTTATATTGTCAAAAAGTGTAAAAATGTTGCGACAATTTGGTGTCATTTTTTCAAAAGTTCCGACACCGTTGATTGTGTATTTATACATTGCATAAGATTTGCGATTCAACCTATTACCACCATCCTGACGTCCTGACGGAAACTTCTTTTCCGGAAGGTCTATACTTTGATTTTTGTTACGCTCTGCCGTTTTGGCATTGACCTCTATTCAAAAGATAGTCTAGCCATGAAATCTTGTTGATATTCATGAATCAATGTTGATACATGGTCATTTATATTTTGGTTACATTTGTTTTTAAATGTATCATCATTGCTGGACATTGACATGCAGCCATGCTCTATTTCAATGAAGTATTATTAATGGATGCCCACAAAAGCGCATGCACTTGTTCTCCATAAATTCAAGCTGTGATTCAACAAATTGATTTGTTAGCTGGTATTTTTCTGTGATTGAATTCTCTCTTCTTGATAGGAACACAGACGTTCATCATGCATCACGGTTCCCTTTGCTTATTACAGTTTAAATATCACTTCATTCATTCAATTACAAAATTTCCTTATTTTTATTCACAGCCCCATGGTATCGGTTGTTGTGGTCAAGAAACGCATCAACAACCGTTTCTTCTATTGCCCAAACCCCAATCAACCAAAACACTCCAACCCGCCACCAGGAACCATCATCGACAAAGATGTCACCAAGCCTGATTTGTAAGTATCATTGTTACTATCATTTGTTCCTCCTCTGTCTTGTCCAAACATGGTTTGTGATACAGGGAAAATAGCACATTTCTTGTTGGGGCAAACAATAGTCGCTAATGTACATAGGTACATTGGCAGGGAAAAGGAGTTGAGTTGAGTTGAGTTTTTTTTTTGCTTGCTAAAAGTAAAAAGGCATCACAGAAGAGCAGAAATAGGATGAAAAACTAAGAATCGACAAGTTACAAAAATAGCATTTGGGAGGGCTAAATACTCAAGAAAAGGTGCACCCGTAGCACAGTAGACCAGTACAGATCCAAAGCATGCCAAAAGTGCAATTAGGTCAGTCTTTACTTATTGATATTTTGGAAAATACATTTTGAAGTGTTTGAAATTTTGAGTGAAGCTGTTTGGCTTGTTAATATACGTTTAGTCGGATATCTACATATTTAGCACTATAAATGAAGTATCGCTTTATAAATCCTGTGAAATCATGCAACATAACGTATTACAACTGATTGTTTTATAGTGGGTTTAGTTCCGAATGTCTACATGTAATCCATCCGATTAGTTTTCAGTTTATAATCTACTGACATGTACTAGATATTTTACGTATCAAGCAAAGTTGGTGTGTGTGCATTGTGTGTGAGACGGAATGTGATCATTCGAAGCAGTCAAGTTTGATAAACAACTAGATGGACTAGCTGATTTTATATAAAGGGGGGAATATGTTGTTGTTCAAGCAAAATATATCAAAAAGCATTATTTTCATGATAAATAGTAAACACTTTCGACATGCCGGAGTTCATCATTTTTTGTCATGAAAATAATGCCTCACTCTCATTTCTTGTTTGACTCAATACCGAATTATCTGAGATCACAAAGTTGTATTTTGCGGTGTTTCAGTAACAAGCACGGTGAGAAAAAAGTGATTCGGGTTAATACCATATCATATTTTACCTTCAGCTCAATAAATTTTTGAAGTTGCCAATATTGACGCCATTGTTAATAAAACAAAATAGTCTCGCTACTCCTTTTACTTCTCATGGGTGTACGCTTGTATGTATACATAGTGAACCACTATGCAGACAACCAATGTGATCAACCTTACACACCTAGTCCACATAATATGTATTTCTGATCTCTATTCGAAATGGTCTATACTACAAAACTACTTTCTGAATTGGTAATCAAGATTCAAAAGTACATGTATATCTCAAGTCTCAGCACAACTAGCAAACTAACTTAATTTTGTATATATTATGCCAGGTATGACTTCTTCTTGGTATCGCAATCAGTGCGTCAGGGAACAGTGACCCCCACACATTACAATGTGATCTGGGACACTTCTGGACTCAAGCCAGACCATATTCAGCGTCTGACCTACAAACTGTGCCATCTGTACTACAACTGGCCGGTAAGTTTGGCACCACTTGCCAATCGACTTTACTTAATCTCGAACTAATAAAAGTGTCGAACATAATGAATAAGAAGTGAACGGATATACATACTTCACAACGCTCGACCGCTGAGTGAGAGCATTTGCCATCGCTATGCATGTCATATAGATTCCGACCGTGGAATTAGCAATAGAGGCGAAACAAGTTTGATATCACAGAAAAATCGTCAATCTTCGGTTTTCAGATTTTCGAATCTACTTCCATCAAGAAATTGTAGCTTAAAAAATGGTTTAGCCCTTGACCACCATTTTGTATTGGTGTCAAGATTTCAATACATATTTTGTTAACATGGATCCAGGGATTCTATTCATTTTGGGATAGGAAAGTCCTATACTGATGTACGTAGCGAAAATGGTCCCTTTTGCATATTTACATAAATAAAGATAATCGTCTCCGGAATATATGGAATGCGTCTGTGATCGGCGTTTGACGCGTTTACATCATTTTTGGTCAGCATAACCATGGTGTGGCGCTGTTCTCGCGGTAGATTTACACGACAACGGTGGCCACGCGAAACCTATATTTTGAATTCATATTGGAATAACATGTAATCGCGAATGTTAATCTTATCATTTTGACCCGGCATTTTGAAAAAAATTGTCATAATTAGAAGAATTTGTTTCCAATCCAAAACCTTTGGAGTTGGCTAACCAACTCCATTGTAAATGCTATATATTAAATTATTTTCATTAACCGGGCGATGACTGTTAAAAATATTTCAAAATGGTGCACTCTCGTTACCATATTATTGGGTCGTGTGAGAGACGTGTGGCCAGCGTTGCGTCGTCTGCTACAATCACGCCTTATCTTTATAGCGCCACCAAGGCTATGCTGGCCAAATTTCAATTCAAAAGTGGCTTCCGATCGGCAAGCTGAGTGGCACACCCCTGATGGATCTCTTTCAAATGGATATCTTTCAATGTGTATAATAGGATCTGGGTGATTAAGTTATCATTTTCAAATAACCATTATCAATTAAAATACCATTATTAATAATGAGGTTTCTTTCTTTTGCAGGGCACTATTCGTGTGCCAGCCCCTTGCTTGTACGCGCACAAGCTGGCTTTCCTGGTTGGACAGTCGCTACACAAAGCACCATCTCTGGATTTGGCTGACAGGTTATTCTTCCTGTAGGGGAAGATTGGACAAACCCACAACAACGTCAACAACACAACAAACCAAGGATATCCTTGCACAGAGTATGCTGCAGAAAAGGATGAGAAGAGAAGATTGATTAGTAGCCTCGATCTTAATTTGTGTTTATAGGTGCTAAGAAACCGTGTATAGCAAACTAGATATAAACTGAGCTGCAAAAGAAACTGATAACTTCTTTGCATCAAAATTCTCTGCATAAGATCTCTACGCAGCTATAAACTCCTCAAAACATGTTAGGACAAACTTGCTTGAGAACATGGGCGGTCACAATCTGAATGCGCCAAAATCATCACTATTTTGTGCTCAAAAGTCAACAGAGAATCACTCTACACTGTAGTTTTAGCAACATTTTGGGATGTATGTGTTAGACCACTAGCAATAATACCAACACCCCCATATCTAATGGGACAGCATTCACTTTATTTTAATTTTATGACAAGCCTAGGGCTGTAGATCTAATTTGAGTATTTTAAAATACCCAAGATGGCTGCAAAAGGTTATAGTAACTGAAAAGCAGTATTAGTTTATTGTTGGAGTTATATTAGATTTGACCAAATTATCATATCTATAGCTTTTAATCCACCCAGTAAACATATTATGTATGATTGATTGGTATAGGCACCTTGGTAATTGTTTTGACCATTTGCTGGCCACCTTGGTAATTGTTTTGACCATTTGGAGGTAATTTTAATGAAATGGTCATTATAATGGCCATCTTCATAACATTACATTGTCAAAATGGAATATACCATTCAATCATACCTTGTAACATACAAATACGTTTACCAGGTGTATTTAAAGCTATAGATATAATAATTTGGTCATATCTAATGTAACACACTAACAATAAAATAATACTTCTGTTCAGTAATTTAAACTTTTGCAACCATCTTGGATATTTTAAAATACTCAAACTAGATCTACAGCCCCTAGTGAATGCTCTCCCATTATATTTGGGTATTGGTATTACATAGTATGGTCATTTACAATACAAAACAATTGTTTTAGGTTATTGAACATCAACTTAAAGGCATGCTACCTGTCTGGGTTGCTAACCGCCTCCAGTTCTCTCGGGAATTTTACATTTTTCCATGTTGACTCTGTACAGGCCTCAAAATAAGAAATGAAAACGGCAGGTGATTTGAAAAGGGCACCAACTTTCTCCAAGACAATTATGTACTTTTGAATGGAGTGAAAACAGCCAGAAATTAAGGGCATCAAGGCAACTAGGTGGGGCATCGAAGGCAATTGCCTACGATGCCTTCGATTAATTTGAGCCCTGACTCTGTACTGTTTGTCACCAAGTGAACAGGTGTATGACCAGTTCGTCTGTGGTGAACTGCCAAAGTGGTAGGCCAGCATTAATCTTTTTGGCAGCCATTCAGTGATCAGACGACACAGTTGTTTTTATGAGCACCAAATAGTGGCAATTTTGGCACATTCAGATTGTGACCTCCCCATGTTCTCAAGCAAGTTCCTGAGCACTGAAAAAGGTGATTGCTACAAATGGGGTATCGTTGAAAGGAGGAATAGAGAGGCAACACTATATGAATACATAACAAAATATCCGGAGCACATGTCAGTAATCAATCACAACTTTGTTTGTCCCTACCTGTAAAGAAGTGATGAGTTTCTTTTGTAGCTAAGTATATTTATGCAAGTAGTCGCTTAGTATAGTGTAAGATTAAGAGTAACATTAGGAATGTAATGAAATGACCTTGCCTTGTAACCAGCAATTAAAAAACCAATGTTTTTGGGTTTGGAACAAACAGTGATGGTGTTCCTGATTGAACAGAGTCTAAATCACCGATGTGTTGTTTATTTTGTAAGAATAAGATGAAATACGGCTTTGGTTACATTGGCAGAGCACAGGGTGAATGAGATCAAGACATTACGATGAATGCGAGAGCAAGTTGACAAAGAAGTCAGCTATGTTGAGTTAACTAAAATGTATGTTAGTATGGAATAAGCACAGCCAAATGGATGATGTAAAGATATTTTCTCAAGAGAAAGAAGCATTCGTATTCCATTCCGTCCATAAGTGGACTTTGTAGTTATAAGCATTAAAATTGTACTTTGATTGATACACCATGTTAACGCATATTGTGTTTTTGTTACACACGAACAAGGGATTTAACCAGGCTCATCGAACAAAGAAAAAGCGTTTTGAAGATCGTTTTCAACATTGTTTAAGTATATAATTAAACCATTTAGAATGATACAAGCGGATAAAGTTCAACGCATTTTTATGTAATTATATTACCAGTGCCTTGAGCTAGACTGACTATAAGTTCAATCTGTTCCGAATTGGCAAACCTGCTAACAGCAGCAAATGACTTTAGACGAGCATGAGTGTTCAAAACAGGAGTATGCCGCAACATATCACATCGTATGCATGACGCTTTCGTATGCCGAAATAGCGCGCACACGTAGAAAGATGAAAACCGCATATTTCTTGCCAATTTAGAACTGATTAAAGTATAGGTTGCTCTACATATTTACCCGACTTGATTTTATTAAAGTGTAGATAAGGTCTCTACAAAAGTGATTTCATAAGTAGTTTCAACTCAACCATTTTCCCTCAGGTTTATTAAGTTTAATTATGAATTATTGAATAAATAGTAGATATAGTTACTTTCATTATTTTATTTGACCAAGGGCTATTACTGAGTGGGATCATTTGGCCACACTGAAACGAGTACAGATCTTTACATACAATTCACTTATGTACATGTGAGCCATACATAACTAGTGTATTGGAGTGCGTGCTGAAGTTGTGCAATGGTGATATTACCAACATTAAAAGGAAGTAATTGGCAATAACAGTAAGCAAAACGCCCACCCATTTGGTTTGTCTTGATGTGCAGTGTTGATAACTAAACATGATAGGTCTGCGATGTGTGTAAAAGGTGAACATCTGATCCACATTAGCACTAATATTAGTTGTCATATAGTGAATTAGTTCATATTATTTTGGTTAGTTCTTATTTTATTAATCTTGTTAGTTTGTAGTCGATTCTTTCTTTTTTGTTTTAAACTTTATGAGACTTCTTCCTTTCCTTCGAAGTAGAGGATTTTGTTTTATATTTGCTTGTAGAAAATTTCTCAAGCATATTCATTAACACAGGACCAAAGGTTATTTGACATCGAGTACTATGCTAAAACAAATGTACAGACTGCTGTAACGTAGATGGGCTATCTGCCTTTATAGGAAAAACGCTGTAATATTGCTAGCTGACTAATATAGGGCTTTGTATGATAGCTATTGTATCCGTGTAACTGCACACGCTTAAAACAGCACATTATTTGATAATTATATTTTATATAAGCCCCGATCCAATTGATTAGTTTCCATCATTAATCCAATATCTTCAAGTTTGATGACAACGACTTTTGTTCCCCCTTTACTTTTCCAGAGTGCCATTTCTTAAGATATCACCAATCTAAGATTCAGCAGGGTTTATTTGGGTGAACCAATCCATTCATGCTAATCTGTGCAATGCTGTTTGCAGTTCCTATATATTGTCACCTAATATGACGAAGGGTTTTAGTGTTTTTTTAGATAATATGAGGGAATGCATTGCAAACCTGTGTTGAAAAATGCAGTCTCTGTAATTCATCCTATAGCTATTGCTGGAATGTATTATGCACGTCACAAGTCTTATTTTGTAAGTTACAAATGTCAGTGACTTCATACGAGGCATGATGAAAGCTGTATTGAGATAGTCTTGACCTTACGGCACACTGACATCAAATTGCTCCGCATGAACGGAAGATTTTTCCGGGTTAACAAAGCATCCCTCTTTCTTACACTGAAACTGCAAAGCTTGGTGACAATCATACAGAGGTTAGCCTTCATGATCCGATGAGAAGTCAATGTATTGCATGATTATTTCAGTACTTTTATATCTGAAAATTGATGGTATCTTAAATCTAGCAACTTTGTTCTTTGTATATTTTGTATATATTTTTACCGCCCTATCACCTAGGTAGCTAAGCATTTTATCTAGTAGCACTAAGTTCCATAGAGATGCCAAAATAAGCTCTCTTGATCTACTTTACAGAATAAGACTTTCAGTGCCAATTTAAGTTGATCAAAAGGAAATTCCCTCTAAACACATGAAAATTGGTCACCACTAATGGGTGTTTATTTTTTTAGCTGTCTCATTTTCTGCATTGGAGCAAAGTGCAACATTAGTGACTGAAATTGGAACATTTTTTGCCCGAAACATTGGCCTGAAATTCTTAACAGTAGCCAATGGGACATAAACAGGTAGTTTGTGTTGCTTTATAAAGTTCTCCCTCACTTTTGTGTCTTAAGCCTTTTCACACTAACTATATGACTGATCTTTGAACAATTTGTCATTTGTTTGTACGCACAATAGCAGTCGCTACGTATGTAAATGATCAATCGCAAAAAGGACCCACATTTGTGTGAAACCAATGACTGATGATTGGTCTTTTTTCTTCTGCTGCATCTTATAAAAAGCCAAATTACGGTCCCATTTACTGATCGATTGTCCAAAGATTGATCTGTGTGTGAAGAGGCTTATTATATGCATTCCATGAAACTGTACATATTTGTATAGTTATATTAGGTATGGTATTTTTTACCAGTTATTTAATCCATAGAATTGGAAATTATATTCCTTTCACATATAGAAACAGCAGTAATTTTCATTTATTTTTTTTAAATGGCCGAATGGGAATAAGAAGAAATTAAGATGGGAAAGTTTGTATCAAAAGTTAATACTTGATAAGTTGAATTCAGCCTGGGATAGTTGCCGGGATAGTTGTAAAGAGGGTGGGTGTGGGTGTTGATGTTTTAATGCCACAGATGAAGGCATTCACATTTTGTTTTCCAAACATGATTGGATGTGGGGTGGTTACTATTAGACTCCATGGAACCTGTTTAATTTTCTTTTCTTTTGAGACTTAAAAAAATCCAAGTAACATATTGAAGATCAATATTAACGTAGATAGTTTTGTTTGCCCAGTCTTTGAAAATTCAATGACTCAAGTCCTCCAACATTTGAGAAAACACTCTAAATGAAACATCGGATGTCTTGAGGCAAGCTTTTTTTGTTGTCACGTTCAGTTCTTGTGTGTTAAAATGTAATGGCGATATCTCAACCATTGGATAACTTATGATCATTGAGTGTTAACATTGTTTGTTGCCAATTTTATGGCCTTTTACAACAAAGAAAAAAAGAAAATAAATAGAAAAAAAACATATATTATCTGCTTTTAAGACAAAACAAATGTTTATGATTTTGTGTGTGAAAGGTTTAATTAAATTGTGTTGGTACCTCTTGCATGGGTGAGGCCATCCATTTCAACACAATCAGTAGGGCTCCATCTCGTATGCGATATTCTTTACACAAATTGGCATCCTACAGGAGATGCTTTTTTATCAGTACGGACATAAGGAGCTCAATGTCTGTCGGTGAGAATTTGTAACAGGGGTAATTTTAATCATAAATTAGTGTCAAACATCAATTTTGGTTTAACTTACTTTTCAACGGTAAATTGGGAGATTTGTATGTGATTAATCCATTTCGGATGGCATGGAACCTGATAATACTAGTGTGACACTGGCCAAGTTCAAATAACAAATTTGTGCTCTTTTGCGAATTCTCGTTTTTCCCTTAAATATGATTCCTCATTTATAGAAATCTAATTTGTTTGTTTTTGATTTTGACAGATTACAAAACAAATGTAAAATATACACATTGATTTTGTTCTTTGATACCCTGCAAGTGAAGCACAGGGTTCATCACCTCTCTTCCTTCCCCTCCTAATTAACGCTCCTGCTAATTCTCTTTTGCCTTTCGGATATTGGTCAGTAGCATTGGTAAAAAGAAAACGTATACCCGTTGCGCAGCTCTCAAGGGAAATACAAAAATGCAGTTTAAATCAGGGTATGGCGCATACTCAATACAATAATTTTGTCAACTACAATAATTTTGTCAACTACAAAATCTGAAATGCCCGTTCACTTCTCGGTATATTATCTTACCAACAAAGTGACCCCTTGAAAATCACATGTTCTGATAGGCAATTTCATCAAGGACAATTATGATAGTGATTTAAGAATAGTATGACGCTTTTATCAAAATATAAAAGGTTTGATATATTTTGAGCATGTGAATCGTAACATGTTACCATTAAGTTCCATCAACATTTCAACGGCATATTTGAATTCCTGATGAGATTTCCTTTAAGAATTTTTAATTTTTAAGTAGTTATTGCGTTATGCTAAATTTGAATTTCGAGACGCAATGCGATGAGTGGGGAGTTTAAACGCATGGCCTTGGCTTGTTTGATGCCCGGGGGGGGGGGGGGGGGGGGGGGGGGGGGGCGCTCTGATTTGGTTTGGTCGGGGGTGTGCCGCTGGAGATTCAAAACCCATACCCATTTTTAGGGGTGATTTTGGAATAATCGGTACCCATTTTTAGGGGTTTTGCTTCATTTTAGACCAAATTACCGCCAAAATAGACTTAATTTTGGCAAAATTTTGCGAAAATAGACCCATTTGTAAAAGGTGACCCCATTATTAGGGATTTCCAGCACAAAATCATCCCCCATGTTCAGGGATTTTGTGCCCAAAAAGCTACCAATTAGAGCGGCACACCCCGTATACCGTCTCAGGCCCCCCCCCCCCCCCCCCCCCCCTCGGGTTTGATGTGCACAGAAAAGAAAGTTGGTACAACCATAGATCCTTGAGAAACAAGCCCATGTTCTTGAATCCTGCATGTCCGTTCTATCAGCCTGCACTGTGCATCTGTCCCTGATTTAGGACAGGTGGCAGTGGTTAGCACTTCGGTCACTAAAACCCTCACTCTCTAGCTGCATTGCTGTTCACTAACTCCCCGACTTCCATGTGGTCATACGTTTAAAGTTCGCCTCCTTTCGTGTTACACACGGATTTTGACTTTCGGGACATGATTTTAACTTTACACATTTATATTTGCTTGTATACCCCCCTGAGGTAGTAATAGTATACATTTTCTGAAAGGAAAATGCATGAGGAAAGTAGGAAACCAAATATGCCATTGAAATTAAAGTACGACGAGGGACTAAAATTGTATGATTCACAATGTTCGGAAAAATATCAGATTTTTAATTTGAGATTCATATATTTTTTATACCTACCCCTATCATTATTTACTTAACATTTGAATTTCTCATGAAATTATCCGTCAGATGATATATAATTGTAAAAAGGTTACTACGTCGGCAAGGTAATTAGTGAATATCTCCAATTTTTATTTTATATTTCAAGGATGTACCTTCCCTGATCTAAACTGCATTTCTGAATTCCTCTATACAAGCTTTCCATGTTGAATGAGGTATCAAACTGCGGAGAAGAAATTTGCTCATTTAATGTATAGGCTCAGATTTTTGGTACCGATTTTCTATTTTGAATAAGACAACCGCAAAGCACCTGGTCCGGGACTTCAAGTGCTAGGTGTATATCAAGCACAGCCCTAAAGAAGGTTTGCCCTAAGTATTCAGGCTTGGTGGAGTTCGGAACATGTATAATTATGCAGTAGCGTAGCCAGTGGGGGGCCGGGGGGGGGGGGGGGCAGACTGCCCCCCCCCCGGACACCTAAAATGGGGACGAGAAGAAGGGGAGAAAAGAGAGAAAGCAGGGGGAAAGAGAAGAGAAAGGGGGAGGAGAGGGAGAAAGAGAAGGGAAAGGGGAAGGAGAGGGGAAAGAAGAGAAATTGGGACGAGAAATTATTAACGTAGTACATTTACTGCGCGATTTTTTTTGGACTGTGCGAAATGTTTTGACCTCACCCCCCCCCCCCCCCCCCCCCCCCCACCCCACAAAATTGGGGCAACCTTTTACCAAAATGCTTAAAAATAGGGACGATATTGATGTTTCCCCCCCCCCCCCCCCCCCGGAATGACAATGCTGGCTACGCGCCTGTAATTATGTGATACCTATTAATAAAACCACCTTGAGCTGATTTTAAAACCTTGCTATATACGACGGTATACTTTTAAGTTCATCAAAAGAAGACATCAGTGCATGTACAATGGAACCTCGTTGGGCCTCGGATTTCAAATTTCAGTCTTATCTTACTGGTTATTTTACAGGAATTATATGTATTGTTTGGTCAAGTGTTGGTGTAAAACGTTAACTTACGACTTAAAAAAAGATCGGATAGTTTGTTAACAGAAGTTTGTGTATACATGAAAAAGGTTCCACTGAATTATATGGTCAGATATTTGTTATAAATTCATGAATAGTCAGGTAATGTGACGAATACATCTGTAGACATATTTAGACTAAACCTTCGATCTCTTTGATGATGTTTTGACTGACAATTCCAATGCATGAAATAAAATGACATGGCCGGGGAGCTTAATTTCTTTCTGCAACTATAACGGGATGCATCCCATTGTGTTACTACGCTTTATTCCGTGTAGCAATGTGTCGTCTATGCATCCCATTATAGTTGCATAAAGAAAATACGCGGCCGGGGAAGTGACGCACTTTCAAGCTGAGACGATTTTTAGTTAAAATCGTCCCAGCTTTCAAGCATAGGCGCGACGAAGTACAAAATAAAACTTAAAATATTCAAAGAGTGAAGAAAAGAAAAATCCATAATCCATTAAATAATTATGGGAGACTCTTGACACGGTTAAAATCATCTACACAGACTACATGTCCTTCTCGTTCGCAGGGTTCTGAAATATTTTGAAAGAAGACAGTATAGTTTTTTTTCTCGACCTACCCTCAATCAATGTTTAAAGTCTATGACTCCTGTAAATATGTATAGTTGGTGATAGTTGTGTTCTTTGACGAGGTCAGAGACATTTTCAAGTGGAGGACAAATCAGTTTTAGGTATAGCGAAACAACATTCCCCAGCCCCCACTACCACCCCCACCGACCCCCACCCCGCCCCTCCCCATAAACGACTCCGTAATAGCAGGACACTTCCTGGCTGAGACTAGTATACTTGGTAAGTTGGTATACTAGTCTCAGCTTCCTGGTATGCCATGTAAAACGGTAAAAACTAGGCTGTTTATTTGGATCATCTGACCAGTATCGCAATTCACATAAACGTTTTTAACTGTTCAAGACGTCGTATTCGCTCAAATTATCCAAAAAGTTGAAACTCATCATATCCAACCTTCAACTCTCCTTGGCTTTTTGACCGTTAAACCGCATGCTTTTTGCGCAATTTGTAAACAAATCCCAGAATGCAATTCTCTGTTATTTTCCATGGTTGAAAGAATAATATATAAAGCTGATTAACATAACAAAAGAAACTTATGTACCGTTGTATGCATAGCCATCCACTGGGCGCATGGGCCCTTTGGTGGTTGGTGTACCAGTACCTACCCAGGGACAATCGAACAAACCGGTTGTTTCGCTTGAGTTCATTTATGAATGACAAATTCACAACACAAACACATTTTAGTGTATACACACACTCTCAACCAGGACATGTACCAGAACACACCTGGTTAAATGCTGGTTTGGTAAACATGGAAACACAATTACTTATTGATCAACTCCGTATTATTAGACCTGACTTATAAACTGAGAAATTGAAACAGTATTATTGGTTGTTGCTTACATATCTACGGATTGTCAAACTTTAACGCTGCCTGCTTATACACCACCACCATCATTGAACCGGTTAGCCGCGCGAAACATATATAATAGGAACAGCAGAGGGAAACTTCGTAATAATATCTTGTTGCAATAACAGCAACAAAACATTTGTTTTTATTACTTCCGTCTTCTGTTTTCGAGTGATGATGATGGTAATGTTTCGCATGTGACCTAAGTGTTTGGATATATGTGTATACGGTTGGACGGCGTATAACGTGAACATAAAATGTTACCGCATCATCATATTATATATATCGGATTATAAAATTAGTAATTCTTCAACCCCTCGTCTACTGAAGATACGCATGGTGAGGATGAAGATACTCATAAATTAAAAGCTATGTTTACGTTTGCCACTTCGGGATCATTATTGAAAAACCTATCAAACCTGTAACCCCACTTAGGCCTATTGTGTATTCCATTCACGCGGAATACAAAGCTTTAAAACAATGAAAAAACACGGCCATTTAAATGTTAACTCAAGAACGGACATACGGACTTGTTTCTCCTCATCATGCTCATGGCAACAATTGAACATCGCCAGAATGTTTCTCGTCGCTTGCGGTCTTGCGTTAAGCATAATTTGTATGGGACCGTCTTCATCTTCCTCACAGCCAATAACAGAATCAGACGAACAGGTGAGTCATAAAATAAGATAACATCAATGCTATTTGTATATTGAAAAATAGAAATTATGATCATTTATGTCGAAGAGAGATGTCAAAAATCCCCCGTTAAACGTTTTAATACGTCTAAACGTTTGAATCCAAGCTTTGAATTTCAGGATGATTTTGAAATAACTTTTTAATGTTTTCACCCCGTTATACAATCCCTTGAAACTTCCAATGATATAAAGATGATAACTCCTTTATTATATGATCCACTTTCACATGTTATTTTCTACTTTCAAAGAGTTATTAATATTCTTCTCTCCTCTTCTCTGAATATAGTTCAAACCTCCTTTTTATACAATGAAGGCTTGTCGTGTAATTGTTCTCAAATGAAATTTAAACCCACTCTTCTATGATTATAGGAGCTCGATGACATATACCGGCAATTCGTTAGTGACATTCCGGCAACTCGTCACAAACTTGTACAAGTATTCACTTCTTCAAAACAAGAGTAAGACGTATTGTTGGAATCTTGCCCGGGATTCCGGCCAATATATTGTTTACGTATTACGTCATCGAAGTTTTGTGTTATTGCCTTCGCAAGTAGGCCAACGATACAAGGTGTTCCCAGCCGCCCCCCCCCCCCCCCCCCCGGGGGGCAGTCAAACATAATAGTGTACACATGCGTGACCAAATTTTTTCCAGACACCCCCTAAACAAGTTTTACCCAGCAAGCAAAATTACCCCCTAAACAAGTTTTTAGCGCGCTTTCCTTGCAAATTTTGACCCCTAAACAAGTTCTTGCCATAATATGACCCCTAAACAGAATTCCCGGGTCAGAATTCTACCGCTGTCAAAATTATCAGTCTGAAAATTATCAGCTGAAATGTCAGTCCGTTGCAGTTCGTCGGGATCCTCCAGTCTCTATAGCGCATATTGTGTGTGAACGCTACAAAACGACGGTCTTGGGGACGGTCTTTGCTATCTCGGTTTGCTATGGCGATTATGACGCTAGAAACGAGTGACACACATGCGTTCTCAAATTGGAAATGAGACGCTCAAAAAAAAATCTCAAAAACGGGGATAACATTCTTCTGGGAACGGGGAACAAAACAAGTTACCCTAAACACGTTCGACCGGTATTTTAAGCCACCCTTTTTCTTGAAAATCAGCGTTTTTGATACCCTTAACGCGTCACGTGCGTGACGCGTCCAACACTGAAAAAACACCCCTTTTTAAGCGTTTTTTGGTCACGCATGTGTACACTATTATGTTTGACTGCCCCCCCCCCCCCCCCCCCCCCCCCGGGAGCCGGTCCAGGTGTACCTAACATGCATATTTAGGTCAACCATGGAAATAGTAAATCAATAAACAGACAATGTCCAAAAAATATGTCCGATATTTCATTAAGCCTTTTAATACGTCAGGAAAGGTCTTCTCACCTTTCCTGAATACGTATAGGCCTACAGACAGCTTCCTGACAATAGATATATTTTTTATCTATAAAAGTTTCAATAGAATATATTGAATCATAGTTTTATTATGTGTATTATCTTCTAGCCAGGACCAATTATCTCAATATAATCAATTTAGTCTGTTATTGTTATGCCATTTTGTCATGGGAGGGAGGGTATACGTTATAAGTACATGTACCGTCCTGATGTAAAGGATACATCACACAGGCTTATTATATTAAAACGACACATGTTTTAAAAGAAACATCGAGGTTTCATCTTATATCAACAACAACATTATAACTTTTGCAAATATGGTAAATATTTACACATTTACATATAGTGTCAAGGTCTACTAATCATTGCCTGAACAAATTAGGGATCATGATATCTGATGATGTTGAAATGAAGCCATATACCAACGGATTTGTGGTTTATTTTAAGGTTTTTTTTCACAAGCATCCTGCTTAAAGGCATATTATGTGATCTTTTCCAGAAAGCGCCCTCTATCATGATTTTTTTTAGAAAGTAGATTTCTTGCAGAGTTACATTTCTGATCATAAATCGTACATACATTCCAAGTTACAGAGCGATACGATTCCTAATTACCTCAAAATCATGGTTTTAGAGTGAATTTAGACTAGAATAAAATAAGTTGTCGGATATCCGACAGTTTATTTTCACTCTAAAACCATGATTTTGAAGTAATTAAGAATCGTATCGCCCTGTAACTTGGAATGTATGTACGATTTATGATCAGAAATGTAAATCTGCAAGAAAATCTGCATGCTTTCAATTTTTTTTTCAATGTTGAGGGCGTTCCATGGAAAGATCACATAATATACCTTTAAACATGTACATATTCCTACCAAAGCCAAGCACAACCACGCATCGGATGCGTATTCAGGATCCGATGTAGAAACTCTATACAATTGATTTAGTCCCTGGGCTACAAGAAAAACTAGACAGGACTTGTGCTTCGAGAAGCACGAATATTGGTTTTGTTAATTATTACAATAGGTCAATGACCCTTAGTGACCCTAGAAGCATTTTTTAATTAAGAAATTGTTTTATTTTCAATTAAACTTGTTAATAACTTACATAAAATACAATGCGTGACCAATCATAGAACATAAAAAGACTTAGATTACAAACGTGTTATTGTATACAATTTTAAAATAAATCCAGTTGTTCCTGACTATTTATTTATTAACCTCTACACTGTAGATGGGTGTAATGAGTGTTTATTAGCCACGAGACTGTATACGGTAGTTGCAGTTGTTGTTCATAATCGTCAGACTGTCCGTGGATATAGTGATTGTTAGTTAGTCACCAGATGTACATTGAAAATCTGACAAGCGGTCATTGACCCCTTGTGACCCCATATGACATGTTAATTTTAATAGCTGTTTACGTGAAATAACTGAATATTCACATTTTGACCTCTAGTGACCCCTTGTTGACCTTTGACCTAATTGTACTGATGGACATATTTTCTTGGCTCATCAAACCAAACAAGATTAAACAAGTCCGGTCCAAATCGGACAATGTCTTAACTTTTACGCCTGTAAAGTTCAATGACCCCTAGTGACCCCATATGACATGTGAATTTTAATAGCAGGAGACCCTATGTGCACATGGTCATAAGGAATCATTTGACTAATTGTGGCGATTGTAACATGTAAACTGTAGGAGGAGTAGCGTTTTTAAGGATATTCACATTTTGACCTCTAGTGACCCCTTGATGACCTTTGACCTAATTCAAATGATTGACTTATTTTCTTGGCTCATCAAACCAAACAAGATGTCAAAGTTTGGTCCAAATCGGACAATGTCTTAACTTTTATGCCTGTAAAGTTCAATGACCCCTAGTGACCCCATATGACATGTGAATTTTAATAGCAGGAGACCCTATATGCACATGGTCATAAGGAATCATTTGACTAATTGTGGCGATTGTAACATGTAAACTGTAGGAGGAGTAGCGTTTTTAAGGATATTCACATTTTGACCTCTAGTGACCCCTTGTTGACCTTTGACCTAATTCAAATGATTGACTTATTTTCTTGGCTCATCAAACCAAACAAGATGTCAAAGTTTAGTCCAAATCGGACAATGTCTTAACTTTTATGCCTGTAAAGTTCAATGACCCCTAGTGACCCCATATGACATGTGAATTTTAATAGCAGGAGACCCTATATGCACATGGTCATAAGGAATTATTTGACTAATTGTGGCGATTGTAACATGTAAACTGTACGAGGAGTAGCGTTTTTAAGGATATTCACATTTTGACCTCTAGTGACCCCTTGTTGACCTTTGACCTAATTCAAACGATTGACTTATTTTCTTGGCTCATCAAACCAAACAAGATGTCAAAGTTTGGTCCAAATCGGACAATGTCTTAACTTTTATGCCTGTAAAGTTCAATGACCCCTAGTGACCCCATATGACATGTGAATTTTAATAGCAGGAGACCCTATATGCACATGGTCATAAGGAATCATTTGACTAATTGTGGCGATTGTAACATGTAAACTGTAGGAGGAGTAGCGTTTTTAAGGATATTCACATTTTAACCTCTAGTGACCCCTTGTTGACCTTTGACCTAATTCAAATGATTGACTTATTTTCTTGGCTCATCAAACCAAACAAGATGTCAAAGTTTAGTCCAAATCGGACAATGTCTTAACTTTTATGCCTGTAAAGTTCAATGACCCCTAGTGACCCCATATGACATGTGAATTTTAATAGCAGGAGACCCTATATGCACATGGTCATAAGGAATCATTTGACTAATTGTGGCGATTGTAACATGTAAACTGTAGGAGGAGTAGCGTTTTTAAGGATATTCACATTTTGACCTCTAGTGACCCCTTGTTGACCTTTGACCTAATTCAAATGATTGACTTATTTTCTTGGCTTATCAAATCAAACAAGATGTCAAAGTTTGGTCCAAATCGGTCAATGTCTTAACTTTTATGCCTGTAAAGTTCAATGACCCCTAGTGACCCCATATGACATGTGAATTTTAATCGCAGGAGACCCTATATGCACATGGTCATAAGGAATCATTTGACCAAGTATGGTGATTGTAACATGTAAACTGTAGGAGAAGTAGCGTTTTTAAGGATATTCACGTTTTGACCTCTAGTGACCCCTTGTTGACCTTTGACCTAATTCAAATGATTGACTTATTTTCTTGGCTTATCAAATCAAACAAGATGTCAAAGTTTGGTCCAAATCGGACAATGTCTTAACTTTTATGCCTGTAAAGTTCAATGACCCCTAGTGACCCCATATGACATGTGAATTTTAATCGCAGGAGACCCTATATGCACATGATCATAAGGAACCATTTGACCAATTGTGGCGATTGTGACATGTAAACTGTAGGAGAAGTAGCGTTTTTAAGGATATTCACGTTTTGACCTCTAGTGACCCCTTCTTGACCTTTGACCTAATTCAAATGATTGACTTATTTTCTTGGCTTATCAAATCAAACAAGATGTCAAAGTGTGGTCCAAATCGGACAATGTCTTAACTTTTATGCCTGTAAAGTTCAATGACCCCTAGTGACCCCATATGACATGTGAATTTTAATCGCAGGAGACCCTATATGCACATGATCGTAAGGAACCATTTGACTA
Organism: Ophiura sarsii; assembly: GCA_035610835.1. Lineage (NCBI taxonomy): Eukaryota > Metazoa > Echinodermata > Ophiuroidea > Amphilepidida > Ophiuridae > Ophiura > Ophiura sarsii. The sequence continues at coordinate 106,298,283 of CM069441.1, forward strand.
ATTGTGGCGATTGTGACATGTAAACTGTAGGAGAAGTAGCATGCGTTGGAAGAAGAAACTAGACAGGACTTGTGCTTCGAGAAGCACGAATATTGGTTTTGTTAATTAATTACAATAGGTCAATGACCCTTAGTGACCCTAGAAGCATTTTTTAATTAAGAAATTGTTTTATTTTCAATTAAACTTGTTAATAACTTACATAAAATACAATGCGTGGCCAATCATAGAACATAAAAAGACTTAGATTACAAACGTGTTATTGTATACAATTTTAAAATAAATCCAGTTGTTCCTGACTATTTATTTATTAACCTCTACACTGTAGATAGGTGTAATGAGTGTTTATTAGCCACGAGACTGTATACGGTAGTTGCAGTTGTTGTTCATAATCGTCAGACTGTCCGTGGATATAGTGATTGTTAGTTAGTCACCAGATGTACATTGAAAATCTGACAAGCGGTCATTGACCCCTTGTGACCCCATATGACATGTTAATTTTAATAGCTGTTTACGTGAATTAACTGAATATTCACATTTGGACCTCTAGTGACCCCTTGTTGACCTTTGACCTAATTGTACTGATGGACATATTTTCTTGGCTCATCAAACCAAACAAGATAAAACAAGTCCGGTCCAAATCGGACAATGTCTTAACTTTTACGCCTGTAAAGTTCAATGACCCCTAGTGACCCCATATTGACATGTGAATTTTAATAGCAGGAGACCCTATGTGCACATGGTCATAAGGAATCATTTGACTAATTGTGGCGATTGTAACATGTAAACTGTAGGAGGAGTAGCGTTTTTAAGGATATTCACATTTTGACCTCTAGTGACCCCTTGTTGACCTTTGAACTAATTCAAATGGTTGACTTATTTTCTTGGCTCATCAAACCAAACAAGATGTCAAAGTTCAGTCAAAATCGTACAATGTCTTAACTTTTATGCCTGTAAAGTTCAATGACCCCTAGTGACCCCATATGACATGTGAATTTTAATAGCAGGAGACCCTATATGCACATGGTCATAAGGAATCATTTGACTAATTGTGGCGATTGTAACATGTAAACTGTAGGAGGAGTAGCGTTTTTAAGGATATTCACATTTTGACCTCTAGTGACCCCTTGTTGACCTTTGACCTAATTCAAATGATTGACTTATTTTCTTGGCTCATCAAACCAAACAAGATGTCAAAGTTTGGTCCAAATCGGACAATGTCTTAACTTTTATGCCTGTAAAGTTCAATGACCCCTAGTGACCCCATATGACATGTGAATGTTAATAGCAGGAGACCCTATATGCACATGGTCATAAGGAATCATTTGACTAATTGTGGCGATTGTAACATGTAAACTGTAGGAGGAGTAGCGTTTTTAAGGATATTCACATTTTGACCTCTAGTGACCCCTTGTTGACCTTTGACCTAATTCAAATGATTGACTTATTTTCTTGGCTCATCAAACCAAACAAGATGTCAAAGTTTAGTCCAAATCGGACAATGTCTTAACTTTTATGCCTGTAAAGTTCAATGACCCCTAGTGACCCCATATGACATGTGAATGTTTATAGCAGGAGCCCCTATATGCACATGGTCATAAGGAATCATTTGACTAATTGTGGCGATTGTAACATGTAAACTGTAGGAGTAGCGTTTTTAAGGATATTCACATTTTGACCTCTAGTGACCCCTTGTTGACCTTTGACCTAATTCAAATGATTGACTTATTTTCTTGGCTCATCAAACCAAACAAGATGTCAAAGTTTAGTCCAAATCGGACAATGTCTTAACTTTTATGCCTGTAAAGTTCAATGACCCCTAGTGACCCCATATGACATGTGAATTTTAATCGCAGGAGACCCTATATGCACATGGTCATAAGGAACCATTTGACCAATTGTGGCGATTGTGACATGTAAACTGTAGGAGAAGTAGCATGCGTTGGAAGAAGAAAGAAAGAAAGAAAGAAAGAAAGAAAGAAAATGAGGATAACAGCATATTGGTTTGCTGCGCAAAACCAATATAAATATAGATTTATCGAAATTAAAATCCACCGCCATTTGTCCTCCAAATTTGACCATAAACATTTAAGAGTCCAACCATATTGATACTTCTATGTTATGCACAATTACATATGTTATTGTTAAGACGCTTCGCTAAAAATCAATTTGACAAATGTCTTCTAAAATATGAATAATGTACAATTATCTATAGGTAATTTCGGTGCCTAGGTTTGAATGTGTTTTTACAGCACTGTGGACTTCCATTAAACAACATGTTTTCCAATGTTTGCATTTTTTCTTCTTTTTTGGGTGGGTTTTGGGTGGGGGTGGGGGTAGTTTTGCACAGGACTTAATTCAGACTCACCTTTCCTGATTCAGTTGAATTGAAAGATAGGCCTCTCTGACATTGTTCGCATGGTTCCGGGGATAATTTATGTTAAAACATTTTTTGTTTGGCTATTCACCCTATCCTCATGATTTAAGCGGGATTTTTGAATTCCCCTATTTGAGAGCTTTCCAAAAATGTATAATTTTGCTATCATCGGTTCAATAATTATGTTGTTATAGTCATGTACGTATGTATAAAACCGATGAATTAGGGCAAGTTCACTGTAGTGAATAGGGAAAAAGCCAAGGACAATGCAATCGATTCGTGATTACAATTGTTCCGTAATATTTGACACGTTTGTTGAAACAGAAACTTATAGAATATAATAAATCAATCTATAAAATGAGAGCAATCATGTTTGTACCATACAGAGATGAGGAGTTATTGTAATTTGAACGTAGAATTGGGAACATTTTCCATTCCCATAGAGATTGTACACAACGCCACCGTCACCGCCGCCACCCCTGACTTTCGAAATATAATCAATCATATCTCAGCCAAACAGTTATAGAAATACTGGATTTATTCACAAAGTGTATAGCTAGATAAATAAGCTTTCAAATGACACATAAACCATAGTTCTACCACATAGAGATGGATGATTCGTCACCAAAAATGCAACGCTGCCACCCTTTTGGGTGAGTTCAAAACACATGGCCCTATGCATTTGTGAACCATATTTTTTTAATTCAACCTTGGAATACTTTTAATTCCAAGGTTCAGCCGACTATTATGACAACTATAGACACTTCTGAAGTGTCCCATTGTTGACCACTTTAGTGCACCTTTATCTAAAGCTATTTTAGTTATTTTCAAATATTCTTGAGCGAATCTTGATGAATGGAAACGTTCATGAGGATTTATGGTATGGAGACGATTATAGGATTTAGGTTATTATTACATTGTGCTGTGATGGTATGTGGTGTTGCAACCCCTTGTCTAATTGAAAGGTTAATTTCAATTTTCATGAATTTGTTAAATAATAAATGCAGCCGCACAAAATGGTACTTGTGGGAGCACCACACCAAATAAATAACAAAACAAATACCGTCGTCAAATAATTGTAATGTCAGGCTGAAACAAATATAAACGCCATACATTAGGACTGTATTAGGTCTTCTGGTGTTAAACGTAATGAGACGACATGCCTTTTACATCTTTATACCGATTGGCAATGAATATAGTCGGATGAACACGTTCCTTTATGATTTGGACGTTTGATTGCCCGGCTATAATACTGCGATCCCAGTTTTCTTGATTGCAATGTCGGTATCGTTTGTCCGTCCGGATGTTATATTAGCATGGTTAGGGTTAGGAATATGGGTGGGTTTTTTAATTTATTTATTCATCATCTGAAAACACTTTCAAAACAGCGGTAGCCTACCCATAGTATAATAGGTGGTGATGCATCCAAACGAATATAAAGTAAAATACATCAAATTAGGCCTTAAAAAAGTTTGATTGGCATAACATAGAAAAAAATAGGGGAGGTAGGTCGGATTTAAAAAATCAAAAAAATCTATAAAACGTCTATGAAATTTTATATACCAGCACACATATACAATACAGACGTAGACATTAACAAATGGCACAAATACACATTTTCACTGTTTTTTTTCTTCTTTTTCTCACACACACAAAAAAAAAATGTTTAGGATCGGCGGTAAAAATAGAGTCGGTCGGGTTACGCCAATCAAACAATTTTTTTTAGGCCTTAACACGGTACGATAATATGAACAAGAGAGAGAGAAGAAAACATACAATCATGAATATCATGAAAATTATTATACATCGAGATGGGTTGAAATTCTAGGGTGAAATGAGAAATCGTCTCGAACTCTACCACAACCGCTACTTGAAATTAATATAAATACAATAAATAAATACAACAATATATGAAGAGCTGTGTTGCAAAAGGGCCTACATCCATTTCATTTTGCATTATTGAATGGATGGCTATTTATTTATGTGGAATGTGACTTGTATTGTTGGTGCCTCAATTAGCGTGCATGGATGCACTAATCCAAGTCATATAGAAACAGTAAATGAGTAACATGTTGGAGTGGTCTGGTGACCCTTTTGCAACAAAGCTCTTCATATATTCACCATAAATTAACGACAAAAGGTGCTCATAAAATTAGTTACCTAATAGACAAGCCAAGCCAAATGTACATTTGTATTCTTTGTCACTACAATGGCATGTGTCTGACAAACCTGCCCCCGTGACAATGTAGAAAGATATGAGGAAGTGAAAAGTGATTTATAGAGGGAAAATATTGTCTTTCATGAAAACTGCGCGAGGTGCTATTATGTATTAATAAGTCACATTTGAAATAAACTGTTTCAAATGTAGAATTGGTAAAGTACAAACTCAGAAGTATAATATTCAATTATTCTATCCCCAATCTCCCCCTCTCGGTATCACCTGAGAAGGACATACACTGTAGGCCTACTGTACATGTCATACTCTCTAAATTCGAGAGATTAAAAATAATAATCTATGGAGCGATTACAATTTTTTTAAATCTATTTTGATTATTTATTGTCGTTGTCAATCCGAAATGGTTTACAAATCGACAAATTCGCGCGCATTTAAGTAATCGAAATATCCATTTGAAAGTATACAAAGTTTCAACCAATGAAAATACTTAAAATATGTATATATATATATATAAAATGTCATGAACATCGAATCGATTTCATGGGTAGACTATCTTTCGAATCAAAGTGCTCAATTCCAGTAAAGGAAGAGCTATATAAAAATTCAAAGTTTAGACCTTCCGAGTTGGCTTACGGGCTAGAGAAGTGTGACACACTTTCAGTGATTAAACACCATTGAAAGTGTATGCATCCTAATCTAGGCTAGGGTTAATCAGTTACACAGTCAGTATCCTTGTCGTCTGACGATTGCGTTAAGCATGAAACTCAGAGTAACGACTCCCTTTCTCGGAAGGTCTAAACTTTGAATTTATATATATATATATATATATATATAGTGCTGTCAAAGTGTGAGGTAATCTAAAAGAGATTTAAAGTTAATCCATAACTGATTAGTTTTTAATCCAATTTGATTATAACGGATTTTTTTTTATATAGTGCTGTCAAAGTGTGAGGTAATCTAAAAGAGATTTAAAGTTAATCCATAACTGATTAGTTTTTAATCCAATTTGATTATAATTGATGTAATCTTTTTAAAGATTAAAAAAAAGTAATCCAAGAAAAGATTACTTTTTAATCCTAATAGATTTGTCCTTCAGGACAATCCGAAATAGATTAAAAAGTTAATCTTTTAGATTTAAATTTTAATCTTTCAAATTTAGAGAGTACATTAAATACTACCCTGAATATCTAATTTCTTTATAAGCATCTCACTTCTTAAATAATATCAATTCCAAAGCAAACCTCGGACATGTCAGAGCGATTTATGTAACAATGTGTTAAAAGATAATCTTTAGCAATATGACCTCGTACTTAATTAATTAATTGAACTTAAAGATTAATAGATTTGCGTATAATGAAATAAAGAGGTCTTCAAAATGCACAGAAGGCTATTGTCTCTAACCAATATTTTATTATTCGGTAAGGATATGGACACACACGTCACCATCATCACGTGCTACCATAGGGATAGGCCATACGAACAAAAGAGTGAAATTGAGCAGCAATATAAATGCACCGGTTGGGATGTTGCCGGAATGTTAGCACCTATATCAAACAATATAATTTACATATAACACAATGTACAATGTGACGTTAGACCAGTGGCGTAGCCAGGTTTTTCTCAGTGGGGGGGCAAAGGGGGGGCCGGGAGTTTTGGTGGGGGGGCAACAACCAAATTGAGGATTGAATTTCCTTGTGTTGTGAATAGGTTAGTCCCAAATTATTTCAACTGACATTTCCCACAGGGGGGGCAACAGGGGGGGCAGAGAACCCCACAGGGGGGGCAGCTGCCCCCCCTTGCCCCCCCCTTGGCTACGCCACTGCGTTAGACGTACAGTGTCATAACAGTGACGCAACATAATTGTTAAAATCTGATGAGGGCTCAGTGTAGAGGGTCGATAGGCCTAATTGATAATTCATTTAAGTATTTAAGTATTATACTAGTTTGAGGTTCATTGGCAGTGTTTTTAGTTGTAATAGTCTATTGGAATTTCATAGCAAACCTTTGCCAAAAACATAACATTTCATGACTAAATTGTAATAACAGCAATTCTGAAGTCGGCCATTTATTACGTGGCATCAGGTTCATGTATAAACGCCGGCTAGCGAGGCCTATACATTTTATAGCTATTTCAACCGCAGGTAAAATACAATTAACATACAATTAATACGAAACTGCATAAACAATTACTTATTTTTGGTGTTTAACAAAGGAGAAAAGGTTACAATTGTAAGGTGCACACACACACGAAGGAATGATTCGAAATAATGCATATGCTTTGTTTGTTTACTCAGTCTTTCCACATCATAACGTATACCAAGGCACCGCAAAGTTGACGATAATTGAATAGATTTGACTTGTGACTATTATTTAAGAAAACAAAAAATTGTCTGTACGTGGCTTGACTGTTTAGCCACCAACCAAGACATTTTTGAACTTTAGTTTAAAATAACAAAAACAGTTGCAGTTCGATCACAAGTATTATCAGCCTGTATTTTTGTGTTGTCTTATCATGCATAGTTTTGTCGTGTTGATATGACAAAATAAGGTTCTTAGTAAGATTAATCTATTTCTACATAATGTTAATGTGATCGTACCATTAAAGGTCTAAGTACATAGACCAAGACCCTGCTTAGATATTGTCAATTATTGATCATGTTGATCTTATTTGCCTTTGACTGTTGTAAGAAATAGTCATCCGCCATTGCCTAATGTCTGATATGGTAATCACAATGTTGCTCCAAAATACTAATGATAGGCCTTACTTAATATATGATACGTCTATAAAATTGAAAAATATATATATATGTATTTACAATTACAAGTTGTCTTTATTTAACAGTACTAGCCTATTATCTTGAACCAGCTAACCTGTTGACTAGATTGACCTGGTCATGCTGACTACACTCAGGTTAACCCTAATAACAGACTATTAGTATTATGACTCATATCTTTAGTGTAATATTATAAGTCAATCTATTTTAAGCCTGTTTACTATACAGGACCTGAATTCATTGTACTGAACAAATGCAGTGACACTTTAAATTGTTGAACAATAATCACGCAAAATTGTCAAAAATTAAATTCATCCATTAAAATCAGTTAACTATAAACTCTTAAATTCTAAAGTAGATAATTTCTCTATAGATTTCCATTATTTAAACCTATTTCTCACCATAACACGCTAATTGCGCAAATGTGATGCTGTCTACCGTAGACGCGCGAGTGAGATAATGGACCACTGTACGGCAGCACACTTTGAATGTTCGGATGTATTTCGTTAGGTGCATATTATGTTGGGGAATTACACACAAGTTAGCCTTTAGGCTATGTGTTCTAGGAGACTTTTTAAACACATTTACCTTACAAATTAGACATCAATCCATCTAACCCTATACATGCTAATGACAAGTTAGCCTTTATGTGTTCTAGGAGACTTTTTAAACACATTTACCTTACAAATTAGACATCAATCCATCTAACCCTATACATGCTAATGACAAGTTAGCCTTTATGTGTTCTAGGAGACTTTTTAAACACATTTACCTTACAAATTAGACATCAATCCCTCTAACCCTATACATGCTAATGACAAGTTAGCCTTTATGTGTTCTAGGAGACTTTTTAAACACATTTACCTTACAAATTAGACATCAATCCCTCTAACCCTATACATGCTAATGACAAGTTAGCCTTTATGTGTTCTAGGAGACTTTTTAAACACATTTACCTTACAAATTAGACATCAATCCATCTAACCCTATACATGCTAATGACAAGTTAGCCTTTATGTGTTCTAGGAGACTTTTTAAACACATTTACCTTACAAATTAGACATCAATCCATCTAACCCTATACATGCTAATGACAAGTTAGCCTTTATGTGTTCTAGGAGACTTTTTAAACACATTTACCTTACAAATTAGACATCAATCCATCTAACCCTATACATGCTAATGACAAGTTAGCCTTTATGTGTTCTAGGAGACTTTTTAAACACATTTACCTTACAAATTAGACATCAATCCATCTAACCCTATACATGCTAATGACAAGTTAGCCTTTATGTGTTCTAGGAGACTTTTTAAACACATTTACCTTACAAATTAGACATCAATCCATCTAACCCTATACATGCTAATGACAAGTTAGCCTTTATGTGTTCTAGGAGACTTTTTAAACACATTTACCTTACAAATTAGACATCAATCCATCTAACCCTATACATGCTAATGACAAGTTAGCCTTTATGTGTTCTAGGAGACTTTTTAAACACATTTACCTTACAAATTAGACATCAATCCATCTAACCCTATACATGCTAATGACAAATTAGCCTTTATGTGTTCTAGGAGACTTTTTAAACACATTTACCTTACAAATTAGACATCAATCCATCTAACCCTATACATGCTAATGACAAGTTAGCCTTTATGTGTTCTAGGAGACTTTTTAAACACATTTACCTTACAAATTAGACATCAATCCCTCTAACCCTATACATGCTAATGACAAGTTAGCCTTTATGTGTTCTAGGAGACTTTTTAAACACATTTACCTTACAAATTAGACATCAATCCCTCTAACCCTATACATGCTAATGACAAGTTAGCCTTTATGTGTTCTAGGAGACTTTTTAAACACATTTACCTTACAAATTAGACATCAATCCATCTAACCCTATACATGCTAATGACAAGTTAGCCTTTATGTGTTCTAGGAGACTTTTTAAACACATTTACCTTACAAATTAGACATCAATCCCTCTAACCCTATACATGCTAATGACAAGGAAGTACCATTCGATGTCAGTTTGGTCAGTGACTGGTATGGTTTGGTGGATGGGTCTCATAACATTTGGCAGGAAAATTGTGGCTGAATGGAGACAATCATTCAAAGACATGAATACAACGGGACAATGGTGCTATTCACTGAACCCATGCCGAAATTGACCCTGATCAGGTCTCAACGATCTCGGATTTAAAGGGGCACTAAGAGATGTGTTGGCGGCTGCGCCCTCAGTTATAGTGATATAAAAACTGGGATTGGTATATTTTAACAATTATATTACATATTATGAACTAACACCTATAGGCCTAAGGATTAAGAAAAATCAGCCCTCTTTGTACAACAAAACGTCGATTCAAAAAATGCTGATCTGATGAGCATTTTACGCCAGCAGTGTCCCCAGTATGCGTACGCGTGATACATAACGCGAACCATATTTACATAGAGGGCGTTTTAAGAAAAGTTTCAATAAATAGCGGTGGTAGGCCTATTGTTTTAATCGCAGTGTCCCCAGTATGCGTACGCGTGGGCATAACGCGAACCATATTTCCATAGAGGGCGTTTTAAGAAAAGTTTCAATTAATAGCGGTGGTATTGTTTTAATCAAGTTTTGATGTACGTGCTTTTGTGAGTAGAAACAACAATAATGGACATTTTAAATGTTCATCTTGAATTCTGAAGTAAATTAATTTAAAAAAAATGTCAACAACACTTTGTGCCCCTTTATTAAGTAACAAGGCCATATAATTAAGGTATTGTTATTCATAAACTTTCCAAGCAAAATTTACCGAATCTGTATACACTGATTCATGTTGCTAAACCTACATGTACATTGTATATTCACATTTTTTTTAATATTGAGCATTCGTGGTTGTTTGTGTCAGGGGCTTAGTTTTGCATGTGTTTCTATTTAAAATGACTCAATTTTAATATTGTTTAATATTTAAGAATTTGTAACACATTAAATTGTTCAAGATAAAACGTGTATAGTGCGTGTGCTGTAAAGCCGACATTGTAGTGACATCGTATTTTGTGTACTGCAACAGTTTTTTTTGAAGAGGATGATATGAATAAAACGAAGCAACTACACGTCACACACATGTACATGTATGTGATCCAAAAGGATATGATGACATTATTCTCCCCCATCATTTTGTTTCTCTTCATTCAGCCCATCTAAGACCGAATTTAGTTCGAATGTCTCCCCCCCCCCCCCCCCCTCACTAAATCATCGCGATCTCGCCGCATATATCTCTTTATAAGTTAAACGGTGGTCAATTAAACCGCAACAAAGGGGTCTGTTCAGTGTCAGTTTGTCAGTTTGCTTATGTAATTGACCGTGACATTGGTCGTGTTCATTGTTTTCTTTGTCTTTTTATATTAATATTTGTATCAGAACTCAAGCTCGATCACACTTTTGAAAAGAATTCCAAAGCCTAGTGTAAACCACTAATATTGATTGGATAATCAAAGGCGGTCTTTGGTATCACTGAACATACAGATATAGGAGCTTATTATTTAATAAATAGACATGAATGCTGAAATGTGATTGGTTAGTATCCCAATGAATATTTTCCCGTAACCAGTTTATCACTACACTGGAGCCCTACAATAGTATTACCACTTACCAGAGAAATTGTATCACTACTCATATAGCTCTGATTGGTTAAATAAATCAAGGTTTGGATTGATTGATCCATTACATTGTTCTGATCCATTACATTGTTCAGGGGTAGAGGTGGTGGAAAGGGTGGCCGTAGGTGTTGGGTTATGATCCATGATGTGGGTGGGGATAGGGATGTGGGGCTGGCCTGTCTTTTTGTTGGTTCCCTGTACATTCTAAGAAATTAAAGACATTTTGTCCTCCCAGGAGAACTCTTTTAAAAGGTTCTTTAAAGAACCCAAAATAGTTCCCCAAACGTGATACCGAACCATTTTTGGCTGATACAGAACCATTTTTGGCTGATACAGAACCACTTTTGGTTAATACAGAACCATTTTTGGTTCTATAAAGAACCTTTTTTGGTTTTTAAATTTTCAAGAACCTTTTTTGAATATAGAACCTGTGTATAGAATCTGTAAAACCTTCAAAAAAGGTTTTTGAAAATTAAATACCAAAAATGGTTCTGTATCAACCAAGAAAGGTTCTGTATCATGTTTAAGGGACCTTTGTTGGTACTTTAGAGAACCTTTTAAGGGTTCTCCTGAGAGGAAACTTTACAATCATCATTTATGTGGTTCCCAATATGTTGGGTTCTGAGTTGGGGTTTGGATGAGCGGTGAGGGTGAGGTGGGTTGACAAAATGTCTTTTTCAATGGTTCCCGGTATTTTTGGGTGAGTTTTGGGTTTTGAGTTATTTAAAGGTGTATGTTCTGATCACATTTTTTGGGCTATGATTATTTGTTCACATCAAGATATTTTGATATCGGAAGGATCCCCATATTTTTCTCATTATGTCTGTAAAATCTTAGGAGCCAGAAATTTTCCATTTAGAAATGATAGGCTAAAATGAGGTGAATTACTGCCAATGGTTAACCACCCGCCAGTTTGTGTACTACTGAATGGGCAAATTTATTGGGACCTTGTGCTTCGAAAATAAGAACCATTGGAGTTATGCAACTCAAACTTTGGAATGCGGCAATTTTAAGAATGACCTTTAATGTAAAATATAAAACATTAAGTTGAAAATCGGGCAGTACAGTACCTGTTTGATGGGGTGAGGCAGGAGTGTGGGGAATGAGGGCGGGAGTGTGGGTGATGAATGTATGGTGGGTTGACACAAATTGTAAAACAATTTTGTGGCTCCCAGTGTCTTTCTGACAGTTCCCAGTGTCATAGGTTCCAAGGTAAGTGCTAAATAAATGTAGGCCTATGTGGGTGCGGTTCCCGTTGTTTCCAGTTCTGAGCTGACAGTAAGGCTCTATATATAATATGAAGGGTTGTGATGCATAAAGTCGCGCCTGAAATTGTGCAAAAATGCTCTTTTTGGTGGTGCCCGATGTCATTTTGGTTGTTCCCAGTGTTTAAGGTGATAGATTTTTGGGGTGCAGAGACAGTGTGGTCTAGTGTGGGGTGAATTGACAATGACAACAATATTTTTAGTGGTTCCAAGTGTTTTGGGGTTCCGAGATGTTTAAGTTTAATTATTCCTCATTTACTTTGAAAAATGCATTCATGTCTACTTACTATATATGATAAATTCGTTATATTTCAAAACCAGATAAAATGCACACTCCCGGGCCCGGGACTATTAGGTATGTCTTCCATACAATGATATAAGAGGTCTATAGATTCTCACTGGAATAGCCCAATTAAGTTTAGGTTTAGAATATAGAAACATTCATACGATAAATTGGTAACAAAGTTTGGAAATTTATGAAAAGCTGGACTTGAAATAAGCGTAAACACATCAAGATACTTGGTATGGAGTTGATCTGAATACGTGATATAATAAAGAAAAGGGAAAAGAATCACAGACACATTAGGCCTGCGTGTAGCCTATTGGTAAAATAAGCTATCATGTGGAAGGGTTATGAGAATCAGGCAAGCTAGGATTGTAAATATTGTGAGCTGCGAGTTAATGTTTTAGAAAAATGTTGATTGAAAAGCGAAATATGACTGCGTTATTACAAATAAGCAACGCCCAACAAACCTACAAATACACAAACAAACAAAAAACATGAAAATGTTATACGTTTGAAAGAATAGGCCAAAATATAGATTGGTTACATCCAAATAAAATGTTGGCCTGGGGCCAGCCATCAATCTTTTAATATATTCTCGGTATCAGGTGTTGTTAAGTTGTTTTTTACCAAGACTTCCCCTATGGATTCCGCGTGGCATTCCATGATCAGGATGAATGGATACTCAACCAATGCTACATCTTTTGCACCATTAAACAATATGACTTACCGCAAATATTGTGGAAATAAACAATATTTTTGCATACAATGATCGGGGAAAATAGTTTCGGTTTTAGTCATCATATTCTATCCATACTTTTAAAACCATATTAATTTTGTCGCGCTTAGGCCAAACAAAGAAGAAGGTCTGTCTCAGAAGCCCGTCCGCATTGGTATGTGAAATGAGCTACGGCGCGTAGGTCTATGCGCTGGGGGCAAAAAAACTTCTTTCTTTTTTTCGTGAAAATTAAAATATGGTTTAATTAGGTTTAAATTCCAAAGAATGTTAGAGCGAGCCAAGTCAGGGAGGAAGTAGGGATGAGGATGACAGCTTCTATAAATCCTCCACCCACAAAGCCTTGTGGTTGGCACATAGGGGTACTTTATAATGCAATTCCATGAAGTCCTCATTCTCTATCAATTAGTCATATTATGTCCTCCTGACAAACAACCTATTGTATTTATATGATACTACATGTAGTAGCATCATCATTATATTCTATGCAAGCAGCAACTAATGCAGGCGTCAATTCGGAGCTTGAACCTACCCTCCTCAGGCCTCGACGCTTTATCGACGACGTTACGATGCCGAAGTTTGGGGTGATACATTTGTTGTTGAGGTGATCGCCTGACGTATTTTTATTGTCATCGTGTGAAGTTTTAACCTAATATTTTGATAGCAAAGTGATGCTTGAACGCATAGTTTGTATATTTGGGTGAAGTCACATCGAATAATCTAGTATACCAAGTCGAAATAGTATCGAATTTCTGTCTTTCAAGTTCAAAATCAAAACCGAATACACGACTTTTGTGATAAGTATCCAAATTCGGAACCCAAAAAACCCCTAAAACTTGGTCTTCAATTTCTTAAATTTTTCATTCTTCCGCGACATCAATTTCCTTCAAACATTAGCATATGATACACAACCTTTTTTCTATCAAAATGTCTTGTTCATTTTAAAAGTATGGGTAATATTTTTCATCTAAGCGGGCATCAAAGTCACTGGAAATGAAATGTTCGTGAAGATCACATGCAATATTTTAATAGCTAAACAAAACAATTCCCTAATGACCCTTGACCTCAGTCAATCTTGTATACACGTGATGAATTTTCTTTCACTGTAAATCACCTTTTTAATTGATTTGTCAGACAAATATCATCATTGAAATTATCAATATATTATCTGATATTGTTAAAGGTATTTTTGTTAGTATTTGCTCAACGATATGGAATTAAAAAGAAGTGAAACTTTCATGTCAATAAATAAAATTAGGGTTTTGCCTGGTATTAAACAATAATAAAATCCCTATATGAAGAGCATAAAATCCCTATTGAAAAGCAAGGCCCAAACGGTAACAGACTAGATGTCACTAGATTTGACTAGATTTAGAATTTCCAAAGTTAGATGAAAATGGTCCATCGTGATTCGTCACTATTAACACTTGGTATGAAACTAAAATAAATAAATGAGTAAATAAATAAATAAATAAATAAATAAATAAATAAATAAATAAATAAAAACTTTAATACATATTTTTTTTTCTTCAAAATTTAAACTTTAAAAAATGAAAACTTTAAAATATGAAATCTTTAAAAAGACTTTAAAAATACTTAAATAATAAAAAACGTTAACATTTAAAAACGTTAAAAAATAAAAACTATAAAAAATGAAAACTTTAAAAAATGAAAACTTTTAAAAAGACTTAAATAATAAAAAACGTTAACATTTAAAAACTTTAAAAAGATGAAAACTTTAAAAAATGAAAAACTTTTAAAAATGAAAACTTTAAAAAATGAAAACTTCAAAAAATGAAAACTTTTAAAAAATGAAAACTTTAAAAAGACTTAAATAATAAAAAACGTTAACATTTAAAAACTTTAATAAATGAAAACTTTAAAATATGAAAACTTTAAAAAGACTTTAAAAAGACTTTAATAATAAAACACGTTAACATTTAAAAACTTTAAAAAACGTAAAAACTTTAAAAAGACTTTAAAAAGACTTTAAAAAATGAAAACTTTAAAAAGACTTTAAAATGACTTTAAAAATAAAAAACGTTAACATTTAAAAAAAAAATGAAAACTTTAATAAATGAAAACTTTAAAATATGAAAACTTTAAAAAGACTTTAAAAATACTTTGATAATAAAAAAACGTTAACATTTAAAAAAATGAAAACTTTAATAAGTGAAAACATCAAAAAATGACATTTCTTTTTCATACAACTACTGATTGCAACCATACCAAGCAGCAGAAATTGGCAAGTGGCTCTAACGGGGAAGCTCGAACACATTAGTCTATTGGGTGAAACTTGTTTGAAGCTTAACCTATGGAAACAAGTCAAAGTTGAAGCTTCGACTATTTAAATAATGTTAATGGTGAAAGCTTGAATGAAAAACAGTGGCATCATGGTGATGTATCACATGTTTCAATTTGGTGAAACTTGTGTGAAGCTTAAAACCTATGGGAAAAAGTTAAAAGTGAAGCTTGAACTATGTAAATAATTTTAATGGTGAAGCTTGAACGTAAAAAATTGGCATAATGGTGATGTGTGACCTTAATCTTCTGAAAAGAAAGTGAAGTCTTGACGTTATAAATAATTGGCTCAGGTGAAGAAAGGTGAGCGCTTGAGGAGGGTGGGTCCAAGTTGTGAATTGACGCCTGCATAAGGTAGCACCTTTTCACCCACCCGCCCACCCTTATAATTTCAGCTAATTATTAATCATGCAATGTAAATAATATGAATTATGTTGGGGAATGCTTTATGTGATAGATGTAGAACAGGGGTATGGTTATGTTTTAAATGTATTGTGATATATGTCCATGTTGTAATGTATTGTGTTTCTGTTATATAATATAAACAGGGGGGGGGGGGGGGGGTCATTGACATACAAGTCAATTATGTTCTCATGTGGTTTGTAGTAAAAAATAAACCTACCCCATTGATAATCCCAAACAAACAGTTGAGTGTCACATTGTGCTTATTTGTATATATATATTAATAATGATTGTAGAATTTATTTATTTTTTTTGATTTTTTTGATTTTCTTTTTTTTTTGATTTAAAAAAAAAAAGGTAAAAAAAGTTCTCCATAAGCTTGGATAAGCAGCTTTTTTGCACAATGTTTCTGAGACAGACCTTCTTTGTTTGGCCTTATCAAAATATAAGTCTAAAACTATATGTGTATATACCGTCATGTTATATTATACCGTCACGAATATTTTTTATTGTTCATTATTTTACAAACATTTATTTACTTGTTACAGATTTGACTAATTATTGATTGGTTCGATAAAATACCAAAACTGGCTTTGGCCATCTAAACACATTACCAAAAGTAAGTCCCCTCTCAACAGTTCGTCATAACATTGTAAGGTAAAACATTTTACCAATAAAACATAGTTAGAAATAATCCTATGACTATTTCCTAAAATTGAAGACAAAAACTGCACTTCTCAAAAGTCACAACTACTATTAGTATTAGCTCTGAGCCAAGAATGGGATTTACATGGCTGAACGGTCATGAATTGATTACACATTAGAGAATCATTCACTCAACCACAGGTGTTTTTACATTAGTAAGAAGCCATTCATAAACTTTTGTGACTTTTGAGAAGGGCAGTTTTTGTCTTCCATTTGAACTCCATTGTCTTCCATTCAGCCATGAAGTCATGGACATCTTTCATTTTATAACACTAGGAAACAGTCATAGGATTATTTCTAACTAAGTTTTATTGGTAAAATGTTTTACCTTATAGGATGATATGACGAACTGTTGAGAGGGGGACTTACTTTTGGTGATGTGTTTATCTATCATGACTATCATGCCTCCTTTCGCGTTACACACGGATTTGGGCTTTCGCGACATGATTTTAACTTTGCACATTTATATTTGCTTATATATATATATAATTGGGGCTAGTGAATATCTCCAATTTTTATTTTATATATTTTTAGAATTTTCAGAAATATTTGTTTAAGGATGAACCCTTCCCTGATATAAACTGCATTTTTGAATTCCTCGTGTTACAAGCTTTCCAAAAATGTATACTTTTGCTATCATAGGTTGAAAACTTTTTCTGTTATAGTCATTTTTATAAATCCGGTAAATTGAGGCTGATTATTCATGTTGACTGTGTAGCGAATAGGAAGAAAGCTGATGATCATGGTATTATCCATAATTAATTAGTTGTTACAAATAGTTGACAAGTCTGTTGAACCACATACTTAAAGACTACTAAATATCCTTTAAAATGGGACTAGAATGGTGTTTGTAACATTAGGCGATGACTAGTTATTGTAAAAAGAACAAAGATTATCGTCATTATTGGATTATCCCCATTGAGTTTGTACAGACGGCGCCCCTTCCAGCGCCACCCCTTCCAGCGCCACCCCTTCCAGCGCCACCCCTGGTCTCCAAACATCAAATAGCTGTATCTCCCCTTCTGTATTAGCTATACCAATGCCATTTTGCAGGCAGATAGCTTGTTATCGGGGCTTTAAAATGATATCAAATTTGTTGAGATAGCTTTTGTGGTTTTGAAAATATTTGAGGAAAATAACAGTATAAACTACAAAATGTAACGGCACCACCCTATTGGGAGGCGAGTTCATAACGCGTGACCCTATTGTTTTGTGATTCCATTGTTAAGCTTTTAAACCTTCTTTTTATCCAAATAAGACCAAAAAGAAAACATACGTCCACCTATGCCACATCTCCCCTCCCTATACAGGGTGTCTACAAATAAAGGTGCCCCATGTGAAACATGATTTTTTTTTTGCCCATTGAAAAATATAAAAATTGTTCGCGAAATACTAGTAATGATGTTCGGCAATCTTTAATGTGCCATAAGAATTTGTTTTCTATCCATTTTGGAGCTTCCGTTATCATATTATGGCCAATCTACTCGGGCATGTTCAAATGCAACTTTGGCCACTCTTTGTGTGAAGAGCTATTTTATTAGAATCGTAATTCAGTAAGTAATTGAACATAAAATCAATAATAATCTACCTACATGTTGATAGTTAGTTGAATTTGAACAAAAAACATATTATTTTGATCTATCCATGATATACCATACAATATTTGAATTTTATACGGTATTGTAAACAATACATTGACATATCCTAAAATCATCATCGGAATCACAAAGGTAGTTTTTTTCAGTTTTTTTCTTGTTCAAAAGTGGCCGAAGTGGGGTTCGCACTCTTGTTACTGAATTGATCATATCTCGGTAGATCGGTGGTGAAATTCAATGGGATAAAGTTTATTTTGATAGAGGACTAAAGGGGCTTACCAACAGTTCTGTTTTATAAAATAAAAATACATGGGATGTATTTTTAACTCACGGGGCACTGTTTTTTTAGACACCCTGTATATGGCAAAAAGGGATCTATATTTATAAATTAAAAAGAGGTCCTCTTGGACAAAAATCGCTACCACACACAACAAATGGCTACGGCCCTTCATTGACTGTTTCATGTTACACGAATCCAGAGCCAGAGGAGATATACAAGAATTATGCTATATATCCTAAATCATTTTAATTATTTTATCGGTGCTGTCAGCAGTTGCTCGATGCGGAATCCCATACAAAAATCTTGGCCTCACCACCTTTCCAATAAGGCCTAAAAAAAGGTTTGATTGGCGTAACATGACCAAAACAAATAGGGTAGGTCGGTCGGGATTGGTTTTTTATTTTTTTATTTTTTTTTAAATCACCTACTTTTGAACACTTAAAAGACAGCAGTACACACAAATGAAGAGACGGCAAAAATTCCTTTTTCTTTAAACATTTTTCTTTTTATATATAGAAACCAACAGACTCTATGAGTACAAGTTTCTGAAGCCTTTAAACAATAACAACAACAACAAAACAAAAAGATTCCCCCTCAAAATAATAAAAAATATTCAGGGTCGGCGATGTATTTAGGGTCGGTCGGGTTACGCCAATCAAACTTCTTTTTTTTTTAGGCCTAAGTTAAGTCAAGCATGTGCGCCTGCGCTTTCTTATGGCTTGCATCGAGAAAGGACGAAATGGGTAAGGACGAAATGGGTAAGGACGAAATGGGTTTAGGGCCTCCTCCTATAATGGCACGTAACCGTAAATCCGGCTTATTCTGTTTTCTTATTTTCATCTAATGCGTGGTATTTATCTGATTTTTGTAACCGTGAACAGGATTTATCTTGTAATAATCGTGACTGACTACCAAACAATGTTTGTCCGGTAGGTTGATATCCCCGGCTTCTTCCGCTCATGCTGTGGTTCGTCTTATGAAGATAGCACGCGTTACAATTGCTTAGCTATAGCTGGTCAGTAACAATGATATTTGTTTTTGTTTGTGTTGTTTGAAATCTCCCACTGAAACCAACCATAACATGTAATGTGGCCTTGGTTTCCTTCGACGAACAATGCTAATAAATTGTCTGTCGACGTTGCAACATGCATTATGTAGTTTTGTTTTCATTTTTGGTCGATTATTTGACGCAAATAATATAAAAGCAGTCAGTTTAATTAAATAACTGACATGGGACAACATAATAAGCAGCCAACTTCAACGAGTTCGAAAAAGCCAGATTAGAGCACCAATTGAAGGATATGTTTTAAGCTTTAAATTGATACCTCATTTTTGGGAATTGAATTTGACATTTTAAATGAAATAGTATGGAAGAATTTATGATTGTCCACATTGATTAAAACAAATCTTCATTTGCATCTATATTTGTAAACAATGACACCTACCAGGGCTACCATCCCTTTAAATCAACATACAGGGTGAGTAAAAAAACACCTGCAATAGTGGAAAGAAGCCATTTTTTTCAAAACCAAGTTGATGTTTGAACATTTGTAAACGTTCTCTCTTAATTCCAAAGATTGAAAATTCAATCTAAAAGATTGACTTTTCAATCTTTCATATATTTTTAATTTTTTTTGAAACTATCAATCTAATTTAGATTGAAAAGTTTCCAATCCAGAATTTAGATTAAACTATTCAATTTATTGGAAATTTTCAATCGTTTTTCGATTGAAAAGTTTTCAATCTGTAGTAAAATATTGATATTTTCAAACCTACAGATTCATATTTTCGTACACATGAATAAATGACTGGCAATTGGAAGAACAATATCATTGGGCTTTTTATTAACATTTTCCAAAAAAATATTCATGTGTACAGTTCTTTTGTGAATTAAAGTTCTTACTTGCCATTTAATTATGAAATAGTTTATGTTTCAGATCGAATCATTTGGTGAAATGTATAAAACTATACAATCCAAAGTGTTACGAAACCAATATGACCTACCAAACTGCGCATGTGTTGAATTCAATCTTTTTCTAGATTGACACTTAATATAGTCGAGATTTACGGTACAAACACACGTGTAGAGTGCAGTAATATGTATCAATCTATTTCCAGATTGACTCAAAGCTACTCATTGTCACGAGTTGTTATCATGTTTTCATGATAAATTGACCAAAAAGTCAATCTGTAAGGGATCGTCCATAATTTTCGCCATTTTCAGTTACGTACAAAGCGTACGTAAGAGGGGGGGGGGGGGTCGAAATATACCCCAACCGTACGTAGCTTAAATGGCGATCTTGAGAGGCGGGATTTTTTTTTTAAAGTACAAAATAAAATAAAATTTCGCCATTTATTGCGTACGTAACTCGAGGGGGGGGGGGGGGGGTAAAAAGTTACGTACACTCTGTACGTAAGTGAAAATGGCGATAATTTTGGACGACCCCTAAAAGACGGACATTTTCAATCTTTTGATTTAAGAGAGTTATAACAAATTTGTTGTGTTACTAAATTTCGTGTGAAAAAATGAAGTCGATCACATTTTCCGTTTGGCTTTGGTGAAGCTTTTACCAATGCACCCATTTGACATGTTTGTCCACGAAAAACCCAAAACATGCATAAGATTGCATATAAGTAAATTTGTGACGTAATTGGAATTTAATGCATCCTTTCTTATTTAAATGGGAGCTAACATAATACATTTATCTTACCAATGACATGAATTGCTTATGATGTTCTAAATTTGAATACAAAGTGAAATAATTCCAAATTGTTGGCGGGACATTCAAATGTGAAAATGAAATGTGTGCTATTTCAATTGGAAATCACTATGCTGTGGACACGTGAACTGGGTTGTGCAGCAAAAAGGTTCACCAAAGAAAAACTTTTTTTTTTTCACACTAAGTTAGGATCAAATAATTATATCATTCTTGCAACGTTGAAAAAAAATTAAACTTCAACTCGGTTTTGAGAATAAGATGGCTTCTTTCCACTATTGCAATTGGTGTTTTTATACCCGCCCTGTACTGCAAGTAAGCCTATATTGAATATTATTATGTACATGTACATTTGTCGTTCAACAGAATGGAAAGAAAAATAGTTTTTAAAAAAAGTACACAGTGACAAAATACAAAAAGTCTTCCTCAAATACCATTTTCAGTTTTACCTCACATTGACAAAATACTTAATAAACGCTCTAATTATTTTTACACGGTGAAGTTTATGAGGTGATAACGCCCAAATTTAATCAAAGGCGCTGAAGAGCGGGATCTATATTATTATTATTATTATTATTTAACACTAGTCTTTTAAATAAACATGCAGTGGCGTAGCTCAGGGGGGGGGGGGGGCAGGGGGGGCAATTGCCCCCCCTGACGAAAAAACCCGATTTGTGCCCCCGCCCCCCACCACCCTAAAAAAAAAAAAAGGGGTGAGAAAAAAAGGAAATAGGAAAAAATTGAGAAAAAAGACCGAGGTTATTAGCCAAATAGAGGGCAAAATTGTACATGTAGTACATTTACTATGCGATTTTTTGTGACTGAGCGATTTTTTTTGGACTGTGCGAATTTTTTTGACCTCACCCACCCCCCCTCCCCCCACTTACGTGAATTTCACGAGGTAAGTCACTAGAAAAAAAATTGGGGCAACCTTTAACGAAAATTTTAGAAATCTCGCCCCCCCCTGAAAAAAATCCTAGCTACGCCACTGTAAACATGATGGATGACTGTCCTATTTCTGTCATGTTCATTATGATCATATCGTAAAGAGTTCAAATGCTTAATGTTAGCTGAGACGAATATATTCGTCTCAGATGTTAGGTAGTCTGCTGGTTATATAGGACGGAATCCGGGTATGTGAATCGTGAGATCGAGATACAGCGTGTCCCAAAGACACATTTCCCCCCTTTAAACAACAGTTGAATACAAAACTATAGAGCTCCGTCAAAATCATATTCAAGCTTTACGGGACAATCTATATTTGTTCAATGAACATGGTGTAAGTCAAATAATCTTTTTGGCACTTTTATCATTTCACTGCTCGATCTTTTGATTTGTACTATTTCTGCAATGTCATTGTGTTTTATGAGCGACACCGTTCGTTAGATCACGTGTACCACCACAGTGATCAATAGTGTTTGAGAGGACTTTTCATGCAAGCTAATTTACAGACACTTGTAATAGCATTTTCTATTGTTAGCCAGAATCCCTGGATTAGGTTTGTTGTTATGCATGGTTAGCTATTCAAGCGGGTGGCTTGAATAGGTCACAGACGGGGTGGGGTGATCATATCAGTGATCGTTCCGTATAAAATTAATGCAAGTGTTTTCTTTTTATTAGATGAGTAAATCTGCATTCACTCAGAGAAGTGACAGTTAAGAGTAGATTGTGCTTGATATCTGATGGTGAACCAAGAAAAGTGTTTAAGTGTTTAAGAAAGGTGTCTCAGTTGGTATAGGAGAGAGAAAGAGAGTAGGAATTCGGTGGCGCATCATACATTTGACTACTATCAAGATACGGGGACTGTAGTCCCTATCCGGCCGCAGTTCGTAGCAGATGAACGACGTACCCCAATTTATGTCGCATATAATTGTTTCTATTGCAGCTAAGACAGGGAGGAAGGGCGCAATAGAAAATAGTTTATTCACGGTTAAGCTTGCGCGTTAGTGAATAATGTATTAAATATGTGCATTGGATTAGCTGTCATCTTGTCGGGAATAATAACTGTTTTTAAGATTGTCAGAAAGAAGACAAATTTCATGATATAGGTCAATTTGGTAACACGGTTCATGCCATGCATGGATTGGACTTTATTCACCGATTCAATTAAATGTAAAATAGGCCGGGTGCGATTCCCCTTGTAGTCCGTTGCGTATGGCTTCGTGGATATCCTCTAGTCTATTGGAACCACATTGCGTGGAACATATCAAACGAAAGTAAACCTGAACTGATCTGAACTGAACATGATTGTGACGGATTGTGACATTAAAGTGGATAGCTTCGTCTCCGAAAATATTTGATTCAACATATTCAAAGTTATAAATGAATGTATGATAAAAATAAGATAAGTGGCGACATATTTTGTTTACATCATTTTGTCCTTGCTCAAGCATGCTACATCAGTTCCTATAGACAGGTGTATAATTGTTATTGGGTGCAACTCGGGTCAGTTAGCTAGACAATTTACAGAACGCCTGATTAGTTTGTAAATTTATTTGTGAATTGTAAACAATAACATGGTAAACAACCTCAAAATATTCTATACATCATCACGTTTCCGATGAAAACAACCCCGAAAAACAACCCAGGTAAAACCGTGACAATGATACATATAGGCCTACAAATACAGGGTGAGTAAAATAAGGTGTACTCAAAGTAAAATAAATATTCAAAATATTCATTATCAGAATATGAAGACAACCAATGTATGTGGCGATAGATGCATTTATTCACTATCAACAGCAAAAAGAATCATGACATTTTATGGACCATTTAACAGATATGACTATTTTGGTAAAGTTACTGCATTTTGAAACCGAACATAATATTGAATATTTTACTCAATAATGCTTGATGAATTCATATATGGTACACAATAGTTAACTTAAAGACAATTGAAACATTCTCAGTTATTTTTTCAAACATTAAATGCGAAATAATTACAAAACAATGTAATTATAATACGAATTAAGCAGCAACAACAACAAATTTGGCTTTTGTGATAGTCGGACTCATCTCGGACTAGAATGTGGACCGTTTTCAATATTGGAATTCAATAGATCTTATAATAAGAGAAAATATCGCAAATCTTGTTCGGTTTATAAAATGTTGACTTTTACGCAAATGAGCATAAAATATGTTTACCACAACCAACTCTAACCAACTAAAATTCTATAGAAAGCTATATGAGATATCCCGTCTGCCTCAATACACAATATATGCAATTTTTGCACAGATTTTAAGATAAAAATTCCGAAAGTTTAGTACACTTCTTTTTGACACCCTATATATACCTATTTCAGTTTCAGTGTTGTGACGACTAGAGTCAATGTCAAATGGCTCGACTTTGGACTTCATGTCACATTTATGATGACTTGACTCGAGTTACCGAGAGATGAGGGCAACTTGACTTGACTTGGCTTTTACAAGCGATCTGAACTTGTCTTCCACATGTAAAACGTTCAGGATGAAACTGTTATTTTCACGTGTTATCGATACGACTTAAGGGGGACTCAAGAAAGTTTTTGATTTTTTGTTAGTTTTGAATTTTGAATTTTGTTGTGAGTGCTGTAATTATTGAACTATTAATCAAATGCATACATTTTTGGAAAGGAAATGGATCAGAGAATCCAAATTTAGCGTCAAATTGAGTAAAAAATGTCCAAATCGCTTGATGTCGATTCAAAGCCCCGTACTTAGGGACGATTTTTGTTGTTAAACCTAATCTAATATTTTATGAAAATTTTGACCAAAAAGTGAAAAAAAAGGTGAAAAAAATGGAAACTTTTTTGTGTGGCTTTTTTAGTCATATAATTTCCAATTTAGACAATTCTAACCCCTTTAATAATCTTAACCGTTATTTTAACCTTTAGGCCCTATCAGTATCAATGAACCCCATATACATACACACCCTCCTTTTAGGGGGAGTAAGGTGAAGGATTGTTTCTTTTTCACCAGTCAAAGGCACAGTGGCGTAGCTAGGTTTTTTTCAGGGGGGGCAAGATTTCTAAAATTTTCGTAAAAGGTTGCCCCCAAAATTTTCCAGGTCGGTCAACTCGTGAATTTCACGTAAGTGGGGGGTGGGGGGGGGGGGGGGGGGGGGGGGAGGAGGGGAGGATGAAGTCAAAAAAATTCGCACGGTCAAAAAAATTCGCACGGACACAAAATTTGGCAGTCCAAAAAGCACTGTAGTCAACAAATATTGCCCAATCCTCAGGGTTATAAGCAGTTTTTCCACAAAAATGTTCATTTATTTAAAAAACAAAACCAAAATGGTCATTTTTAAATGGTTACCCCACATATAAGCACTATATCCAAAGAGAGGGGCGGGGGCACAATTTTTTTTTCAGGGGGGGCATCTGCCCCCCCTGCCCCCCCCCCTGAGCTACGCCACTGCAAAGGCAATATATACGTGCAGGTGTTTTATCGAGAACGCATCAATTATGTGGTGAACTGAACCCTATCGGTCTTTACCTTTTTGTAAATGTTTAACGCCTCACACCAATATTTCGACCTGTATATCCTTGTTCGAAAACAATATATTTGGAATCTATTATATGTCCGTTCTTTCTATAAGTCGCACTTCTGTTTTAGAAATTTACTGGTTCTGCAACTTGAAAACGCTACAGGTTTACTTGTAATATCGCACTGTTCGTCAGATATTTAAAGATCGCTAAAGGGAAACTCCCTTTTTGTTCGTCAGAAAAATGGCCGCTTTCTGGTAACTTTCATATTTTGCCTCAGATTGGGTCACTTTATGGAAACTCCCATCAAGTTTGTTCGTCAGAAAAATTACCGCTTTCAGGTAACTTTCATATTGTTCCTCAGAAACTCCCATCAAATTTGTTCGTCATAAAAATGGCCGCTTTCAGGGGATTCCAGGTAACTTTTATATTGTTTATCAGTTAGGTCATTTTAGGGAAATTCCCATCAAATGTGTTCGCCAGAAAAGTGGTCGCTTGCAAGGACACTTCCTTTATAATCGTGTATATCACTGAGACAACAATGTGGGTGTCATCATTTGACTCCAAAAGGGGTGTTTAAGATTTGGGTCCTCAGGCTAACATCCAAGGTGACAGGAAGAAACCTTTAAACGATGTGCCATGACACCTAGAGGGTGTTGATGTACTTTTAACACCTTTGGATGTTCATCTGAGGACCCATTATACGGGTGTCAAATGACACCTTCAGTGGTGTTAAGGTGACGCCTTTAAGGTGTCGATTTGCTCTAGACACCTTCAGATGTTCGCCTGAGAACCCATTTCTACGGGTGTCAATTGACACCTTCAGTGGTGTTAAGGTGGCACAATTTTGAGGTGTTTTATACAACATATGTTCACTTAATTTGTGAACAATCACCTAATTCCCTAAGGTAGTGCCGTCTTATACAACATATGTGCATTTAATTTGTGAATAATCACTTCCCTAGGTAGTGCCGTCTTAAATAATAAATTGGTGAGAAAAATATGCCTATCAAATCTAAGAAATATACATTCAATGGTGTTAATAGTGAATATACATTCGAGGGTGTCATGAGTGCCAACCAGGAGTGTCACATTCGACCAACGATGAGCTACGATGGCACATTTGGGGCGTTTGGGTTTCAAAAAAATAGCACGGAGAAAAGCAAAGGTCATCCTTTGGGTGTAATGTGCGACCCGATTTAGTATTTTTGAAACCTTTGCATTCTCAAAACTTGTAGTTACGCCATAAAGGTGTCACAAGTAGTATACTGAGTCCTCAAGAGCTATCGAAATGGGGAAAATGACTCCCCAAGACTTAATAATAATAATAATAATAATAAAAACAGTGTTTATATAGCGCACTGTGGATCACAATCCCTCAGGGCGCTTTACAATATGATACATCATAAAACAATAAAAATACAAGCAAATCAATAAAAAAAATTGCAAGACCAACAATTGCACATTACATCAAGCCCTGATATATCATAACATTTACAGACCAGCTGTGAATATATAAAAAGTACATTAATTGCACATCAAAAACAATTAGAAGTCAAATGAACACACTATGAAGAATACACTCGAAAAATGAGTGCCATTTTTGTCAGTATCTTTACAGGTGTCAAGTTACACCCCATTTTCTTTTCAGTGTAGCCCATTATTTGGTTCGTCAGAATAAAATTGCCACGGTGGAAACTTTCGAACATACAATGTATTATGTTGGTTACTTTTTGTACACTACATGACATAGGTCTATTACAGTATTAGGAACACTGACAGTAATGGCGACAGCCGATTCATGCACCGATGAAAAAGTATACAATATTACACAACAGATATCTACTATACAACATTTGAACACAATTGGCAATTTCGCAGAAGCTGGCACCCTAACCCTAACCATGCTATAACATCAGTATTACACGGTAATCGGTGAATGATTAGGATTTTGACTCATTCATTTTATAGTCCATATGCACCTTCCGAACAACGCTATCCACGTCAATTTCAGCTTTTATGATATAAATATTATAATAGATATACAAACAAAAAATTATCTAACCAAAATGGCAATTTGTTAACACTTTACAACCCTTTTGGCGTGATTTAATTAACCACCGTATGTTTAATAAAGATATATTGACAATTTGTACAAAATATAGTGGCAATTTGTACAAGATACATAATACATGTATATGCTATACAAGCTTGCGATGCAAACGCAAATTTATCTATGAACGTGATGGGGCCGGAGTGGGGAAATTCGGCCTCAAATGTCAAAAGGGGCTGTGGTGATCCAACAACAAAGTTCGTAGCAATATTAATGTATTACATGTATTATTTATTGGCAATGGGTTACGATATGTTATGCTTCAGTGAACTGTACAAAGGCATGTGGACCGTAAATAAACTCATTACAAAGTATAACAATAATTGGCCATGAGTCATCGAAATAGAAACCCTGGATTTTTCGTATTATTTGAATTTGAACTTGGTTCAAAGTCCTGGACTATATTTAATTTGATTTTTATCTCTTTTATATATATGTACTTTATTGAGTAAATGAACACTCACGATCAGACGGTAGTAACTCCAAATTTCGGATGTTTATGAACACTATCAATTCATAGATTGAAATCTATACTTATTATATTTGTTCTATACTTCACTTACACTTACACTTAAGGTTTGATGGAAATAATTAGTATTTATCTCTTTATATATATGTATGAGTACACAGAAAAAAATAAGTGAGTCATTATCGTAAAATGAGTCACTTCACGGACAAAATGACTCATTTTGAGCCATAGTGTGTCACTACACGGACAAAATGACTCTTTTTTTTATGATGACTCACTTTTTTTCTTTCTGTGTAAATGAACACTCACGCTATCAGACGGTATAGTAACTCCAAATGTCGGATGTTTATGGACACTATCAATTCATAGATTGAAATCTATACTTATTATATTTGGTCTATACTTCACTATATATACACTTACACTTAAGGTTTGATGGAAATAATCAGTATAGGCTGGTTCCGTTGGATTCATCTTTTTACATTTTATAGTATAGGCCTATAGGCTGTTAGCCTTTCAAATTCCATATCCTATTTTTGTCCAATATGCGGTTTTTGAAAGCGTTGACGGTTTTTAGGTTGACCACATCTGAAGGTATAGCTCATTCCACTGGTTGATGACTCTCATCGTGTGAAAAATATTCCTTCTGCAATTTAGATTCTTGATCAGTGCTGGTTTGAATAATTTCATGGGATGTCCTCTATCTATACTAAAGAGTGCGTTGCTCGAGCTTTGGTGAAGAAGTCAGATGGGTTCACTTTGTCGATTTCCTTGAGAATCTTGATGAGATGAGATCATCTCTGATCCTCCGCTTCTCCAGTGATAAGATTCCTAGGCTTTTCAATCGCTTGTCATAGGTAAGGTGTCGTAGTTTTGGTATCATATCGGTTGCTCTATGTTGTATCTCCACCAGGGCTTTGATGTCTTTCTTGAGGTAAGGGCTCCAGGCCTGAACACTGTATTCCGTGGACGGACGTAACACTTTCCATCTTTGGCAGTGGTTAGACACCCTTTCTGCTTTCCTGGCTTAAGGGTTGGTGCATTGGTGGGTGCGGTGTCTCTAGGTTCATCTTGTGTAGAGATACATTTGGTTGGTTGGTGGCTCCGACTAGACGTATTTTGTGAAACTCTCATTTGTACTGTCTTTCAGTTTCTTTGCTCTGCTATAGCAGAAGAGTCTGTTTCTTTGTGTCAACCCTGCTGAGTTTGATCTTCAAAAGCCTTGGCTTTTCTTTGTTGTCAGACCTTTTTCCTAACCTCACTGCTTTCTCGAAGTCTGAGTTGCCACTTGCCAATGTGTATGTCCAAGTGTTGTAGGACTTTCTTCACCTGCGTTTTGTCTTCTTCTCTTCTAACGTCTGTGTTCTCGCTCTCCGATTCCGGTATGTTATATGGAGGATGAGATTACATTGACGTTCTTCTTTCTCTCTCTGTTCATCCAGGTAACCTTTCACCTTCTCTTCAATTATTTTTTCGACACTTGACTCACGATTAACTAAAGCTTCTTCACGATTAACTAAAAGCTTCTTCTACTTCAAACACTTTTTATTCGGCATTTAAGAACATAAGTGTGTTTATACTGGTCATTTGCGGGGATGAGACTCAACAGGATATAGGCTTTAAGGTCAATTTTACGGCATGATACTACCTAATATTGTGTAGAACATTTGGATCCATGTTTGGATACATCAAGTGACCAAATCGGCTTATCATTTAATAAGCTTGATGGAAATAAGACCATTTGTAAAAACGCAATTCAGTTGAAAACTGAAACCGGATTTTCAGTTTAGTGATGTGACGGAGTGGAAATTGTTGAAAATCGTGTTTTTTTACCAAAATAGATCCACTTTAAATATAGCCATGTTTTGATACAAAGTAACTATCTCAACTTGCTTATTATTTAGTCTAAGACCATAAAATGCAATTTAATTAAAAACCGGATAATTAAGTGGTAAAAAAGTAAGCCCCCCCCCTAAAATTTGATCACGTTTGTTTGCATAACTCCACACACAAATGTACGTTTTGAATAATTGAAACGTTTCTGAAAAGAAGAAACGCGGCTACTCATCAAAAATAGGTTTTTTTTCAATGGCATGTTCACTTCTTCCGAAACAACCACATTTTTCCAAAATGATGTTTTCAGAAAAAGTGGCACTTTTGAAAATCGTATGCAAGAAAGTAAAACACAATGTCTCCAGTACTGTTAAAAAATATTTCAATTGTGTTTAAAAAGAAAGTATTTTCTTTCTTAAGCTGGTCCTTAATAAAAAATTGATTTAATTTCATGCATGACTAGCCAATGGGCTATTCCAGATAATAGCCGACCCCCCCCTATAGAGGGCGCGGGAATTCCAGACTTTTTTACATAACCACACTCCTGGAATTCCAGCTTTTCCACCAAGAAGGGTGCTGGAATTCCAGCCTTTTCACCAAGGAGGGTGCTGGAATTCCAGCTTAATTCCAGCTTTTATTTGATAATATCCTATAGAGGGCGCGGGAATTCCAGACTTTTTTACTCTTGACCACCTGGAATTCCAGCTTTTCCACCAAGAAGGGTGCTGGAATTCCAGCCTTTTCACCAAGGAGGGTGCTGGAATTCCAGCTTTTATTTGAATTCCAGACATTTTTGGCATCAGCCCTGCAGGTAACCTATAGAGGGTGTTGGAATTCCAGACTTTTTGTCGAAAACGTCTTGGAATTCCAGGTTTTTTTTGTCAACTGCCCTTGGAATTCCAGACATTTTTGCCATCAGCCCTGCAGGTAACCTATAGAGGGTGTTGGAATTCCAGACTTTTTTGTCGAAAACGTCTAGGAATTCCAGGTTTTTTTTGTCAACTGCCCTTGGAATTCCAGACATTTTTGCCAAACCTGTCTTGGAATTCCAGCTTTTTTTTCAAACCTGTCTTGGAATTCCAGCTTTTTTTATGGGATTTTTTTTTACCCTCTATAGGGGGGGGTCGGATATTATCTGGAATAGCCCAATAGTGTCCATCATTCACGTCAATAACTTTCCTGTATCGTTGAAAAGTGCCACTTTTCGGAAAACATCATTTTGGGCCTGGGGAAATGTGACTGTTTTGGGAAAAGAGTAAACATGATATTGAAAAGGGGAAACTTTGTGTGGGTAGCCAGGGGTTTTCCCTTTTCGTAAATGTTTCAATCTCTCAAAACGCCGAATTGTGGGTGGATTTATGCATACAAACTCGTATAGAATCTTGAAAAGTGCATGCCACTTTTTTTTAAAACATGATTTTTGTGAAATGTGACTATTTTGGGAAAAGTAAATACTGATATTGAAATGGAGAAACTTTCTATGGGTAGCCAAGTGTTTTTGCTTTTCATAAGTGTTTCAATCTCTCAAAATGTTCAATTGTGTGTAGAGTTATGTAAACAAACGTGATCACATTTTAGGGGAATTACTTTTTTTGACCCCTTTACCTTCTCTTATAGACTATT
The DNA here is from genome assembly GCA_035610835.1 of Ophiura sarsii. Taxonomy (NCBI): domain Eukaryota; kingdom Metazoa; phylum Echinodermata; class Ophiuroidea; order Amphilepidida; family Ophiuridae; genus Ophiura; species Ophiura sarsii. Next base: position 106,330,041 of record CM069441.1, read on the forward strand.
GCTTGATTCATTTGATCGCTCCTTTCTATTTTAAGGGGGACTCAAAGAAGTTTTTGATTTGATTTTATGATTTTTGCAAGTGCTGTAATTATTGATTAATCAAATGCAGATAAAAGTATACATTTTTGGAAAGGAAATAGATCAGACAATCCAAATTTTGTGTCAATTTTGACAAAATATGTTGAATTTTAGAGAAAATCACAAAATTCACTTTTTTAACCCAATTTTTTTTGGACAAGCGGGCAAAATTATTTGTTAGTAAATAATGCCCAAAATTGCTTGATTATACTACAAGGACACTAATCTAGTGCCCATTTTCTCTTTTAAAGCTGTATTTTTTTACATTTTGACCAAAAATGTGATTTATTTCATTTTTTCCTCGTTTTATGGCCATTTTTGATTAAAATTTCAAAAATACAGCTTTAGAAGAAAAAATGAGAAAATGTGCACTAGATTAGTGTCTTAATATAGTATAATCAAGCAATTTTGGGCATTTATTACTCAAAAATAATTTTGTAAGCTTGTTCCAAATAAATTTGGTCAAATAAGTGATTTTTTGTGATTTTCTCAGAAAATCAACATTTTTTTGTCAAAATTGATGCCAAAAATGGATTCTCTGACCCAAATTCCTTCCAAAATTGTATACTTTTATATGCATTTGATTAATAATTTAATAATTACGGCATTCACAAAATTCAAAAAGTGACTTCCCCCTTCCTTAAAGGAATTTTTATTTCAATTACGATACGACTCCGTGATCAAATTCAAAGAGAATAAATATGTCGGAAAAGTGTGTTGGGTGTTTATGATTATGAACACTACTTAGTATTATATATTGACATATTTGTTCTATACTACATGTTGTACTTTAAACACCATTTTGTTCGGCATTTAAGAACACTATATATAGTGATTTTGTGCCCCTCAGACCAAATACAAAATATATTCAAAACAAAACTTGAACACGTTGAACAAGTGTTCAAAGGGTGTTCTGGGTGTTACACCAATCAACACATTATGATTTACAATGAGTTGCGAGTGGCTTCACCAACGAAGAGAAAGCAATATTTTTCCCGAGTTTGGTTGGACTTTGTTTTGTAGTTAGAAATATTAGGCACGAAAAGGACATTTTTTGAATATTTTTAGAATGTTTGAAATTTCTAGTGTTCTATGACTTTTAAAAATGAAAGTGGCAGAGTTTGTCAATTTCTTAGTGTAAATCTATAATTTTGAAGATTAAAAAACAAAATCCCGAAATAAGATTAATTAAATATAGCCTATACAATTACACTATATTATAAAAAAATCCAAACAATGGATGACTAAATTATGTTAAGTTGAAATAAATTGTGTATCTCATATGTAACGATAATGGTTATATGCTAAAAAATATGCAAAAATCAAGTATACCCTTCACCGCAGTCATGACCGTCTTTGTATGTAAATGAGTGACATCGCCAGCATTCCAAAAACATTGAGACAATTATTTGTTTGAAATGTTTATGTTACGTGCTAAAAGTCAATCGCTCTCTTAAAATCAAGGATTTCAAAAGCTAAATCCATTTACTGAACAAGGTCAAACTCAAAGACACTTTGTTAGGGACTGTTGGTATGGAAAATTGAATTAACATTTTGATTTATGGCTCATTGTTTGTTTCACAGACGAACCATGAATTACCATCGCCTAAAATTATATTATAGATGAATGATCCCCTTCAAGTAAGACATCCGTCACGATTTCCGGACGAATACATAGAGCAATAATAGTCATTTTGGTAAAAGTGGCAACCTTCTTCATACGATGTTTTTGTTCGGATTGAAGGTCAATTTCTCACTTGTATTTAATTTATTGTTAATAGCTAGTAATATATTCTTAATCTTATATTGCATGTAAATGTAATTATTTATGAGTAAACCTATATCTTCAATTTAGAGAATAAAGGTATTGTTTAGACCCGTACCCGTGTAATATTGTCTGACATAAATGCGGACGATAGTATTATTTTAAGTAAAAATTAATACTATACGCATTTATGTTAGACAATATAACACGGGTACCGACGGTCTAAAAACAATACCTTTATTCTCATTCTAATAAACAATCATACTTTAGACATTTATCAAAGCAATAAGCATGATAAGTAGGCCTACATTTTATTGTCCACAGTTGACATCTTTTACCTCTGCTAGGATCGAATAACCCACAAACATTCCATCCAATCCCATGCGATGAGTACACCATGCGTAAGCGTCGCTGCGCCGGCATTTAAGTGCAAAAGTCGCCAAAGATGCACTGCGATATGGTCATCCCAAATAAAACCGGCAAAAAAAAAAAAATCGCGAATGTACCGACGGAGCCTACCTATGCCTCTGAAAAGGTATATTGACAAATTTTACGGGGGGTTGGGGGGGCGCCCCCTCCCCCTGTATCCGCCACTGCTTACATATTTGGTTTCGTCTGCTGGATCGAACAGTGCTAGTGCTGGATCGTGTCTGCTCATGAAACTGCTGATATGGATTGAAACTATTGGAAACTGATCATGCTGATCAACAATCAAGCTAATCCTAAATGAAAGAAGAAACCTTAGTGGTCTGTCTGTTTTCCCAGGGTATTACTAATTCGCCCCCCTGAATTCGGTCAACCAAGACGTATGCGGGGGTGTGTTAACATCGGTAAAAACAACGATTTTGAATGATATGTTTGACACCTGTTAATTTGATGTGATACACCGCCAGTATACACGTACACAAGTTGTTTGTCGACAAATAACTCGACCAATATGATGTTTTGAAATTGGGAGACTTTTGAAGACAATTAATTAGCAGTCAACAAATAAAACACACAATGTGATACTTTGAAACATGGGTCTACCGGGTTAATAAGTACAGAATATAAGCCTTCGTTGAAAAAACATGACACTTTTGAACCTCGTTCTTTCATATCAAGTCTAAAAATACACCGTAGTTGACTCAGATATAGGGTAGTCCTATGGTGGGACTCTACTTCAATTTAAAATGTGTGTCAACCTTTCGTCGTCATCAATACTTGTTAGTCTTTGAAGGTTTTGATGACAGAAATTTCCTTTTTAACTGTTTCAGAAGTTAACTTAGTCAAGATTTTATCAAATTGATAATAATAATAATCTATTTCAAATATCAATTTTGTTGTTCAAAATGATGTCTCGTACCTTCGGAGTAAGGCATACGAACACGGTTGTCCTACATTATTGTTTGCTTTTATCAGTGACAGTTAAGAACTGCTTTTATCGAGTGATGTTTGGCTCGTAAGATTATAAACAAAACAAGGACACTTATAGGCCGGGAGCCCGGAAGGTTTAATTAGCTGAGAAGGATACAAAAGGTTTGATGATCTGATAAGTTTAGGTGGGTGCCAAGAGTCAATATTTTATATTGCTGCCGTGTCGCAGCTTGTACGGGTGGCCGTAATATAGCAGGATAAAGGTCATAGCAAAAAAGGGTATTGGTTGTATTTCCATCCGATGCTTAGTTTCCCTTCCGAGATGTAGGGCAAATTAGGTCTAAGGTCAAATTTTGCCTCAAATTCTCTATTCAGGGGTCAAATTCTCAACATGCTCCGATCTTAATGAACATGGACTCAAATTGTTCAGTTGAATGCCACGAGCCATAAAAGAATAGTTTGCCATAGGCCTATCTAAAAAGTTAAGTATCTATTAGTTTCATAGGTCATTTTGATCCCTATATGTCCTTTGACCTTCGATAGCGGCCACCCGTACAGGCTGCGACAAAATATTGACTCTTGGCACCCAACCAAACTATTCAGATCATCAAACCGTTTGTACCTTATCTCAGCTGATTAAACCTTCTGGGCTCCCGGCCTATTAAGATCGGAGTACTTAAAGGGACATTAAGTGGTGTTGAAAATTTTAAATGTTTAAAAATTTACTTCAGAATTCAAGATGAACATTAAAAATTGCCGTTATTGTTGTTTCTACTAACAAAAACACAGCAAAACTTGATTAAAACAATATCATCGCTATTTATTGTAAAACGCCCTCTATGCAAATATGGTTCGCGTTATGTATCACGCGTACTGCAGTGGGATACTGTCGGACGTAAAATGCTCGTCCCGGCTGTACGAGCATTTTTGAATCGACGTTTACTTGTACAAAGAGAGCTGATTTTTCTTAATCCTTATAGGTGTAAGTTCATACATGTAATACAATTATAAAAATAAACCAATCTCAGTTTTTATCATAATTGAGGGCGCAGCCTCCAACACATCTCTTAAGACTCTTAGTGCCCCTTTAACTCTCCATTCAAAATTATTATGAAAAATAAGCTACATATGTGTATATACGCAAACGATGATACAATGAGTGTAATTTTCAAATGAAAGACATTCCGTCATTATGGTCAAGTTTAATAGAAACTATTTTTAAATAACGAATGATCAGTATGGTGTTAAATTCAGCATGTTCAGTGGCGTAAGCATATAAGGAATTGCGGCAATTTTCAATTAAAAAAAAAATACGCGAAGCACTCATTATACGTTTTCATATTTGGCGCATTTACGTCAAAAGAGGGCCATGCTATCCAACTGAGCATGCTCAGAGCAATTAGTGCTTTGAAAACGAGGCTAACGATGTAGCTGAGACGAGAGTGATGTAGTTTTTCAATGGTGGTGAACTTTGCACTAATCATAAAAAATGCTTCATACTTCTGAGCTGTTCAATATTTGACCTTATTACATTCGTGAAATAAACTATTCCACTACAGTGCAACAGAGCATAAAGTTCCAAAAGTGCATGTTATTGAAATTACGCTCTAATTCAAAGAGTAACATATGTAAGACAAGGAGACTATATCATATTATAGAATACAGCTTGGTGATTTAATGTCATAGAAAAAAAAATGGTTTGACCTTATTTGCATATAATAAGCATATAAAGAAATACATTAAAAATTTGCTTTTTGGAATTTCCAGCAAAAACTATAAATGCTATTAACACCAAAGTTACAGGAAATGAAGTTCCCATCATTGCCAACAATACTGTCTGAGAAAAAGTTCACATTTATCTTTACTTTGAACAAAAACCCAAAATCTGTCTTAATTAAGCTTAATTAATGACCAAACTCGTTGAAATTATTAAGTAATACTGTGTATCCAAACCAGACTTGCATGGTATCAAATTAAAGGTAAAGATGTGCTTAAAAGAATGGTCTGAGCAGATAATTCAATATCCCTTTAGTATTTAAAATATCGTCCTCCAAACATTTAGTATGTTTAAAAAGAGAAAAAACCACATGTAACCACTATTTCATACAACTGTACATAGACTTGGCAACAGTCTATTAATACTTGTGCAGCCATGCACGCAAACAATGGAAGGAATATTCAAGGACATGACAACGCTAAGGGATCAATGGTTTAAAATTCGCGCTGAAAGAAATTTGCCAGTGTGCAGTCAAGAGTTTTAAGCGTAATGCATGTATGTTACTTTAGGTGACCGTGTGCTGACATGCATGTACAAGGTCAGAAGTCACAAACTGGTCCAAAAAAATGTTTCACTTCTAATAATGTTGAGAAATGCACCAATTCTGATTAAACGGGACAAAACTTAAGTTTTACATACTTAATGACCCACAAACTATATATTGTTGGAAAGCTTATGATTCAAGGTTTTTTATTTTTGCAAAAAGAATCAAATTATACAGGGTGTGTAACATTTTTACAGGGTGGAACATAAAAAAGTTGATCGTTTTTGCTCCTCACAAAATATTTTGATAGTTTGTACAATTAGGGTTTAGCTGAAGATAGTCACCAAAATCAGAACAACCGCAGAAGGTGCTACCAAATTTGCTAAGAATCACCTGCCCAAAATGTACACAGGAAAAGTACAGGGTGTCTAAAATGTTGATGAAATAATGCATACAATGAAGGTTTGTATATAATATTCTATGAAATTTAGTTAGCATGGACTATTTAATTTGAAGGAAAATGGTTATCAAAATGAACTACATGAATATCATTAAAGTTCCTTTTATTTTGAATACAGGGTGGTCCAAAATAGGTCTAGCAAATTTTTCATAAATCTATGAACAATTCTGTGAAGAAACACTTCTGGCTTTTTTAGTTCAATGTTTTACTACCCAGGGTAGAAAAGGACCGAAGAGTCACACAAATGAAATAGAGAGACTGCGATTTGGCCATTGTTTAATCAATAAAATGAATAAAACTGTGTATTTTTTACATTAAAACACTCCCTGAATTAAACATCATATTCTAGTAGAGAATGTTTAGATAACAATTCAATATTATTATTCATAGTAGCAGGCACATGTTATTAACACATATGAGAAGTTTGAAAATTTTCCTATGTATACTTTTAAAATGGCATCAATTTCAAAAGTTCTAGTTTTCCGCTATTTCGTGTAGAAACCTATGGGCGCCTCACCCACCGGCTCCACCCTTGACTCACTCGACGTTTAGATTGATAACTTCACTGTTGCTAGACATGTGGCTTTAATCTTTTTTAATTCGGTAGCTGGATAAATTGTCTTTAATATGATACCAAAAATGTTATGATTTTTTGACAACTTCTATTTAAAATAGAGACACGTATCACGATTTTAAGGATTTTTTGAAACGGCTCCACCTTATTTGATATACCTATTAGTGACCTGTGACCACAAACAGGTATCGTGTTAAAGGCTTGCACTAAGTCTAAATAATAATAAAAAGTTTAAATAGTCACGGCCATGAAAGGAAGTAGGCAGTAGCTGGTTGGATTAGCGTGTATGGATAATCAAGTATTGGCCAATCCGAAATCAGGTTTAATAAGAAATGTAACAATGCTGATAATCATACAAGGACACGAAATAGCACTTTAAAACAAAGCTGTTTTAATGATGTATGATACACATACTTAGGATTGAATTGTTCATTGTTGTACAACAATCAGGAGGCACTATATTTATAATTCAATATTTGGAACTTTATGCTCTGTTGCACTGTAGTGAAATATTTGTTGGTATTCCGACACTATCTAGGAAAATGTAGAAGTTCACAGTTCATTCCATTGCAGTAAAAGTACGAGATCGTATGTTTATCGAGTATGTCTCCCTCTTTAGACATGAAATCGCCAATTATGAATAACGTCTATTCGTTAACAAATTTACGTATCTGTATACAGAGTGCCTGGCACAATAGGGTAATCTTGATAAGAAAATATTGAAATTGACAATAATGCTTGATAAAGTATTCAATTCAATTCAATATTTATTTTCCATCATATCAACAAAGACAAAATACAATGACAGATTAACAAATAATATGATGGAGGAGGAACAACTAAAAGCAAAAGCCTGACGTTGTTGCACCCCCTTAAACAAAGCTTACATTCTACAAATACAGAAAAATATACAAAATATACAATTACAGAAATTATAAGTTAACATAACAGAAAAGAAGAAGAAAAAAATCAATTGATAAACTCTATACCTCATTAAATTATAATAGATTTTGCCTTATCATTTGTTACCACGTGTTTGCATGCATGATGTAATAATGCCAATTCATCAACATCTTTTTTCATACAGTTTATAATTACTCTACAAAATATTGGATATGTAACGCCTGTGCGTGAAGGTGAAACAGTTGCCGCGGAGGATCTTCAGAATTCGATAGAACAATTTCAAACAGACTACGGTTTACCAAAAACAGGTCAGTCAGTCAATAAGTCGCAGATAAAGTCCACAATAAGAACGACCACACCCATTATTGGGGCGAGGTGGCGCAGTCGGTTAGAGCGTCGTACACTGCTGCGCACCGTAGTTCTGTTGGTGGATCGTTTATGAGTGAGAGTTCAAAAACGATACACCAACACAGCCTCGTCCCCATGCCTCCTTCAGACCGTGCAGACTGAAGTTGGCATGTTCATGGCGCATCGTGCTTCGGAAGGTACGTAGAAATGTTGGTCCCGTGTATCGGAAGAGCTATCCCCGAGCACGTTAAAAGGTCACAGACTCCTTCGTAAAGAGTAGGGGATCGTCCCGGTCTGTGTCTGTACGCTCATGTTTGTATTCCTAGGTTCCAGGGATACATTGTGCGAGTATACTCAATATTGAGGCCCGCACAGTATAAGTAGATGATGATGATGATGATTACCGAGCTCATATATAATTTAAACACGTTAAATCTGATTATCGTATGATTATTTTGACATTTTTGTTATACAGCTACTTCTTCTTCTTCTTCCGGTAAAAGTTCAGACTTCAGTAACTGAAGATATAGGAGGCATTGCATATGATAAACGTTTGCATAAACACTACAACACGTTTATGGAGGTATTTGTTGTATAATTATTAACACCCCAACATGTTTCTTATTGCTGATATCAACATGTTGGTGTGTTAATAAATATTACACAATTACCACGTGTTGTAGTGTTTATGCAAACGTTTATCATATGCAATGCCTCATATACCTTTTCACGTAAAACACAAAAATATACGTGTTGAAGTGTTTATATTAAGTGTTATCAGAAATATAAACGCTTCTTTTTGCAGTGCAGCCTTCATGTTTCTCGTTTATATACATATTTACAAGTTGCAAGTAAAGTAAATGATAAAAACTAAAGAAAAATGTTTCGAAGTTGGTTTATCCGGGAACTCCGCCGCTCAATGCTGATTTGAAGGCATTGAGGGATGTGTACTCGACAGGGTCCTTATCGAGGGCGTTCCAGTTGCGTGAGGTGCGTTGGAAGAAGGATGAAGCATACTGCTGAGTTGAGCAATAGGGAGTCCAGAATCGGGAATTGTGTCCTCTGGTATTTGAGGTTGCTTCAGTTAGATGAGCTTCCCAGTTGATGTCAACCAGGTCATAGCGGATCCTGTAGAGCATAGCCAGTCGGCTTTGAAGGCGCCCGCTCTGTACATTTTGATGCATCATTTAATTGCTACCATGATCTATCGAACTTGGTAGCAAACACTTTTTAACACGGTGTATAGGTCTACCTACTTTTATGGCCAGCAGCTGTCTCGAAGCATTTCGAATTTTGGAAATAAGATATATTTTTTATAATATTTAACTACAACCACAACTTTATTGCGTGATATTTTAGGTTTGTTCGACGCACCTACAAAACAAAAGCTGTCGGAACCAAGATGTGGTAACCCAGACAAAAACACGGGCCATGAGAGTAGTCGCATGGCACGATATGCCGCAACAAGTGGATGGGGTCGACCCCACATCACATGGAATATTGTTAACTATACGGACGATTTATCGCACAAACACGTGGAAGAATCTATAGAGAGCGCTTTTAAGGTAAGCCTTGCCATGCTGCGAGCGTAGCAAGATGCGATTGTATACTGTAAAAAGAAGCGTTTATATTTCTGATAACACTTAATAAACACTTTAACACGTTTATTTTTGTGTTTTACGTGTACAGGTATAGGAGGCATTGCATATGATAAACGTTTGCATAAACACTACAACACGTGGTAATTGTGTAATATTTATTAACACACCAACATGTTTATATCAGCAATATAAACATGTTGGGGTGTTAATAATTATACAACAAATACCTCTATAAACGTGTTGTAGTGTTTATGCAAACGTTTATCATATGCAATGCCTCATATACCTTTACACGTAAAACACAAAAATAAACGTGTTAAAGTGTTTATTAAGTGTTATCAGAAATATAAACGCTAAGCCTTCTTTTTACAGTGTAGGACTGCCAGTTTCGGGCTATTGGGGATGGGGAGGCACGAAGTCCAGTAGCTGGCTCAGCCGACGAGTCGGGAAATACTTTCGTCGACTCTCATGTTACTCATCAAGATTTTGCTCACAGGAATTATTTCATAAAGTATAACACTACGGCGGGCACTACTGCAATGAAAACACACATTTGGGATATTGTTGATAATTAATCCCGTAATTAATACTATAGTATCATAGTTTATTTTGTGTTGATCTCTTCCACAGCTATGGTCAGACGATACCGTATTAACATTTGAGCGTGTCTCTGGCACCGGGGATGATGTTGATGTGAGGATTGATTTCTCTGAACCTTACATTGAGCATGGAGATGATTTGCCATTTGACGGTCCTGGTCACGTGTTAGCGCATGCGTTCTTACCTTGGTTCTCAAGACTCACAGGAGATGTTCATTTTGATGACGGGGAAACTTGGACGTTTAAATCATATTCAGGTTAGTTCAAAATGTAAACAAAAGGTTTCGAGTACTAAATGTTCACATAATGCAAGTATTTGCATAAGATTGGTTCGTGTACAGAATGTAAGGACATTTTATGCAAAATGCTAGTTCTTTGAAAATCAATTGACAATAAAAAAAGAGAAAAAAAAGAAGACCCCCACCCCCCATCAATTGGAATCATTGCAATTTACTTTCAGCCTCGAGGATTAGGAAAATCATGCGAGTTGCAACTTACTGATAAATATTATACTTCAATTCCGTAACGATCAAAGTATCAGAGTTCCGTGTCAATTCCGATGTAATCATTCATGGTAATGCGATAGGCCTAATTAATTTGAATCCAACACTTGGGATTCTATTTCTCAATACAATGATAACAAACAAGTGGAAAAGTCTCAATGATTAGTAGCTCTAAGTGGACCATGATGTTTCTGTACATTTCGATGCAAATCAGGTATTGAACTGTCTCCACCATCACAGTGCACGCACAGTGCTTTTCTACTGCATGTTTGGATTACATTGAAGCAACCTCTGTATATGGGTATTTCGTGGGGAAAGTTATAACCTCGGGCTTTTTTTTCCAATAATAATGTAAATGACATTTGCCAACATTCTTTAATGTTTCAACTACGGATCCATTAAACTATGCGCTTTACCACCGTGCGGCTCATTATCGTACTATTACGGTATATCGTTTCTGTTTTTACAGGTGCAAATCTATGGTTGGTAGCGGCACACGAGATAGGACACAGTCTAGGATTGCAGCACAGTTTCAAACAGGGCACTTTAATGTATCCATACCATTCGGGATATACACCGGATTTCACTCTGCATGAAGATGATATTCTTGGTATTGAACACATGTATGGTAAGTAAACTCTGAAACTATTGTCTCAAAGAGAACTATATGCTTAATTAATTCAAAATGTCCTGCATTAATAGTCTGAAGAGTACATAATGCGTCATTCCGCGCCTATAACCGCTACACGTCAGCGTAGTGACGTTCATTTCAAATGATTTGAATGTCACAATGGTATAGCCTCAACGTCAGTTTTTACTAATCTAAAGAGTCTGAATCAGACTAATCAGTGACACTGAAGAACCAGGATTTAACACATTTATCATGTTTTTGACATTTAACGAAATAAAAATAAAAATAACACGTAAAAATTAAAGGTTTTCTGAGTAGTTTTAACCCCCTGAGAACTACCGGCCGATTGAAAGATGGATACATCATTTATTGCACCAATCAGAGACATTGTTAGAATAATTGTATCCCTGATAAAGATGGGAGTAAAACATTTTACAAGCTGCATTTGAATTGGCTATTCATATGAGTACATCTTGTAATAAACCAATCAGAACTACTGTAAGATAGACAGGTAGACCCCGGGGGGTTAAAAATGAAACAGCCAATAGCTTCAGTACGTGAAAACATTCCGATGCATTTTGGGATTGACTCGGTTTTATGTAAAGATAACAGTCTAAAAGCCGGCATGATGATACCTTTTAAAGTTTAATAAGGCCTTGATAATCTTATCATAATATTTTAACCACACCAATGAAATACGGATGAAATTGCATTACAAAAATCGTGTTGCAAGTTGCAATTGGTTGTCACTTGTCAGCATATGACAGTGCCAATAGAACCTTTTTTCCAACAACATATAATACAACTGAAAATGTTGGACAATGTTGACACGTATTATACAACTGAAAATGTTGGACAATGTTGACACGTATAATCTTGTCTGATTTTCATCATCAGGGAATGGTGAACCAGACATGTATCCGACACAGAAGCCTGGACCACCTAATAATCCGCGAGTGCCTCGATTGTGTATGGATAGCTTTGATGCCATTGACGTTGCAGTTGACGGATATACGTATGTTTATAAAGGTGAGAGAAATGACTTTTGGATTATAGTGTTCATAAGATCCCATGTATCAATGTACACGAGATAACACAAAAGATAAATCCGTGTTAAAAACTCTTGATGCCTGTCTGCATTCCATTTCCGACTCTATAGTAATTAAAGGGATAACACATCTACCAGAAGCAGCCTCCAAGATGCACTGTTTGTAAGAGATGTGTACAATACATGAACATCGATACACACACAGCACTGTAGTCGTAGTCATCATCCATGTCATCTGTAGATAGAGATTTTAAGAAGGATGGGCCATCACCCACCCAAGGCTTTCATATCGATTTGGCGGTGATCATTAATATTGTTAACTTGATTTAGACGTTGTTTTCCTGATCAGTGATGGGTTTTTTTATAGGTTTCTTTTGATAAGTTCCTTCAACCTGTCCAATTCTGCATCTCGTTTGAGACGGCTTGACATGTTGTGTTTCTTACTGCACATCATTTTGGATCCAAGGGCAAACACTGTGGGACATTCTCATCAACGCCCTTTGAAGCAATAACTTGGAGATCTTATCCTACGTTCTTTGATCTTATAAGTTGTAAACATTCTGGTTAGCTTCGGAGCCACAGTTCACACTTCATAAACAGTAAAATATAGACAAGAACGTTTATAGCAAACAGTATTTCTATGAGTTTCCTTTGTCCTTGCTTGTGACTTGGACTTCTATAACAGATAACAGCTTGCTGCTTAGTTGGCCGCAATCCAACCATCATGTGTAGGATGCAGCATTTTCTTACCTTTGTATGAATATGATTTTTTGCGTCATTTTAAGGCCAATTTTGCCCGTTTGATTCCTTCTATTCATGTAAAAAAACATTACATACTTCCTATGTTGTGGAATGAGATTGGTGCATGCATACGTTAAGCAGTGAATGGTATACATTTTTATGGACAATGAGAACACTGTCTTCAAGATTAGTATAACGATTTGTTTGAAATCTTTTAAAACAATTCTGAAAATTGTCAGAAATTTTACTCGTCCATTACATTTAGTACCTACTACTGCTCTTCCTTTCAAAGAAATACATGCCTAGTCCTTAACATTTCCATTGCATATACTTAAAACAGGTGATTATTACTGGAAGTTGGATCTTGGAAAGATTGTTGAAGGTTACCCTCAACTTATATCACAAGGATGGCCCGGATTACAAAAAGATATAGACGCAGCGTTAACAGTCAAGAATTCACTACTATGGACTGATCAAGTGGGGAAAACATTCTTTTTCAAGGTAACATTATCACAGGCTCTTTAAGTTTTTATGAAAGGACACATTTTCAGTTGAGTCAAGCTTTCTGACATCTTTGTTATAAAACTATTATTGGACTACGCCATATGTACATAGAATTACCAGTTGGGCTTTATAGGCGTTGCCTGATGATATTGGTTCAAATAGCCTTCTAAGGAACGTGTTGCTTTGCAAGCAGAAAAGGGTGCTTGAAATGGACTTGGCGCTGAAAAGAGCTGTTTAAAAGTATTTGCCGCTGTTCCAACATATATCATTATAAATATCATGATGATTGGTCTATGACACACAGTTACAGTATCTGCATTAAGGCTATTCCATTTGAAATCCATACGCCCCCTATATGGAACACATGACTTTGATATTCCACACAGGGAGTGTAGATTTCAAATGGAGTCGCCCCGCCATTCAAGGTAACCACATTTGAAATTCACATTCCCTTTGGGGAAGAATAAGGTAATGTCTTCCATAGGTTTGTGGATTACAAATGGAATAGCGTAGGCCTATTAATATTATCTGGCTAGTTAGCATTCAGATGACATCATCTCAAGATACGTAATCACACTGTGTGGTTTTCTATCCAATGGTGAAGGCATGTAAAGGAGTCAAAATATCTGGATCTGGATCACTATTCACTTTTTAAAGTTTTAATCAGATGTCCACATTTATAAAGGTTTTAATGTTGACCGTTAAAAGTCACTGATGCAATTTCCTTTACCATTACGTTTTGATTTGTATAGGGTCGTGCGGTATGGAGGTACACAGCTAACAGTTTAGATATTGGATACCCACAAGATCTCAGCATTGCCTTTCCGGGATTTCCTAACAGTATCCAAAGCGTGGAAGCTGCTATAGAAATAAGCGGCAATGGGCAGACATTCTTTTTAGCAGGTAGGTATTAGGTAGCTATAAACTACGCTCGTGTGTGCACTAGTGACTAAACTCATCTAAAACCTTACTTTCGGTACTAAAATTTATCGAATAGGCTAAGAAATGCGGAATGTAAATTGCCTATCTTGTTATGACTTTGGTAGTTTGGTTAAAGGAGTATAGTCTTTCTTCGTCTCCTTATTATCTTACATTGGTTCTTTCCGTTTATCTTCATCAGGCCATCATCTTTTCAACGTCTGGTGATCCACTCTTATTTTAATTTCAATACAGATTTGTGCTTGGTCCTATCACGACCACGTGGTTTCATCGAATCTACATTTAAACTTTCTCTACCATTCTTTGTTTCTTCAGATGATGTGTTTTATCTCTACACGTGGCGAAGGAGTGTAGAGGGGCCATACAGTATCAACGCCTTCCGTGGGGTTCCTGCCAATCTGGCCGACGCAGTGCAATTACAAGACAATTATATCTATTTTTTTACCAAAGATTTGCAATATTTCCAAGTGAGTCCTTGGACCTTTACGTCTAGCTATGGCTATCCTAGACTAACAACCGATGATTGGTTTGGTTGTAGTGATGAAACCGGCAATCTAAGAATGGGGACAGATCCCAATGACGTAATTGCTGACCACAAAAACAACGCAGCCGCTAGCTTGCCATATTGTGTCCTCTTTAAGGCCGCCTTGTGTTTATTCCTGGCATCAGTGGCACTACTATTATAATGAAGTATGAAGATGTACTGATCGCAATTTTCATGTGAACATATTATTTTAAAGTACGAAGCTGTCAATTTGGACACGTGCTTCTCAAACCACATCGTAACGCTTTCCCGGACCTCAGATGCAACTTTCCTGAATGTGTGAAGTACCTAGCGTATAAACGACTGCTTTGCATGGTGGTAGCCTTGTGCAACAGAAGAACTGTTGATGACGAGGCGAGGTGTATCGGTGCCATGGTATATACGTTGTGGTCTCACGATGTTGTATACCCTTGTTAAGAGTGTTTACACTATGCATGCATGTGCAATACCCCGAGGTATACCATGAGTGAAAATGTATACCTCCTATAATGAACAGGATGACTCGTCTTAAGTTCTAGCTCATGGTTCTCTCAAGAAAGCTGGATGGACTATGATGACTAAGGAAATAGTTCATCACCAACTAGCCTTTGGGCACATAAACGCTGAAAACATTTGGTCATGATCTCGACTGGTTCTGGCTCAGAACCTCAGAATCTAGATTAGCGCTATAAGCTTATAACAGATACTCTGATTCATTAGACCTAATAACTGAAAGGTTCAAATGGATTGAACAACGTTGGAATACCGTATTGCTTCCAATTTAATGACTTTTTAACTTTTTTTAAATTGATTTTCTTCTCTTACGTGGTTACTACCTATACCTTGTTGGGCATCTTGACCCTCCTCTATCCCTCGTTTGTAAAACTTGTAGAAGGACAACTCAGTCATAGAATGAAGAGATGATATCACGTGTGTTAGTATTGTATTACTTATAGTATTTGAATCCATACCTCTATATATGAGATCACAACCATCGAGTTTCTTTTCTCCAATATATTCTCATAACCAAATTACATGAGTATATTTTATTTATCAGTTTTAAGGAAGAAAACAGTTTTTATACAAAGTTATGTCAATAGGGGGACCTAAATTGGATACCCATATTTTTTTTGGAGTATTGGGATTCCTCTGTAGAGTGCACTACACTAAATAGGGTATTCCCTACCCTTAAGAGGGGTTTAATACTAGAATCGAAAGTATGCATAACAAAATCCTCAATTTAAAAGACTTGACAGTAAGAACAATTGCGTAAATGCCTAGGATTTTTGATTAAAGGTGTATGTTGCATGTTCCGATCACTTTTTTGGCTATGATTTTTTTTGCATCAATATATTTTGATATAAGAAGAATCCCCATATTTTACTCATTATGTCTTGCAAAATCTTAGGGGCCAGAAATGTTCCATTTAGAAATTAAAGGCTAAAAATTGTGGGGAATTACTGCCTAAGGTGGTTAACCAACAGCCAGTTTGTGTACTACTTAATTGGCAACTTAAACTTTGGAATGTGACAATTTTTAGGATGACCTTTCATGTAAAATAGAAAACATTAAGTTGAAAATCGGGCCAGCAATCAGAACATCTACCTTTAGTTATGATTAATGGGACATCACCTATGCACACTGACTATAAAATGTGAATATCATCTAGGTAAATTTTGAGATATCTTTCAAATTTGTGTTTTTTACTGGAAACATTGGCGATTACGATGACATTTCCAAGCTTGTCAGAGATATATAGTCTCTTCATGGTCGTCTTTTGGATAATCAAGCAGGCTATACCCTATATTCTGCACTTATTCTGCACTTTTTGATGGGAAAGAGTGATCATTTTAAGGGGGGACTCAAGGAATTTATTGACTTGATTTTTTGAATTTTGTGAGTGCTGTAATTATTGAATTATTAATCAAATGCATATAAAGTTATACATGTTTGGAAAGGAAATGGATCAGAGAATCTAAATTTTGCGTCAATTTTGACCAAAAATGTTGATTTTTTGAGAAAATCACAAAAAATCACTTTTTTGACCCAACAAGGCTAACAAAAATAATTTTGAGTAAAAAAAATCCCAAATTGCTAGATTATGATGTAAAGACACTAACTTAATTTTTAGACACAATCTAATATGTTGACCAAAAAGCACCAAAAAAGTGAAAAATTCACTCTACAAGGTCCAATTTCAAAATGTAGTGGCCTAAAACAGAATTTTACATCAGTATTTTTGTACATATCCTTATGGAACTCTGCTTAGTAGTGTGTGCACCCTGTAGGATCTATATTTGTTGTCATATGTTTATAATTAATGACAAATATTGGAAACATGTTGGATTTAGGAAAATACATGTGCATGCCGTGAATGTAACTGAAGCATTTATAGGACTGACAATGGGCTATTCCATTTGAATTCCATACACCCCCTGTGGAAGACATGACCTTAATCTTCCACACATGCAGAGTAGATTTCAAATAGAGTCACCATGCAGGTAACTCCATTTGCAATTGACCCTCCCTGTGGGGAGGATTAAGGTCATGTCTTCCATAGAGGGTGTATGGATTTCAAATGGAAAAGCCCAATTACCTTCACCACTTAAATATGAACTAAAATGTGTTTTGATGGCGCTTTCTCTTGTATTATGACTTACACTGTGAATACAGTTTTTTCTAAACGAAGACAAGATTCGTGTTTACTGAGGTATAGTTCAATGTTTATAGGTCAACAAATATGTGTAGGCCTAGGCCTATGTGCTGTTTCGAGAGAAATTAGACAAATCAATGCACACGCGCTGATATTGATGTGTGAATAATGACACGATCCCGCAGGGGTAGTGCTATTGTGAGCATATCAACACTTGCGTAAGTGCATTGATTTTTCTAATTTTTCTAGAAACAAAACATACGCATGTGTATTGACCTAATTCATACGGACAAATCAACATTCACAATTTGAGCATAATTTTGATATGTAAAAACGAATAGAAACATAGCGTATTTTAGTTTCTTGCTTTCTGATTGGTTCCACGCTACTAAGAGTCGAGTCATTAATACCGAATAATAGTTGTAAGTGAAACCTTTTTAACGTCGAAGCACATACAAATGTGAACTACCTATAAACACTATTCTTGTGGTGTGTTTTTTATTTACATTGTATACAGTCATTCCTAAAAAAGTAAATGACCAGGTAATTAAAGAGGAGAAATTATTCCATAATTTTGTAATTTAACATTTTAAAGTTGGAACCTTATTTTAGTAATATAGGTGTATTTATTACCTGGTCAGTTACTCTTTTTGAGGACTGTATATAATTTTAAGGTAGCAATAGTAAGATTAAACTGCATCATATATCAATTCCGAAAAAAAGTTTTGGTTGTGCAAAATGATTATGTCCCAATATTTATAAGATATAAGTATGATATCGACCAAAACCGTTAGAATATTTTGACCGCTTTGCGGCACCATTTACGATATTGAAGAAATAATGCATGGACAAACACAAGCAATCTCAACATTTCATATAACATCTGAATGCATTGGCCAAATGTGTCAAACGAGATGTCATTTTAAGCTTATAAAATACAGTTTTGCATGAATATAAAATCTCTATTTATGAACGACAAAAGCCCCCTATTGATGTGACTGGTCATTTTTCATAACTTATCGGTCACAATGATTATAGAGATTTGTGATGTGAGCGATAAGTTATGCATTCCTAAATTCATTATTGTGTATTCCATGATGACTAGCTATATGGTCGTTTCATTGGAATCATCGAGTTCTCTCCTTTCTTCTATGTCAAGTTTTAATTTTTTTATCTAAATAAAATTGTACTGTATTTATGTATTATTTTATTACATTTTATTCAGATCAATGCAATGTAACTAATAGTATAGTTTTAAATATTTATGTTTATTAATTTCTTTTAAATAGCTTTTTATAAAACTCAAACTCATTCTCAACCATTGTGGTTACTACATTGCGTCGGGCTGAAATGCTATCCTATATCAAAATTTAAATTTCGGTGATTGCGTGACATCTTGTTAATTTGACTATAGAATTGGGTCAGTATGTTGCCGAATTCGAATCCAATATCTCTTTTTTTTTTCTTGGTTTAAAATGGCCGTGCTATTTTGTGATATTTCTTAATTCTTTTCGCCAGATAATTTTCAAAACATTTTAAACTTTGTATAAAATATTTTTTTAGTGCACGAATATCCATTTACTGCTTTGGTATAGTGACTGGATTCTTTTTAAAGCCTACATCGAAAAGAATTGTCAATGGCTTTGAGTTTGATGAAGAGCATAATTGCATCAGTGAAGTAAAAAAATAAAACATTTTATTATTCATTCGATATCAGCATTGATTTGGGTAATCCTTATTACATATTTCGTATGTAATTATGTTATACGCTTTATTATTATTATAAAGTTGACAAAAATGAGCAATGTCCTCTCCCAGAGAAAAATATCAAAAATATCAAAAACAAAAAATCCTGCACACAAAATGTCTGAGGTTGCCAACAATTTGTGAAGCCTAAATGTGTACTATAAAAAATTGAATGTGAATATAAAGAATGTGCTCAGGGGGTGTATGGATTTCAAATGGAATAACCCATTTTGTTTTAATCAATTTCTCACGTAATGAATAGGCGGTGTTCCATTCAAATCGAATCTGCACGCACATATTATACAGATTAGATATCAGATTATACCGGGGGTGATTCAAAAGTGACTGTCATAAAGAAATCATTACCTGCATAATTGCAAGGTAAAATAGTGGATATTTTTGTTAGCCTTGTGGATATTTATTTTAAAAATAATATCACCAGCAAAAGGAGTTGCTCTTAGTCTTAAGATTTCTGTGGGCCTGCCTGTACAATGATTAATAAATAAAAGACTGAACAGTTTACCTTCGATTTAGCCTGTATTAATAATGTGACTGGCATACAATAGCTCATTTCTGTTATATAACCCATCACATCAAAACTGACCAATGTTGCCAAACCTTATTTGTAGAGAAAAGAACAAAAGAAGATGGAATTTATCACCTCTCCAAGCTTCATAAAATGTGTGTTATACGAGGGGGTATCAAAAAGTTTTAGAAATCACCCAGAAGTGAAGGAGCTAGAAATTTTATTTTGTTATGTGATCCTTCAGACATCTTTACATAGTCCCTGTGCAAAGTTACACATTTCTCCAACTATGTATTACCTGTCCACAGACCGCCATTGTAGAGATCCTCAGATTGACCCCCGTTGATTTATTTTCAGATTGCCTCAGTTTGTGTTATTCCCAAAACAGCAATAAATAGTCTAAAGTGTTGACACAAAGGGTCAAAGGTCATGTAGGGGTCATTAGAGGTCAATCTGTGCACACCCCATGTTACCCATAAGTTTATTGTCACCAAGCTTGTTTGTAATGACCTTTGACCCCTTTCTGTCAAAACTTTATAAACTATTTATTGCTGTTTTGGGAATAACACAATCCGAGGCAATCTGAGAATCAATCAATGGCGGTCAATCTGAGGATGTCTACAATGGCGGTCTGTGGACAGGTAATAAATAGTTGGAGAAATGTGTAACTTTGCACAGAGACTATTTAAAGATGTCTGAAGGATTACGTATCAAAATAAAGTTTCTGGCTCCTTCACTTCTGGGTGATTTCTAAAACTTTATGATACCCCCTCGTATGTTCGATTTCAATAGGTTAGGTGTCATTTTAAAGTTAAAAAATACTTTGTAACATGAAATTGTAATATCAATTTCCCTTTTTGGAGACAGTTGGTCTGTTTTATGTGAAGGGCCACATATGAGATATTGAACGTAAAAACAATTTCTATTTCATCATGGGGTGCAAGAACATCGTAAGTGACACTTTCGGCCAAATTTAGATTTCTTATTTCTGTAGGTCGGAAGTCGCTAATGTTAATATTGAGATATCTGGGTCAAGCCAAATTATTCCTAACAAATGAGTTCCAAGTCAACTTTCGAACTTTGGTCCAAGATAGGGATAAGACCTTTAACTTTAGTCCCCAGGAGTTTTTAATGCAAAATTCTAGATGTAAAGTTAATTTTTAGCACTTTTCTGAACCTTGATTATCAAATTTTTGCCAAGAAATCAGAGGTGAATTTACGTCTTTTGAACCTGCTCACTCCTCCTTGAACTTAACATGCACCCCATTGAATTTGATATCGTTAGAAAGCTCTGTTCATGCCCTGTACTGTATGAAGATATGCGCATTGATATTTAGGTCACACAATTCACTGCGCATCACATTTCTTTGAAGCAACAGGTCACTCAACTCGGTGGAGGAAACGCCCATTTATTGCCAGTTATTTCCTAAAATGTCGACATTTTGGAATGCATACTATTACTTCAAATAACAAGGAGTATTCATTGATTGAAATCAAGTGATATTTTATACAATTTCCTATGTTAAAAGTCTAAATTGTGCCATAGTTGGGTGTAATTCACTGTATTGTTTGTTTATACTTGTCATCAAAATCGAAGATGGCGGCGCCCAGTGAAAATGTTAAGAAGTGAAGTTGTCCGAAATCTTATGGCTTTGGAGGGATAGATATGACTATGTTAACCACTTTTGATTTCCGACAATGCAATGTAAAGATTTTGAAAGTGAAGAATTTAAAATTGGTAATAACATTGTGTAAGCGAAGGGGTCAACTATGACTTAGAGTTAGTTAAATTGTGCTTAACTATCCACGGAAACACCAAGTTATGAGCCTTGCCTTCTACACCCCTCTAACTGCACGCAGTGGCCGAAAGTGGGTGGGGTTCGTTAATTTAGTTCTGAAGGATTTTTAATAACAACTAGTCAAAATAATATCAACAAGCAATACACACAACTGTTTTAAGTTCTTTTGAACAATATTGTATTATTAACACTGTGCATTCAATGTAAACGAAATGTCCCTTATCAACCTATCAATGGTTTTACATTGAAATAAATCAATTCAATCAACAATTGAAACAATTATACAATCAACATACATAAATGATCATTCAAATAATTATCATCAACAACAATAAAACCTTGTGCACTTGAAGTAACTCGTAGAAACTCGAAGAAGTCGTAGAACTGTAGATCGGAGATCTGAACGCGAGAATTGGAGATTCAACGCAAAAGTTCTTTACGAAGTATTCAAAGAGTGTCTCTTCAATCTTCAAACAGCAGAATTGTAATCAGTAAAACTATCTTGTTGGTCAATGGTGGTCAGTTTATTCTCTAGCTCTATTATCTCTTGGTACTCCTAGTGTCATCTCGTGGTGACTTCATATGGCAGCTACCCAGAGAATTAGCTTCTGAATCTCGTTAAGGGGTTTCATGACACATAGAGTTAACGTAGAAATGTTCTTAAGATTTTGATATTAGGTATTCTCAACGGTGCTGATCACGAATCTAAAATAAAAAAATGGGGGTACGGGCTTAGTTTTTGAGCTATATCCGTTTCAAAAATGGTGTTTTTTCCAAAAAATACTACATGGTTCTATGGGAAATGAGGAAAAATTCGACTTTAATGGAAGATTCCACAAAATCTGCTCTTCAATTTTTCTCGTTTTTTCAATACGTGCTGCGCATTTATACATTCTTTCAAATAATGAAATAAACAAATGGGGTCACCAACTTACTTTTTCTGATAATTGGCTTTAAATGAGAAAATTCCTGCAAATTTATGTGTAATGTTTAGAGCGTAAACACACGGTAGATGCGCATGCAGCAAAAGATAATATTCGCGCGTACGATGCATTAGAAATTAAGCGTTTCGTTTAATGGTGACGCAGAGGCAACAAGGATGGCGCGCAGTTTATGTCGTGATCCGCGAAGGGGAATATTCAGATCTCAGACATGATTGGCGTTACTTGAAAAGTGAGTCTTTTTGCTAACGAAAACCAGCGTACACGATTTGATTGATGATGTATGAAAAATTGTTTCGCAACTAGCCTATAGACCTATACTATCTTGACCAGTGATGACTAGTAATTGGAAAGCGGGAATTATCCCTTCCTCACAGTACATGCAGTAAGTTCAGACCAAAAAAAATCGCACAGTAAATGTACTACATGAACAAATTCTCGTCCCCATTTCTCTTCTCTTTCCCCTCTCCTTCCCCTTTCCCTTCTCTTTCTCCCTCTCCTTCCCCTTTCTCTTCTCTTTCTCCCTCTCCTTCCCCCTTCTTTCTCTCTTTTCTCCCCTTCTTCTCGTCCCCATTTTTCCGCTTCGCCGCCCCCATTTTAGGTGTCGGGGGGGGGGGGGGCCCACTGGCTACGCTACTGCATCACACCGATTTCCCCCACCCACCACCCAAATCAAGTGTTGGTCACGTCTTTTTTTTGGTTATACACTCTTGAAACCACTAGTCATTTGAGCGACGAGATAGTCTAGTCAAATTATTTTGACTAGAATATAGTCAGTTTGACAAGGTATTCTAGTAACATATTTACGTTTCAACTAGAGTCTAGTAATTTGTGACGCGTTTCGGGTCACATCTGCATCCAGGAAATGACACGAAAATCTAGTCAACATGAAGTCGAGGCTTAAGGAATTTTATTGGTCGGAAGTCTGTCGATCTAATGACGTCATCAATGTTCGTTCTTTTCGCGTCGCCATTACTGCATTAAGGGTATACACCACCAATGCACTATGGGATAGCACGTCCGGTAAAAGTTTATCACAGCAATAGTTCCTTTTTGCGGTACAAATTGCGAGATTTTGACATACTTTTTTCAATTATATCTATTAGTTTTGGGTATTACACATTTTTATGAGTGTGCACAGTACATATTTCCAAAAAAATCGCCCTAGTTTGAACATTTTAAAGTTTTAAACGACTGAAATCGGCGGAAGGTCCGTCCTGGGTTTTGGGGCGTAAATAAAGGGCCGAAATCGCTACATCAAATTCATCGCATAATATTGAAAAATCTAGTCCGACACTTTGCTATTTCCTTTTGATATGTTTTGCGGACATCCCTTAGGAATAATCTCTGTAAATGTCATATAAGGATGTATGGGATAACTCCAGTTAGAGCCGATTGTTTGACCCCTACTTTGCACGTAGCGTCTATGGGGAGTGCATTGGTGGTGTATACCCTTGAAGCTGCGGGCTCCAACTGGGCATGTAGGTACCAAAAGACGTTGGGCATCAACAAAATTCTCAATGAAATCTCATATAAAATGATGATCAACACGCGGGGCAATGTCTAGTTAGGCCTACATTGTTTAATCCTTTCAAAAATCGTTTTTAATCATCTAAATGTTGTCGTTTTCTTTGGAGGTTTTCAACAAGAAACACCTTGAAAAAGCCAGGACATTTTAGATTTCATATGATGAATCATACACGAGTTCGAATTAAAACTCATGAGGTTTTTATTGTTTTAAAAGAGTCAAAATGATCATTAAGTTGAGTCGCGGCTTTCTTTGACACGGTTAAGTTCTCAAACACAATTCCACTTCCAATGCAAATTGGATTAAACATGTTAAAAAAGCCGGGCTAGGGGGGGGGGGGGGGGGGGGGGGGTCGATAAGGAGTCTATTAAAGTTATTTCTAGTGATCTATGTGTTTTTAATGATGATAAATAGTAGGCCAGGAGCACTGAGAGGGGTCCTTTGGGTTTCACTCATGTCAAAAGACGCTTTAAAGCTAGTGGATTAAATGAAACTGCATGTCGGGCGTAATTGTCGGGTCATATTATATGCGTTTCAGCCATCTGAATGTTAGGCCTACTCGCCTATAATGATCTTAAATTCAAGTAATTGTGAAATGAAAAGATTTTAAAATCGATAATAATGCTTAATTTTCCACTATCTACAGGGTAAACAATACGAGCGGACCTATAGACTTTTCAGTATGATCTAGTCAAAGGCCCTCGGGGAGAAATTTTCTTTAAAAAGCGCGTACACGCGCACCTTCGCACCGTTAGAACATGCAATTTTGAAATTTCACGTTTTGACCATGTTTCTTGTGGAGGCCGTATCTTCAAAACGGAAGCATGAAATGTAATATAACTCGGGAATTCAACTCAGAATTTCACTGGCAACAATCTGAAATATGTCTCGTTTGCTGTAGACAAAGTGTGTGCTCTTAAAGGGTATACACCACCAATGCACTATGGGATAGCACGTCCGGTAAAAGTTTATCACAGCAATAGTTCCTTTTTGCGGTACAAATTGCGAGATTTTGACATACTTTTTTCAATTATATCTATTAGTTTTGGGTATTACACATTTTTATGAGTGTGCACAGTACATATTTCCAAAAAAATCGCCCTAGTTTGAACATTTTAAAGTTTTAAACGACTGAAATCGGCGGAAGGTCCGTCCTGGGTTTTGGGGCGTAAATAAAGGGCCGAAATCGCTACATCAAATTCATCGCATAATATTGAAAAATCTAGTCCGACACTTTGCTATTTCCTTTTGATATGTTTTGCGGACATCCCTTAGGAATAATCTCTGTAAATGTCATATAAGGATGTATGGGATAACTCCAGTTAGAGCCGATTGTTTGACCCCTACTTTGCACGTAGCGTCTATGGGGAGTGCATTGGTGGTGTATACCCTTGAAGCTGCGGGCTCCAACTGGGCATGTAGGTACCAAAAGACGTTGGGCATCAACAAAATTCTCAATGAAATCTCATATAAAATGATGATCAACACGCGGGGCAATGTCTAGTTAGGCCTACATTGTTTAATCCTTTCAAAAATCGTTTTTAATCATCTAAATGTTGTCGTTTTCTTTGGAGGTTTTCAACAAGAAACACCTTGAAAAAGCCAGGACATTTTAGATTTCATATGATGAATCATACACGAGTTCGAATTAAAACTCATGAGGTTTTTATTGTTTTAAAAGAGTCAAAATGATCATTAAGTTGAGTCGCGGCTTTCTTTGACACGGTTAAGTTCTCAAACACAATTCCACTTCCAATGCAAATTGGATTAAACATGTTAAAAAAGCCGGGCTAGGGGGGGGGGGGGGGGTCGATAAGGAGTCTATTAAAGTTATTTCTAGTGATCTATGTGTTTTTAATGATGATAAATAGTAGGCCAGGAGCACTGAGAGGGGTCCTTTGGGTTTCACTCATGTCAAAAGACGCTTTAAAGCTAGTGGATTAAATGAAACTGCATGTCGGGCGTAATTGTCGGGTCATATTATATGCGTTTCAGCCATCTGAATGTTAGGCCTACTCGCCTATAATGATCTTAAATTCAAGTAATTGTGAAATGAAAAGATTTTAAAATCGATAATAATGCTTAATTTTCCACTATCTACAGGGTAAACAATACGAGCGGACCTATAGACTTTTCAGTATGATCTAGTCAAAGGCCCTCGGGGAGAAATTTTCTTTAAAAAGCGCGTACACGCGCACCTTCGCACCGTTAGAACATGCAATTTTGAAATTTCACGTTTTGACCATGTTTCTTGTGGAGGCCGTATCTTCAAAACGGAAGCATGAAATGTAATATAACTCGGGAATTCAACTCAGAATTTCACTGGCAACAATCTGAAATATGTCTCGTTTGCTGTAGACAAAGTGTGTGCTCTTGAAGCTGCGGGCTCCAACTGGGCATGTAGGTACCAAAAGACGTTGGGCATCAACAAAATTCTCAATGAAATCTCATATAAAATGATGATCAACACGCGGGGCAATGTCTAGTTAGGCCTACATTGTTTAATCCTTTCAAAAATCGTTTTTAATCATCTAAATGTTGTCGTTTTCTTTGGAGGTTTTCAACAAGAAACACCTTGAAAAAGCCAGGACATTTTAGATTTCATATGATGAATCATACACGAGTTCGAATTAAAACTCATGAGGTTTTTATTGTTTTAAAAGAGTCAAAATGATCATTAAGTTGAGTCGCGGCTTTCTTTGACACGGTTAAGTTCTCAAACACAATTCCACTTCCAATGCAAATTGGATTAAACATGTTAAAAAAGCCGGGCTAGGGGGGGGGGGGGGGGGGGGGGGGGGTCGATAAGGAGTCTATTAAAGTTATTTCTAGTGATCTATGTGTTTTTAATGATGATAAATAGTAGGCCAGGAGCACTGAGAGGGGTCCTTTGGGTTTCACTCATGTCAAAAGACGCTTTAAAGCTAGTGGATTAAATGAAACTGCATGTCGGGCGTAATTGTCGGGTCATATTATATGCGTTTCAGCCATCTGAATGTTAGGCCTACTCGCCTATAATGATCTTAAATTCAAGTAATTGTGAAATGAAAAGATTTTAAAATCGATAATAATGCTTAATTTTCCACTATCTACAGGGTAAACAATACGAGCGGACCTATAGACTTTTCAGTATGATCTAGTCAAAGGCCCTCGGGGAGAAATTTTCTTTAAAAAGCGCGTACACGCGCACCTTCGCACCGTTAGAACATGCAATTTTGAAATTTCACGTTTTGACCATGTTTCTTGTGGAGGCCGTATCTTCAAAACGGAAGCATGAAATGTAATATAACTCGGGAATTCAACTCAGAATTTCACTGGCAACAATCTGAAATATGTCTCGTTTGCTGTAGACAAAGTGTGTGCTCTTAAAGCTGCGGGCTCCAACTGGGCATGTAGGTACCAAAAGACGTTGGGCATCAACAAAATTCTCAATGAAATCTCATATAAAATGATGATCAACACGCGGGGCAATGTCTAGTTAGGCCTACATTGTTTAATCCTTTCAAAAATCGTTTTTAATCATCTAAATGTTGTCGTTTTCTTTGGAGGTTTTCAACAAGAAACACCTTGAAAAAGCCAGGACATTTTAGATTTCATATGATGAATCATACACGAGTTCGAATTAAAACTCATGAGGTTTTTATTGTTTTAAAAGAGTCAAAATGATCATTAAGTTGAGTCGCGGCTTTCTTTGACACGGTTAAGTTCTCAAACACAATTCCACTTCCAATGCAAATTGGATTAAACATGTTAAAAAAGCCGGGCTAGGGGGGGGGGGGGGGGGGGGGGGGGGGGTCGATAAGGAGTCTATTAAAGTTATTTCTAGTGATCTATGTGTTTTTAATGATGATAAATAGTAGGCCAGGAGCACTGAGAGGGGTCCTTTGGGTTTCACTCATGTCAAAAGACGCTTTAAAGCTAGTGGATTAAATGAAACTGCATGTCGGGCGTAATTGTCGGGTCATATTATATGCGTTTCAGCCATCTGAATGTTAGGCCTACTCGCCTATAATGATCTTAAATTCAAGTAATTGTGAAATGAAAAGATTTTAAAATCGATAATAATGCTTAATTTTCCACTATCTACAGGGTAAACAATACGAGCGGACCTATAGACTTTTCAGTATGATCTAGTCAAAGGCCCTCGGGGAGAAATTTTCTTTAAAAAGCGCGTACACGCGCACCTTCGCACCGTTAGAACATGCAATTTTGAAATTTCACGTTTTGACCATGTTTCTTGTGGAGGCCGTATCTTCAAAACGGAAGCATGAAATGTAATATAACTCGGGAATTCAACTCAGAATTTCACTGGCAACAATCTGAAATATGTCTCGTTTGCTGTAGACAAAGTGTGTGCTCTTGAAGCTGCGGGCTCCAACTGGGCATGTAGGTACCAAAAGACGTTGGGCATCAACAAAATTCTCAATGAAATCTCATATAAAATGATGATCAACACGCGGGGCAATGTCTAGTTAGGCCTACATTGTTTAATCCTTTCAAAAATCGTTTTTAATCATCTAAATGTTGTCGTTTTCTTTGGAGGTTTTCAACAAGAAACACCTTGAAAAAGCCAGGACATTTTAGATTTCATATGATGAATCATACACGAGTTCGAATTAAAACTCATGAGGTTTTTATTGTTTTAAAAGAGTCAAAATGATCATTAAGTTGAGTCGCGGCTTTCTTTGACACGGTTAAGTTCTCAAACACAATTCCACTTCCAATGCAAATTGGATTAAACATGTTAAAAAAGCCGGGCTAGGGGGGGGGGGGGGGTCGATAAGGAGTCTATTAAAGTTATTTCTATAGTGATCTATGTGTTTTTAATGATGATAAATAGTAGGCCAGGAGCACTGAGAGGGGTCCTTTGGGTTTCACTCATGTCAAAAGACGCTTTAAAGCTAGTGGATTAAATGAAACTGCATGTCGGGCGTAATTGTCGGGTCATATTATATGCGTTTCAGCCATCTGAATGTTAGGCCTACTCGCCTATAATGATCTTAAATTCAAGTAATTGTGAAATGAAAAGATTTTAAAATCGATAATAATGCTTAATTTTCCACTATCTACAGGGTAAACAATACGAGCGGACCTATAGACTTTTCAGTATGATCTAGTCAAAGGCCCTCGGGGAGAAATTTTCTTTAAAAAGCGCGTACACGCGCACCTTCGCACCGTTAGAACATGCAATTTTGAAATTTCACGTTTTGACCATGTTTCTTGTGGAGGCCGTATCTTCAAAACGGAAGCATGAAATGTAATATAACTCGGGAATTCAACTCAGAATTTCACTGGCAACAATCTGAAATATGTCTCGTTTGCTGTAGACAAAGTGTGTGCTCTTAAAGGGTATACACCACCAATGCACTATGGGATAGCACGTCCGGTAAAAGTTTATCACAGCAATAGTTCCTTTTTGCGGTACAAATTGCGAGATTTTGACATACTTTTTTCAATTATATCTATTAGTTTTGGGTATTACACATTTTTATGAGTGTGCACAGTACATATTTCCAAAAAAATCGCCCTAGTTTGAACATTTTAAAGTTTTAAACGACTGAAATCGGCGGAAGGTCCGTCCTGGGTTTTGGGGCGTAAATAAAGGGCCGAAATCGCTACATCAAATTCATCGCATAATATTGAAAAATCTAGTCCGACACTTTGCTATTTCCTTTTGATATGTTTTGCGGACATCCCTTAGGAATAATCTCTGTAAATGTCATATAAGGATGTATGGGATAACTCCAGTTAGAGCCGATTGTTTGACCCCTACTTTGCACGTAGCGTCTATGGGGAGTGCATTGGTGGTGTATACCCTTAAGTAAGTGCCATAAAATGCTGGTATAAATCCGATTAATATTATTACTTTAATGTAACATCATTATGTATTTTTACGTTTATTCTGATGTACGATTATATTACAATATTGCGTGGATTTGTCAGTTTCATATTTCAACGTTTGGACTGAAAAATTGGGTGTTGAAAATCTTGTTGGTGACCAGACGATCTTACCAATATAAATATTCACTCACTCACAATCACTGTACTCGTGCATCATTTGGACTCCGATTGGAGGTCATTTCTGAAATGTCATTCTGATTTTAAGCATACGATTAGGCCTATATTACAATTGCGTGGATCTTGGATTTGTCAGTCTGTCAGTTTTATATTTTAACGGGAGGAGATGTTCAATTTAATAAAAAATCTGTCGCATGAGGGAGGGCGGAGTTATGACTTGCACGAAATGCGTTGACACAATAAAACTGAATTTCGAGGGTCAACTTTGACAGTTATTTTATGGATTATGAGGAAAGATGGTGTGTAATTGTTTGAAGATGTAACAAATAACGAGCCTTGGAAACCAAACCGCTAAAAAACAATATCCATACCTCGCCCGGGTCGCGAGATAGGTAGCTATATGCTAGCCTAGGCCTAGCCCTGGCCTACCGGGGACTTTTTTGGTGCAATCAAAATTGCGAAAAGTCTGTCGAATTTAGCACCCTTGTATCAGGCATGAGAATTTTCAGTTTTTAAACTGAATTCAGGTTTTTTTATGGTCCAAATTTCCGCACTTTCATTTAATTTCAGGCAGTTTTTAGCCCGATTTCACGCACATTTTCAGTTTTTTCCATGTTTTTTTCATTCTCATGACTCATGCAGTTTGTTGTTTGCTGTTGTGATGGCAATGGTCAGTCCAGATTCCACAAATCATGTTGATTTATTATTTTAGTGCAAGTAGGCCTAGGCCTAGGCTTAAGAAAGTGTAAATAATAATATTGTGTGAAAAGACGTAATGTCATGCCTCATCATGATGGGGTGGGGGAGTTGTAGTTGTAGGCTATGGGCCTAATCAAAACAAAGAATTCTCGATCAAAACGTTTATTCCAGTCACGCCAGCGTTCATTTTTGAATGCTGCGTGATGAGCCCTTGACAACCACACCATGCAACGCGATCGTACGTGACATGAATAATAAACATGAACTTAATATTAATTATAGCCTAATATATAGGCCTAATTGTCCAATCACGCAGCGTGGGGTCTTGTTGATTAGGGCCGTGATTTGGTCAATTACCTATTTGTTTACAAGTACGTCATATCTTCCGGTTTTACTGCGCCCTTGCCATCGCGATTGACGCGGTCACATGGGACACTGAGGAATCGTATACGATTTGATCGAGAATTCATTGTTTTGATTAGGCCTAGTACTATCCTATTTTTTATAATCAAAACAAAAAAATTGTCAATCACAGCGTCATGATCCGAGCGCTCGCGATCATTATTACAAAGGTTGAGCGTGTCCTTGCATGCAGTGTGTTCCAAAACAGTCGCAACGCGGCGTGGGGTCATGTTGATTAGACTGATTGGTCAATTACCTATTTGTTTACAAGTAGCCTCCGTCACATCTTCCGGTTTTACTGCGCCCTTGCCATCTGACAGGCAGAAAAAACAAATGAAACGCATGAACGAAGCACAAAAGCCAAAACGCGCAACGAACAAGGACATATTTTGACAAATTCAATTTTTCGATGCATTTTTCAAAAATTGTGTAATTTTGACCGTACAACTATTACGCACAGTTCATGATCTGCTAGCCAGTGTGCGGTTTAGAAAAATAACTTGCATGCACCAACAATTGTTCAATAAATCAAAAAGTTTTAAATGTCAAATAGGAATACATAGAAATATTAGGCATACGACGGGTATTTTTTATAATTTGTCAAATAGGAAGTTCGCAAAGTTAACTTGACTCACCTTTTTTCTGACGAGACAGATTGAATTTCAGATCATGAACAAATTAGGTAGTTAAAGGGACACTAAGAGATGTGTTGGAGGCTGCGCCCTCAATTATGATAAAAACTGGGATTAGTATATTTTTATAATTGTATTACATGTATGAACTTACACCTTTAAGGATTAAGAAAAATCAGCCCTCTTTGTACAAGAAAACGTCGATTCAAAAATGCTCGTACAGCCGGGACGAGCATTTTACGTCCGACAGTATCCCCCTGCAGTACGCGTGATACATAACGCGAACCATATTTGCATAGAGGGCGTTTTTCAATAAATAGTGATGATATTGTTTTAATCAAGTTTTGCTGTGTTTTTGTTAGTAGAAACAACAATAATGGCAATTTTTAATGTTCATCTTGAATTCTGAAGTAAATTTTTAATCATTTAAAATTTTCAACACCACTTAATGTCCCTTTAATGGTGGATCCATCAAAATGCAAATAGAGCTCCCAAGTGAGGGTTTGATCTGTATGATAGTTATTCATATATCTGCTATTTTAAAGAATGATATCTCAAATTAAAGCTTGAAGATTATAGCGTACATATGATATGTATATTTCAATTTATATCAATATTTATTTTCGTTTTGGAAAGTGAGCCCTACAAACATTGAAAAGCAAACATTTTCCAGTTGTCTGTATTATGCATTGATGTTTTACTCCTTGGCATGTGTTCATTTTGCAGAACCATGGATGACTTTGTGAAAAGCAAGCTGAAAGAGTGGGGTTTGGAACGTTTCTCACAGTGTTTTGCTGGTAAGTATTACATTTTACATACATAACATTTAGTATGAGGACACTAAAGGTGTTTTTTTTCTATAACCCTAACCCTGTCCCTACCATATACCACAAAATACCACGACTGCGCAAGTTAGTACCACCCGGCGTGGAAGTTTTTCGATGAAAAAATGGACCCAGGCTATATACGAGGCAAAATATACTGAGCCGAGTAGCCTTGGCAGCCGTAGTGTGGTGGAATGGAGAAGGGCTTTGGTACGTACCGGATATCCGTGGTTCAAATCCGGAGGGGGGGATTTTGGTCAATTTTCCAGGTTGGAAAAAAAAATCTGAAAAAAATGGGGGTAGAGTTAGGGTTAATCACTGAAAGCCAAACTGGAGTCAAGTGACTCTTGAAATGGAGTAAATCGGCCATGACTCTCCAAAGGAGTCATCCTGACTCTTCAAAGGAGTCATCTTGACTCTCCAAAGGAGTCGTCCTGACTCCCCAAAGGAGTCATCCTAGTCGTCGGAAAGAGTCATCGGCCATGACTCTCCAAAGGAGTCATCCTGACTCTTCAAAGGAGTCATCCTGATTCTCCAAAGGAGTCATCCTGACTCTCCAAAGGAGTCATCCTAGCCGTCGGAAAGAGTCATCGCCCATGACTCTCCAAAGGAGTCATCCTGACTCTCTGGAGCTAATTTGCATATTTTACTTGGTCTTATATTAGACGAGTAAAATGCACAAATCGCTCATTAGCATAATTGCAATGGTACAAAAATTAGCACCGATGCTCGTGTATACCATTTCAATTATGCTAATGAGCTAATTTGCACATTTTATTTATTTAAACCTATTAATTTATTTCAATTAAGTCGATGCCTTAATTTAACACCGTTGAATGTATATTGATATATGCATATTTCTCACTGGTTAAGGAAGGGAGTGATTGCTCACTAAGTAAATGCAAATACATTGAGCAAGAACATAAACATCAAAGAACCAATTACCTTAAAGCCCCCCCCCCCCCCCCCCCCCCCCCCCACCACCTCCAGTTCTCAGTGTCTTATTCCTACCTGGAGTCACGGTGACTCTATTTAGCCAGTTGGAGTCATTATTACTCTCGAAAGGGAGTCCAGCCTACATGTGACTCTATGTCAATATTGACTCCATTTGAAGAGTCACAAGACTCCCTTGAAGAGTCATGCATCATGACTCTCCAAAGGAGTCAGTAAATGTTGACTCTCCAAGGGAGTCATGTGACTCTCCTAACAGAGTCAATATTGACATAGAGTCACATGTAGGCTGGACTCCCTTTATAGAGTAACCCTGACTCCAGTTTGGCTTTCAGTGATACTGACAAGGGGTGCATTAAATACAATCACGATGGTAGGCCTACCTCGCACTCTGGTACATTGCAGCACAGGTTGTTGATTCAAAGAAGTATACTCACTTACATCCACAACTAAATCTTTTTTATGTATATTAAAGAAACAAAATGTCCCTCCAAATTTCAAATAAAATATTTTTTGCACTGAATTATTTTCTCACCAATTCACACAATGGTACACTAAAGTAGGCCTACTGCTCATTGACAAGAAAGGGCTTATTTAAAATGAACCTATCAAAAAGTTTAAAGGAACTTGAACCTAATAAATCAATCATAGCTCAGTAGTGTGGAATCAATTTCATAAAAACAAAAAAACATATTTTTCTGAATCTCATTTATGCACTTAAGAATTCCTCATAATAGCTGGCTATATTCATCACTTTGAAATAAAGTCCTCAAGCATTTGGACTAGCTGTAAATACTGGAACATGCGTGGAACCTTCCAAATTACAAACTGTTTAATGATTGGATATGTCCAATTGGATTGTCTGATGTCATTTCCATGGTGATTAAAGGTGCGTGGTCCGATTTTCAAAATACAGTTTGATACTTTGATTGAAAAATTAATCACTTCCAAATTTTAAATTTCAGTTAATTGGTCGAACTGATTTTCACCGATATCTCCCACAGAAAACATATTACAACTGTAAAATTGCAAATGGGTTATGAGATAAATATATGCTTTCTTTTGATACCAAAATTTCAAAAAGTTGTAAAAAAGGACCGTGCTTCTTTAAATAGCACATAGGTCATGTAGGTAGGGGAGGGAAATTGCAATAAATATATGTTGCTTATGATTGGTTGGTTGGTACGTATGTTTTTATTCAAGGTCCTCAGAGAAAAGTGAATGTGATCTCTAATGAGAGCAAGGTATAATTCACATCATTTCAAGATCAAGACCCCCATATCCATCACTCATTTATCACAAGAAGTACATGATGAATACAAATATTGGAAACGGAGATAAATCAAGATAAATTAATATTGTACGGTGGTAAGAAACATGGAATAGCTCTGATCTGATATCTCTGATCATGCAAATGAAAATGCATACAAAGGATCGGGGTGGTTTTGAAAGTGTACTATGTAGAATGTTGTTAAAACTACTTGTGTTATTTCTATTTTGTTCCAGCCCTTCCATTTGTATGTGTTGTTGAAGATGTTTTGAAACTTTTTGAGATATTTCACACTTGTATTAACTTACATTTCAGTGTCCGACGATTCAGATGATATCGACTCTGACTCGACAACATCAGCACAAATGATCACATGGTTGAAGAGTAACAGAGGGCCCAAAAAACAGGTTCAGGAGTACATGATAAAGACGGTGTCGGCACGGACTGCATATATACGTGAACACCCTCTACCAGACATACTGAATGAATATCCAAGATTACTTGATACTGAGGGCATGGTGAGTTATGGGTAGTCAATCCACACATTTTAATTGTGACTGGGCCAATTACATCTTTTACAGATTTGTTTTTGATGACATGTTATCTTGAAGTGGAAGTGCATACCAAAACTGAAAACAATAACATTCATTGTCAACAAACAATTTCTTGTAGGCACTGTCATTTAAAGTGTAATGTGTAGGCTTATGCACTGCTCACCAACACTGTATGCCATTACAGAGCAATATACCCATGTTAGTTGTGCAGTGTGTGCATTTACCCTGTCACTTACTAAAGACTTTCAGCTAGAAAATCATTGGTGACTATACTATTAAAGGTAAGCAAGCAGTGAATGAGACTAATCACTGTAAATCATAATTCATGTGCTAATCTTAAGAAGATTTTGTAGAAATTGCACAATTCAAAATATTGTACAACCTGAAATATATTAGTGATATTATAAACTGATGATACTAATCAAAGTGTTTTACTTTTTGCAAATTGTTATCTTCCCATGATTCTACAGATTGCACAAGACTTCCGCAGTTTGTTTCCACAACAGTGTGACAAACTTTTCATGAAGTGGCCCAACTTCTCCGTCAAGATACTCACATATGCAGACCAGCAGGTTGAATTCAGGACCGCGTTGAAATTAACATCTGATCCAGAAAAGGTAAATAACTACTGTCTGATTTTGCAAGTAAAAGATGAAGTGCACTTTGTAGGCAAGAGTCAGTGTTAGGGTTAAGGAGAGCAAGACCAGCTTAACCATATTCCCTGTCTGACATATAGCAGGGTTCCCAGCTACTTGAGGAAATCAGGGGAATTATATATTGTTTTTTGCAGACAGGGAAAACTCAGGGAATTTGATAACTTAGCTGTCCAAATATCAGGATATCATGATTATATCTAAACTTAACCGCAAAAAGCTTACAGGGATGACACCACTAAATAGGGCTCCATAGGGATATGTACAAAAACACTGATATAAAACTCGGTTTTAGACCACTAAATTGCAAACTTGGCCCTTGTAGAGTGATTTTTTCTTAAAGATGATCACATTTTCTCACCAAAAAGTGAAGAAAATAGGTAGGTGAGCCGTTGCTCGATATTCTAAAATACGCACATGGAGTTGACTACCTCTCTGACGGGCTTGAAAATGTCGCCGTAATCGGCAATGTTGCCAGTAATAAAAAGCACAAATTTGAAAGATCTCTCAAAATTTATCTAGATGATATTCACAGTTTATAGTCAGGGTGCATGTAGGTGATGTCCCATTTATCATAATTAATCAAAAATCATAGGCATTTACGGAATTTAGGCCTAAAAAAAAAAGGTTTGATTGGCGTAACATGACCAAAACAAATAGGGTAGGTCGGTCGGGATTTTTTTTTATTATTATTATTTTTTTTATTTTTCAAATCACCTACTTTTGAACACTTGAAAGACAGCAGTACACACAAATCATAGTTCTAGCGTATTTAATTGCCGGGCAAAAATGTATCGTTGTTTTCAACAATATATCATCTCGATGGGGACTTAAAATAACCGAAATTGAAAGCAAACAGTCAAAAACTTCAATTTTTATAAATATATATATATTTTTTCCCCCTCAAAATAATACAAAATATTCAGGGTCGGCGATGTATTTAGGGTCGGTCGGGTTACGCCAATCAAACTTCTTTTTTTTTAGGCCTTACTGTCAAGTCTTTTTAAATTGAGGATTTGATTCTAGCTTTAAACACCGACTTAGGGTAGGGGATACCCCATTTAGTGTAGTGCACCCTACAAGGTATCACTAAAACTCACTGCCAAATTATACACTTAGGCAACATTCTTTTGTAAGAGAAGCAAGAGTTGTTGGAGTTACTGTCTATTTTCTCTTGTACATCCGTGCAAAAAATATTTTCTACATGCATTGCTATTTTACCAGTTGAGAGTATTTGCCAAATTGTTCAGAGATTTGAGCCGTGCATCTCGCGTGACGTGTGTTACCCCGGGAGTGAAAATCATTCGCACTAATGGGTTGTGGTGTCCATGATCAAAGACACTACGTGTGAGCTTTGCGTAATGTACTTACACGCTCACTTGTCACGCTGCGTGGGTGACCTCTGAGCAACTTTGGCAAATACTTTAGGGTTTAATGTTAAGAGATTTCTTGGTTGCATACATGATGACAGTGTGTAAGTTACAGGATTGTGTGAGAAATCTTTGGGTTTGGAAGTCATTACAGCTTCTTAGGAGTTGAAAAAATATACATGTCTCATGTCTCATTTATACCTTAACTCTTCTAATAATGTTGGTTGTTGATTTATTTTGACATTTTCAGATGAAGCGAAGCACAACATAGCAATCCAAGCCCTACCATTGCTGTTCCCCTCAGGAACAAGATCTGATGGAAAGAAGAAGAAAATGAAGAAGGCCACAATGGCTGAATCCATGCAATCATGTGCAGTGACGTAGCTCGGTAGCTCGGGGGGGGGGGGGGGGGTGGGGGGGGTGGGCAGAATTTTTATGTGCCCCCGCCCCATTTTTCGGATATAGGGCTTTAAATTGGACACTGAAGTGATCATCTCTGCCTTGGACACTGAAGTCATTAAAAAAATGTCATTTAGTTTTAAAAACAAGGCGCAAATGGCAATTTTTAAATGGTTAAAACGCATATAGGGCTTATATGCGTTTTAACCATTTAAAAATTGCCATTTGCGCCTTTTTTAAAAAAATAAATGACATTTTTTTTAGAAAAACTAATTAAAACACTGAGGATTGGCCATTATTTGTTGACTGTTGTGCTTTTTGGACTGCGAAATTTTGTGACCGTGCGAAATTGACCTTACCCCCCCCCCCCCCCCCCCCCCCCACTTACGTGAAATTCACGAGGTGACTGACTGGGAAAATACAGATTGGAACCAACTTGCCGGAATTCTTGACCAAGGTCGAACAAACTCAGCCATTTGTACTTCTACTGGGAAATAGGATGAAGGCCTGAACAACAATTTGTGATAATCGAACGAACAGCGATTCCTGCAAATTCTGTCCTCCACGCCTTTGACTTGTGCTTCAAGATGTTTTACGTTCTAGACATCAACTACCCATGGGAGTCCACAAATACTTGGGATTTTCTGCAGAAGGTTGTGTACGGCTTGGGGAGGGAAAGGGGAAGACGACATCATCCTCAACAGTGTTGGCGCTGAAGAATTACATCATTTCAGTGTCCAAGGCAGAGATGATAACTAGTGTCCAAGGCAGAGATGTTGCCAGATGAGGGTTAATCCTTTTGATAAAGTGTGATAGTTACCAGTTTAACATTTGGTGAATTATTGGAAAAAAGTTTTGCTTGAGATTTTTGCTGCTGAGTAATCTTGAACATCTAACAATTTGTCACTCATTAGAGTGTAGAGTTTCATAAACGCTGTTTTCAAACATTCAACATTTTAATAGTTTTAATACATATGCATGATGGAATGCTGGTTGATTTTTAATAGGCTATTTGAGTTTAATAGGCTATTTGAGAAGGTAGTGCTTATAGAGGGGCAAATTGAGGTCACACTTTCCTCTCAATGTGAATGTGTATTGCATAACAGGAAGCATGGTATACTGAGGCAGATGGCATGAAAACATGATTCAAGTGGATTTCTTGAGCAGAGACTAAGGAATGTTAGAAGCGGGGATCCATGTAAAGCAGATAAGAAATCAAAGAAACAACTTGGGCTTCAAGCTCAAAAATCCACCTCATTGAGTGACAAATTACTAATGTTCAAGATTACTCATTTAGTGTAGAGTTTCATAAACACTGTTTTCAAACATTCAACATTTTAATAGTTTTAATACATGCATGATGGAATGAATGCTGGTTGATTTTTAATAGGCTATTTGAGAATGTAATGCTTATAGAGGGGCAAATTTAGGTCACATTTTCAGAACATGCCCATAGTTTGATGACTCGATGTGTACTAACACCATTTGTAAAAATTCTATTTAAAAATGCGAAATTTGGGGTGCTCACTCAAAAACCTGAAGAATCCATATCTTAGCCACTTTTTGAGGTCACATTTAGTTTTTGAACCTCAATGGCACTTTTGGAAATATTCTTTTTGATACCAAAAAAAACCCCTCATTTTTGAAGGTTTTGTGAAATATGAATATTCTTTTTTA
This sequence comes from Ophiura sarsii, assembly GCA_035610835.1. Taxonomy (NCBI): domain Eukaryota; kingdom Metazoa; phylum Echinodermata; class Ophiuroidea; order Amphilepidida; family Ophiuridae; genus Ophiura; species Ophiura sarsii. Next base: position 106,369,517 of record CM069441.1, read on the forward strand.
GTGAAACGGCCATTGTTTGCGCTTTTCGTAGGTTTTCATCTATGTATATGATTGATGAAAGATTATCATAACCTTGACCTACCCAGGAAATTTGAACATTCTAGCTTAGTTTGACCCATTTTCGTGTTTTATCAGCCAGTCTAATTCAAATGTATGTACAATGTATAGCCAAAAGTTAGTTGATGTGTCACATAACATTAGAATGCGTCCTGCAAGCAAAGTATGAAAGAGAAATTACTGAAACTTCTTGAGTAGGTCAGTCTTGTGATTCTTTTTATGACTGGTAACTTTATAGCAGTCGAGGGGTGACGAGCTGCGGGAAATAATCAAAAGCCCTCTCTCTCCCAAACTAAAAGAGGCTGATTTGCAGAAACAAAAAACTTATGAAACCTTAAAAATGTAATTACCTGGCATCCGCAAAAACATGACAAGACACCACAACCAAGTAAAAAGATCCAAAACTGACATGTTATGGCCATAAATTTGATTTTTGCGATGAAGTGACGGCCATCTTTGATTATTCAGTTTTCTGTGCAGGGCACCCTGGATTTCACATTTTGTTGTTCTTTTTTTAAAATGGTGTCAATACTCATCAAGTCATCAAGCTATAAGGTGTTATGAGCATGTTCTGAAAATGTCACCCTCTATAATAGCCCATCCTTATTAGTATGCAAGTGTTGGTGTTTACAATATGCTAATTTGAGATGCATACAGGGTTCTGCAGGGGGAAATAAACTTAAATTCAAGAATAAAATTGGAAATTTATATTAATTTGATATGTACATATTTACATTTTTAATTCATATAGTATGAATATAGTTGACAAGGTTTTGTCCCTGTCATTACAGTGAACAAGGTAGCTGAAATGTATTATTATTTTTTATCATATTGTTTGGTTAATGGTAATGACATTGAAGAAAAAAAACCATCCCAAATTATTGGAAAGTAGTTATCAATTGTACAAATAAATTTGAATTGAATTAAAATTAGAGTTAAGATTTAGAATACATTTGAAATTGAAATGAACTGTATTATTATTTTTTTATTACATTGTTTGGTTAATGGTAATGACATTGAAAAAACCATTTTAAGTCATTGGAAAGTAGTTATCAAATGTACAAATAAATTTGAATTGAATTGAATTAAAATTAGAGTTAAGATTTAGAATACATTTGAAATTAAAATAAGAAATATATTTCAGGCAACACAAGAATATAAAGTCACACATAACTTTGACCAGTTGGTATCAAAAATATGTCAATAAATTGATGAGTCATACAAAGTGTTTGAAGTGTTGTGTGTTTATATTATAATTAGCCTCTTGCCATGACATTTATTGCAGGTATGGAAAATACCCAGCACCCATGTTTCTCTGGGTTTTTGCAGTTTGCCAAAGCTTTAATTGATGAAACACGTTCAGAGGAGTTCCATTGGTTGAGGCATCTTTTCATCACTGCAGCCTTAATGACAATATTCTAGTCAAAATGACCAGAACTAGAAAGAAATCTTATTTTATTTGGAGATCTGGTCAACTTGACTAGATTCTTGTCAAAAGGGACTAGATATTTCTAGTCAAATTATAACATGATTTTCTAGTCACTAAACATGACTAGATTTTTTTAGTCAAAATGACTAGACCCTAGTAAAGTCATATCTGGCCCGGCTTTCTAGTCAAATTATAATTTGACTAGAATCTAGTCAAGTTGACCAGATCTAGCCTAGTCCAAATTTGACCAGAATCTAGTCAAATTTGACTAGATCTAGTCAAATTTGACTAGATTCTGGTCAACTTTGGACTAGGCTAGATCTGGTCAACTTGACTAGATTCTAGTCAAATTATAACATGATTTTCTAGTCACTTGACGTGACTAGATTTTTTTAGTCAAAATGACTAGACCCTAGTAAAGTCACATCTGGCCCGGCTTTCTAGTCAAATTTGACTAGATTCTGGTCAAATTTGACTAGGTTGTCTTAAGAGTGTAGGCCTATTGGAATGGAATGCATTTTATGTTCAAAAAAGTAGCATGTTTAGTTTAAAACATAATTTTACGTATCGATTTACAATTATACTTGTAGTCTATTATTTTCTAAGTTCAAAATGAAATCAACCTTTTATCATTAACCAAACTTTTTTGAGAATTTGAGGCAATCATTGGTTGACAAAGTCCAACATTTAGTTTGTGCTCTGATTTACAAACGCGCGTGCAGCGCCCGACATTTAAAGGAAAATGAATTAAAAATGATATTTTTTAATTTATATTTTGAACAAATATATATAGTAGTAGTATTATAGTAGTAGTACTCTTTCATTAAAGAAAACCCATAGGCCTTGCATAACATTTCCATATTTCAACATGACGGCGGCTTGCCAGGGCCCACAAATATGCGCAATTTCATGTAAGGATATGGTATTTATTAATTGCCAAACAAATAATAAAGGGTATTTCAATTTTTCAAGATAATCAGTGCGTCCTTCCATAGTTATATGGTTCTTGTTTTTAGCCATAGGCCTATATAATTGTTATTTATATTTGGGATTTTGTGTTGGTTTATTTATTTTTTGTTGTTTGCTTGTTTGCAGCTGTAGGCCTAGTGTCTTTTGTGTTTTCGTTAGTTTATTTACTTGATTATTTGTTTGTTTTGTTTTCATTTGATTATGCGTTTTTTATTTGTTATGTTAATGTTAAGACTGCGCTCTTTTGTGAAAGTGTAAAATTTAATCGGATTTAAGGGACCACTATAATTGACTCTTAAAGTATCTGGGGTGATTGCATAACTTATAACTCAGAATTGTGGGTAAAATACGAAGCTTGATTTTTCAACTCACATAAAGGGGTCATTAAATGAGAATACCCAAAATTGCGTCCAACAATCTAAAAAAACAGGTCATATCTATCTTACAATTTGAAATTTCGTTTGCAAAATGGGTTTCAGTAAGAAGATGATTTTACAAACATGATTTTATTCAGTATAGGCCTATTAAGTTATTAAATATTAGAGTAATTTCGATAGATTAAAACAGTATAATGTTCATTCAATGATAATCCCACAATTATTATATCGTGCTTTTGCAAATGGCCACGACCCCTATGTTTGAACCTATTATTACTAAATTATCCTATTTCTAAATTTAAATTATCCTTTATTTAAAATTGCTGAAAATTCACAAAAATTTGCCCGTAGAACAGGGTGTTTTTTTCGTCGCCTTAGGCCAAATAAAGAAGATAGTCTGTTAATAACTATGAAACACTATTTGTAAGATTATTTTATTACTGAAACCACGTGTGATATACGGCCTACTGGCTAGTCATTCGCGTCATGCTCCCGCCTACATTGAGAACGGGTTGTACCTTTCAGTGTTTAGTAACACCACACCCAGGGCTAGTTTTGATCACATTTGCAACTGGCAAGGAGCCGACGGATTATATATGGTCGCTGATGATGTAAATCGACCATTAAATTGTCTTGCCGCCGCGCATGAATGATTTACGCATTTAATGCGTGCGTTGTTTAACTTCTAAACGCGACAGCTTGCGTCAAAAGTACGCTCGTTAAAATGCGCGTGTTTGCAAGCGCATACCGTGCGGAATACGCTAGCATTTTCAAGTTGGGAAAAAAGGTGAAAACGGCTTGCGCGTATTCATGTGTCACGAAACCCCTTAACACGCAAACCCAATTAACCAGACAAGTATCTCCTATAACAACGGTCTTGTCTACCTGGTATCGTTTTGACTGGTATCTGTGTTGAATGAGAAGTCAACACACAGCAAATAATATACATGTAGCAACAAACACAACCAACTTCGTAACAATATTCAGCATGAAGATTACAGAGTAAACTTATTATTATTATAACTCAGAAGTTGATGTGGAGACTTGGAGATCGGATGATGGAATGAAGTTTTTGAATTAAACTAAATAATAAACCTTATCTATCTCCTCATTATTATCAAAACTAATAATCTAATTCAATAAACATATTAAACTATAAACACATTAACACATCGTGTGAATTTAGCAACTTGATAATCCTAAAACAACAATTTGGCAAACCAACGAATATGATCAAAACTCAATATTCGTAGTCAAATAATCAGTTAGCATTTGGCAAAAGTGGAACTGATCTTCTAACTAAAATCGTAAGTGTCATCAATTAATTTGTAAATCAACATAATTAATGAAACATTATTAAACTAAGATTTTGCATCATAATATAATCAAAACAAACATGACCTTAAATGACCCTAGGAATGTGTATAGTAGTAGTGAAAGTATGAATGAACATAATCGAGGTCACAGGTGTTTAGACAAATTAGGCACCAGTGATTTACTACTATAACATGGTCAGCTATTCACGTCATAGAGCAACAAAACAATCCTAAGATGAGGTTTCAGAAATCCCTAAGATTTATACATTATTACAAGGGAAATATAATCCAATAACCACTATAAACAAGCATCTCATGAATGTTTAACATTCATGTAGTTCATCAAAGTAAACTCAATTAGATTGTGATATCATTAATTTGTAAACCAGTATGAACAAAATAATAATTACCATTGTATAATCTAATAAACTATTTAAATAAAAGTATCACAGTCATTGTCATCCAGTATGTTTATAAGATGACATTCAACTCTAACAATTTGGTATGTACATAGAATGTACATAAAACATATCAAAACAACTGAACATTACAAAAGCGTAACTATAGGCATGGGTGAGCCTAACTCATTTTATAAGAGCAGCATAACAATCATATTATTTACATGTGCGAATTAGCACTAGTCATGTTTGGGTTTAAACATGAAACATGTAAATAAACATCTCTACATCCATTATAACAACATTGAAGAATGTGAATCCAAATCAAACATAATTACATCTAAGCTATGAATTGATAGCTAAATCATTATCAGTTTATCAACATTCTAATAATCAACAATATCATATACCATATTCATAATAACCAACATAATGAATATACAATATATAAATAACATAAAAGTTCTGTGCTTACCTGTGTTGAATGAGAAGTCAACACACAGCAAATAATATACATGTAGCAACAAACACAACCAACTTCGTAACAATATTCAGCATGAAGATTACAGAGTAAACTTATTATTATTATAACTCAGAAGTTGATGTGGAGACTTGGAGATCGGATGATGGAATGATGTGAAGTCATTTCATCCTCCCGAATATATACAGATCTTGGCCTTTGTTTAGCCATATACCAAGTAATATCTAATTACATTTTCCAAGTCATGCTTAATTACATGTATTTTCAGAAACAAACATCTAACCAGTTTCACACTAAATCGAGCAAAAACATTTCCAACTAAACATTGAAGGTGACAGTCTTGCTAGGCGTCTGGTATAAAAGTCTTATTATATCTCAACTAGCGGCGTACCCTCGCTACGCTCGGGCACTCGCTAGCTGAGTATTATTATCTAAATTAGATACCTTCATGATTTGAAGCAAAATGGGCATAGATAATGAGTTCAACATTGTAGATCCCTGAATTATTTTTTTTCATTTGAAACTAATAAACTTTGTTCACAAAAATTGAGTTTTGTGATATCTTTGAATCTCGGACCCAATTTCAATACCCCATTTAGGAGGGAAACAATGTTATAGTTACCCCATTTGTTGGAAGTGGCTCTTTTTACTTCAGGCTTTTCTTCCATCTTTTCCAACTTTCATTTCATTCAGCCATCATGCTTAGGCTTTTTAAGCCTGGCCCGAGCATTTTCATTTTGCTTGAGCCTGGTCCCTTCAGGACCCAAGCGTGTGTCCGTACGGACCGACGGTTTAAACAAACAAACAAACAAACAAACAAACAAACAAACCCCCCCCCCCAAAAAAAAATGTGCAGTACCAATCCCATACCCCATATAGTGTATACATGGTATAGAAGATAGTGTGCGGTTAGTCGTCAACATGATCAAAGCGTATATTATAGGCTATTGTGCAATAGCAAGAGGTCCTTGATACTCAGGTGCCCTTAATCCTAATATCGGTGCCACGGCGCCCTTAATAATCCAGGGATCTTAATAAGGCCTACCCAGAAACGCTAAATATTATTAGGTATCCCATAATAAAACATGAAATAACCACTCTGGTAGGCCCTACCCCATACATCCTTAAAATCCAGTTATCACAGGTATACCCTTACTATTCCATACTCCAGGTACCCAGTGTACCCTTATAATCCAGACAGGCCTACCCACCCCATGTGTTCATACACACGTGTAGGCCTAGATTTCACAACCCCCTTCGCGGACGCCCCCCCCCCCCTAAAAGTTGCATTAAGGTGCGGGATTGTAAAGTGCGGGATTGTTATGCGTCGTTCTTTAAAAAACGTTAAAAAACGACCACACTCAATGCATCATGTGTCAGGTGAATACACAAAAGTTACAATACCGTACCTAACTCAAAAGTTGCCGCCGCTGTATTAAATAAATTTTGGTCCGCGACGCTACTGGTTTTTTTAGTGGTTTTATGGTGGGTCTTTCATAGTTGGCGGGAGGCAGGTTCTCACCATGATCACTTTGTATTTCAGTGTTAGCCATCCATTTATTTTTCGGCCTATTGACATTAAATTATTTCTCCAGTAGGACTATTTCTGCGTGCATATTTTGCTCTAACAGTTCCTTGTTTATTTATAGGCCTATCCCCCATGTATAATATGATATCACGGTTTTCTGGCCTATCTATGTTTTTATATAGCACGCCCTGGATCCGCGATGGGACTGAAGCACTGTCGTATAAACGCATTTTCCCTGTCACTATTAACACATGTTATCCTGGATGCAGCCCTACGGTTTGCGCCTTATACGGTTTGCGCCGGCCTTGCTCCCAGTTCCTTCAAAGGGGTCCCTGGCTATATGATTGACTTTTTGTTGTTGTCTCATCATGCCGTTTTCTTGTACTATAGGGTTTGCACTATGGAGCAACGGATGCTTACCGCCTTTACTCTACCACATAACAAACTACGCTTTGCGCCACTAACGCGTGTGCACCTACGCGTGTTCCGGTATCGCCCGATTACGCGTGCGCCGGCAATCGCCCGATTACGCGTGCGCTGGCGATAGCCCGAGTACGCGTGCGGTGCGCCGGCCATCGCCATGGCGTGCCCAGCGTATACGCGGCGCGTAGCAATAACGTAGCAACGGGCTGTAAAAGCCCAAATTTCACGAAATATAACCCAAATTTTAAAAATCAAACATAAACTGGTTCGTCGTGGGACCGATACGCACTCTCACAGAAAGTTTGAAGTCAATCGAAAGTGCGGAAAGGGGAGAACATGTCAGGACAAAAATCGTCAACTCCGTATTATATTATAGATGCACTCAACACAGAAATCCTTGTGATGTCATAGCCTCATACTAGCCTTGGTGTGGGTATGGGCTAATACAGTCACTAGGGACAATCTCTCATCATAATAGTATTAAGAAACACACGTCATTACTTTAGTAAGTAAAACTCACAAATTGTGTTTATCCTCTATTGTAGGGAACCGGAAGGGACAATCCATATTATTTTATGTTTATCCAAAATTGGGATGAATTTTGGAGCAAAAAAATATAAGGCAAATTTGGGGGTGGTTACACTTGCCAACAAATTAGATTAATATAAAAAGTCCTTTTAACATGACAAGCTATTCTGCATGATATTAGCACATAGTTTTATTAAAGAAATTCAAAGATTTTGTGTATACGGAACTTTAACCTTTGAATTTTCAGTTTATTGTTTTCTTGTTGCGTATAAACTTGCCGTCTTTAAAAAAACACCTATAACTGAAGTTCTAGATGAAATTTTTGAAAAATTTAAACAGTTCTGAAATCAGTAGAATATGTAGCTTGCTGCCAAATAAAAAAAAAACCAAGTTGCTAGAAAATGACCATGTGAAGGGTTTCCTATGCCACCACACATATGAAAATAATTATAGGCAAATCCACACATTTAAGCCAAACCGGTCTTGAAATTGGATGAGATTCATTGATTTTAATCAAATAATTAACCTTGTTTTAATAAACAATAATAAGTTAAAATTGAACACAAAAATGTATCTCCTGTGAACCAAAATGTCACTTCCGACGTCCTTGGAATTGCATTTCCACGACGATTTGTCTTGAATCCGTGCACATGGTAATTGTATTACACCTTGTTACTTTTTACATCGTGTTTTTTATGTTTTCATGAAAAATCCCGGGCAGTCAACTATCGATGCTAAGCATGCGTGACCAAACATAAAATCCACCATACCATAATGTTTGCGTATTTTTCTCCCCAATGTGGCCCCCTTCGCGAGTATAATAATAATATCGACATGATTTTGAAGATTTCCCCCCTTTTTCTTTCTTGAAAATGGTTGATGTTAGACCCATTTCTGAATTACCCGCGTAACGCACGGCTCAAACCCCTACGTGTTGTTGTGGTCACGCATGCTCACAGTGTACATGGTGTATGGTCACCCTGAAGATCACCGATTTCAATTGACTAAAACTTGTAATAATAACATAAAATAAGCTAAGAAAATGAATGAAAGCGTGAGATAAGTGACATCAATGAAGGCAGAAAAACATTGTCTGTGTTTGTCTTTTAACGATAATTGTATTACATAATGATTTTATACAACGAATCAATAACAAAAGTGTTGATTTTGTATCTCACTCTTTGGTTCAGTGCTAAAACAATATATTTTATTTAAATCATCTCCATATGCAGGGATTTAAAAAAATATTATCCGGTAAAGTGACGAAACGGACCTCTCAGGTAGCCTAGGGTCGGTCGGTCGGTTTGTTTTTTGGGGGGTGGGTGGAGGGGTTCAAAAATCTTGGTGAATTTTCAGCAAATTTTTGAAATTTGCAAATTTTCTTCAAAAAAATACATAAAAATCGCACATAAATTCTACACATTTTCTCACAAAATCCAGGGTTTCCCCCCGATTGGCTATATCTTTAAATGGTGTGGATTTCAAATTGAGTCACCATGCAGGTAACCCCAATTGAAATGTCCACACTCTCTGGAAGATTATAAGGTTATGTCTTCCGTATATGGGGTGTGTGACTGATGGAATATTATGAATGATTCAAATTTCAGCTAATTCACAAAAATATGCACATTTCAGATAAATCAACATAGCACAAACAGCCTCTGCGAAGACCACTTTTTACTTATATACATTTATCCCTCAAAATTAATGAAATTTGTGCATCGACGGGTACTAATCATTTTGGAACAGCCTGTATTTCAAAGAGACGAACAAGGTTTGCTGGCCACTGCTACAGAAGTGAGGAGCCTGTATCCAAACTAGTGCACTGGATCCCCAAACATGGGGGGTGGAGTCAAAAAAAATTCGCACGTCAAAAAAAATCGCACGGACACAAAATTTCGCAGCACTGTAGTCAATGTTTTATGAGAAGTTTTACTATCATTGAAATTTGAAACTACGAAAAACGCCATTTTTACCTTAAAAAAAAAAGAAGAGATTTTCAAGGGGGGGGGGGGGGGGTGCGTCCGCACCCAACGCACCCCCCCCCCCCCCCTTCTGACGGCCCTGATGCTAAAGGCAAAGGTGAATGACTTTTCAGTGCAATTATCAAGAAACAAAGTGTCTTCAGAACATTTTATTTATGCAATACTTTTAGTTTGTGAAGTATTATTTATTTCTACAATGTGTTACCACCTTTGGCTCATTTAATATACCAGGAACCTGTAATAAATTACAGGCACAACAATGTCTTGATTGTAGACTCTCACTCCATATCATCATACTGCAGTAATATTCATGTCTTAACTGTGTAAATCCTATTGGAATGACGAAAAATGCGGACAGTTTACAAAACGTGTCACAGTTTGCTTATTTTTTAGTCGATTACTTTCATTTTTTTTAAGGAGGATAAACTAGATTAACAACGCTTTATACAGACAACGCGAATTACATGGTTCATTGCACGCATCAAGGGTCAAATGGCCATTTCAAATCTTGCACAATTTTTATTTTATTTCACCCTGTATAAAACGAATTGTAAATGTAATACAACTTTCGGAACACTCTGTGTTAATCTTTTCTCAATACTTCCTGTGGGCGGTGGCAGGGTGAGAGCTTGCACTTCCTTGTATATAGCATTGTTTTGATTAATTCCTAGAGCTTTTGTTATTAATCCATTCTCTTCTTCCCGTTGGTCATCCCTTTGGTCATCCCATTAGTCGTGAGTGACGACAACAAAGAACATTATTCATAATAACAACTGTTAAGGGGGCTGTCAAGTTTATCCCAAAATTCACATTTTTAGCACTTTTTGGTCAATAATTTCAAAACTAAAAATTTTAAAGGCAAAAAAAAAACCCGGTTCCTAGATAATTGAATTAAGATGCTTTCTGTAAAATTTTAGAATTTTTTACCTAAAAATTATTTTGTTAGGTTGTTAATAAAATTTAGGCAAAAAAGAGGCATTTTTGGGCAAAAATATAAAAATCACGATTTTTGATACGAAAAATGGATTCCCCGACTCATTTCATTCAAAAAAGTGTATACTTTTATGTACAACACATAAATAGTTTGAAAGTTACAGTGCTTGACAAATTCATACAACGACACTTGACAGCCCCCTTAACAACTCTAACGTGTCGAATAAGACCCACTCAGAGTTTTTAGACCATTTTAAAGATTGCACATTAATTTTGTTTTCTCCACACAATATTATATAAATGACAGCCAGTGAAAAAATCACTGATCATCCAGGAATTGAACCTGGGACCTCCGGGTCATTTTAAAGATTGTTTCATATACACTCTGAATGCCCTGGACATAGTTTTATAAATCTTTATTTGTATGCTCGCGGCAGAATCATGTACATTTATTTTAGAGACGTACACATTCATCATGGGCGCTGAGTCCCATTCAAATCCATAGAGGTCCTTTTTGCCTTGATCAGTTGATGATATATCAACATAATCAAGACAAGAAATCCTTAATGATTAGATAACCTAAAACTACTATCTCTGCGTAAAACGTAGGCACTTGTAAAGCTAAAGAAGTGGCATTCGGTATATATTTCATAGGATGATCAGTACCTTTTTCCAATTGAAGATAATCAATTATTCCTTTTAATCACAAAATAACTTCGATTGCACCAATGAACGGTAGTAAGAATTTGTCAATATTAATGCTGATAGTGTCAAAAGATTATTCAAATTGCAGCTAATTCACAAAAATATGCACATTTCTAATACATTTGATGAACATGGCACAAATGGCCTCTGAAGACCACTTCTTATATACCTATTTAATACATATCCCTCATGCAAATAAGCCTTAAACTATATTAGCCAAATAGAAAAAAAGTGTGTAATCACTCAAGCGTAACGAACATTTTATACCCTTCAAATTGAAGTAGAACAACCATAACTAATTATAGTTAGAAGGAGATTGAAACAAAAGTTGAATTAGCAGACGTGGCAGACGAGAGAATAGCGTTGCTTAAGTCAAACAATCTTAAAACACACACTTTTTTGTACTTTGTTGAAAGGGTGAAATCACGATGTCTTACACAATGGGATGTATCTTCAGTTTGACAAGTTGGACATTTTTAATGTTTTCATTCATATTGAGTTGGGTGGAGGTAGAGTTTTTTACTCATCAGGGGGGGGGGGGGGGGGGGGGGGGTGGTTGTGTTGCTTTTCCAAAAACTTCCTACCCCCACCTGGAGATCTAATGGTTCACTTAGATGATTCTATTCTATTTTATTATTATTATTATTATTATTATTATTATTATTCTATTATTTTCCTTCCGTTGGTCATCCCTTGTTAGTTGTTATAGTGACGCCGACAATAAAGAACACTTAGTCAATGATTATTCATGATATACGATGATACACCAGTCATTCTATCTGATAGCTATTTAGGATCCTAACTATTTAACGTGTCGAATAAGACCAACTCAGAGCTGGAACATGCTGAAAGATGCATTCGAACGTAAAATTAGAAATGGTAGTAGATCCATAGGAACAGATACAAACACACGATATGAAACGCATGACTAAAAGTTTAAAGAGTGTTCCATATTACTTGGTTCACACTATCACCGTTTCAGCGCCAATTTAATAGTACAACAAAATATTCATCGTGTCGGTCAAAGGACCTCTATCATGTCTATAGATTTGAATGTAAATCAGCCAAAGGGCTCCCAAAATGACAAATGATTTATGTAGTTATAAGTTAACAAACAGTACTGAGAGGTTAATTGGATTAATAAATATTGATAATGTAAAAAAAAAAAAAAAAAAAAATACAAAAAGGTTATCGCACTTCATCTTTCTATTTCAATAGAAGACAATGATTATGGTATTTTCTCTATATGATATAGCCCCCCCCCCCCCCCCCCCCCCCCCCCCCCACCCTTGATAGCGTTATGAATCATACCCCACCCAACAAAAAATAAATAAATATTATTATGAGTTTTTGGCCCATTTTAAAGATTATTTCATAAACTCTGAATGCCCCTGAATATAAATATATGTTATCATGGTTAGGGCCTGTAACATCTTTATGCTCCTGGCAGAAACTTTAATTTAATTCATAGAGAAGTTACAAACATTCATCATGGGGGCTGAGTCCCATTCAAATCCATAGAGGTCCTTTCTTGCCTTGATGATATTTCAATTTTCAACATAGGCCTATATAATTATAAAAGTATCTCTGCGCGCATATAACGTAACTTGTTGTCCCATGTTCAAAATAATATTCTTAATAATATTCTTTTATTTTATATTTTGTATATCACTATTTCTTTAGAAATGTAATAATACCACGTCAGGAATTTAATATTGTCAGTAGAATGTGTCAACATACCTCCGATATCTCCAAAGTTGGCTATGAATTCGTTATATGTTATACGGCCTGTATTATCACAAATAACTTCACAGATTCTATAGTCTATCCATCTGAGAGCGATCTTTGCGGTGCTCGGATGGGCAGGGGAGATGAGTAAAAATTAGATGTGCTGTCTTCTGGCGTATATTTGCTAGTTGTCGAAGGATCCCATTTTATTCCAACTTCCGGTCGATCTATAATGTGAATTGAAACAACTAAGCTGCCTTGTGCAAACACACACACAACACTGTTCCAATGCATATTATTCTCATTACACACATGCACATAGCAGCTACGTCTGTACCATTCAAAGAGAGACAAATATCGAACCATTTGCGCATTATCTGAAATCAAAAGGCTTTGAAATCGTCACCTGTGATTTCGGCCTATGAATATAATCACAAAGCTGAAAAAGATCGAAAGTGATGGACTTTGAACATTTACCATAATCGTCACCTGTGATTTCGGCATATGAATAGAATCACAAAGCTGAAAAAGATCGAAAGTGATGGACTTTTAACATTTAGCATATTGTAGGAGGCCACATTTAATTTTTATTTGCTATCTTGTAATGTTTCCAACAGTAAATAATGTATATTTTCACTCGAATTGGCCGGGCCTATAGTAAGATAAAATGGTTGTAAAATGATATGAATCTCCGTATCCCTATGTTCTGTCTGCATGTCAGAATCAATCAGATTTCCTTGTTAAGTATAGAAAGAAACAAATTTACGCTTACAATGATATGGTATCAATATTGAAAGGTATGATTTTCATATTCAAACAGATATTATACAATTATACAATTTGAACGTCGACAAACTAAATAAAGTTTATTTTCTGACTTATAAAATGAAAGACTCCACTACAGAATCAGATTCAAGTGATGACGAGGACCAGCAGTAGGTAGTATCAAGTCAATTAATAACTCTCATGGTACAACATGGGTTATGATGATAACAGTAGGTGGGTAACATAATTATTTTTTATTATGGCCGTTTTTCACTTTACTGATTCCATCGATATTTTCGTCAGAAAATAGCCTCCTCTCCCACCCAGTCAATGGAACGGCTTGGTCACGTGGTTGGAAGATCGGTCTCAGATGGATAGACTATAAACAGATTGGTTTAAGTCAGCTTTATGTTCTAAACAAGTTGTGCTTATTGTCGTCGCTATTTAGGGTTGTTCATTGTAATGAAAGTGATCATGGTATGGGATGCATGAGTGATTCTATTGAAAGATAGTGTGATCAACGCAAAGTATGAACCTTTGTCTTTCAAACAATACAATTTTGGATTTCTAAGTATGAACTATGACGTCATAGCATTAGCTTAAAGCCCGGCTTAAAGTAGGTACACTTGGGACACTGCTAAATCAGTTATTTGGCGGGAAATTTGAATTGTTTGTATGAGACACGTGGTAAGAAGATAATTGCGTAACATGACCCCAGAAGCAGGTAAATCCCAATTATTTTTGCATAATTATGATACCTAAGACAATAACTTTAATCTTTAATCTTTAATAATGTAATTTGAAATATGTAGTATAAAGGATAATGTAAGGGGACGCCAATTGAACAAAAAGTATACAAATATCAGTATTTTAAACAGCCCATTTTCACTGACAAATTACCAGTCAGTGAATCGCTCATGTTGCGGAAAATAGAATAAAATAAGAAAATCTAAGAACTTTAACCAGTTTGGGCGATATCATAGGAATATGAAACATACAAAAAATATGAGCATGCGCAGACGGCAGATATGTTTGAACTGGGCCTAAAATTGCTAAAATCATGATATTTGCCAGATAAAAGCTTACTGTGCCTTCATAATCTAATCAAAAACATCGAAAAATGCTTTTTAATGTGTATACTTATTTTGATAATCAAAATGAAGATAAACATGAATGTATCAATCAAATATGGCTGCCACAACCTCTCTTATTACTGCTATCCTTAGAGCTAGCCTACTAGATTGTATTGTTAAAGTATCGTCACATAATTCCAACGGTTTGAGACAATTTTATGATCAGCTCCTCTTGAAATCCCCACTATTATTGCTTTACATCCCATGATCCCACACCAATTTATTAAATTATAATCCCTCCATTGTTCTTTATTCGTTGTTGTTTTCTATGGTTTATCGTTGCGGATTTTCCTTAATAAAAACTTATTTCAGATGGTCCCTTCTTGTTTGTTTTAAGGAATTTAGATCTCAAAAAGAGAGTCAAACAGAGATTATTGTGTGTTCTTACTATTCACCAAGTGCTGTCTGTTTCAATGCTTGCATTGTTGAGATATACGCAAATGAATCAATCAACCCATATTTCAACCTATTACATATCCAGCCAAATATTGACATATTTCAAGCAGTGTCTAGAGTGTGGTTACTTTAAGCTAATGCTATGATGTCATAGTTCATACCTAGAAATCCATAAATGTATTGTATTGATCACACTATCTGTCAATAGAATCACTCATGCATCCCATACTATGATCACTTTCATTATTTATTGACTGACCCTCGTACTTTCAATTATAGCCGGGGTTTTTTTAAAGCAGAAAACACCATAAATTTGGATCAAAAAATGATTTGAGTACCCCGCCCCGGGATTTTATCAAATGCATGTTACAGTGTTAGCGCTGACATGACACATAATCGATACACAAGTATATTTGAATGGACTATAATATTTGATTGCTCTTTTACTGTTTACCTTTACATCCGAGTGAATCCGGCTGAATAGCAACAGACACATATAGCCCAACAACCTTCAAACGGCATAACATTTAGATAATTTAGTTGGATTTCCATCTGATTTGGTTGACCAATTCCTGAAGTGGATGAACTGCGTTTGGTCTATGGTTTGTCTACCGTCATTGATTTGTCCATGGAATTTAATATTACTTCTAATAATTCCATGGTTTGTCCAACCACATTGACATGAATGTATTCAATGACAATTTCAAGTGTTTGGACACAAGATAAACTATAGCACTGCAACACCAGGGTTTTATTTCTTCAATCCACTTAATTGCAGTCATGCAGTGGCGTAGCCAGGTTTTTCTCAGTGGGGGGGGCAAAGGGGGGGGGGGGCCGGGAGTTTTGGTGGGGGGGCAACAACCAAATTGAGGATTGAATTTCCTTGTGTTGTGAATAGGTTAGTCCCAAATTATTTCAACTGACATTTCCCACAGGGGGGGCAACAGGGGGGGCAGAGAACCCCACAGGGGGGGGCAGCTGCCCCCCCTTGCCCCCCCTTGGCTACGCCACTGCAGTCATGGTGCTGATATTGTTTTGCGATATGTTTTAACTTAATTAGACCATGGAAGAATCGTACTTCTATGATTACAGTGATTAGACAGACTACTATTCTTATATTGTCAGTCTTGAACGTCTGTTCCATGAAATAAGAGCTGCACTGCAATATTGGTACACGCGGTACACGAATCGGAATTAACATGACGTTCATCACAGTGGTATATGGAGGTAAGATACATGGTATATAATAGGTCTAATACTTTATTCACATATGAAGAGTACATAAATGATAAGTTTGTAATATGCTGGACCATACTGATCTTAGTATCACACCATAGAACTAAGAACTGTCTATTAACATTAATGTCAAAATCTATGCACCTCCTAAACGTTTTTAGCATATCATCTCAGATTTTCAGTCTTCTAACTTTTAATATATATTTTTAATTGATTGATAAGACTACAAGGGTAACAACCTCGCAGTGTGATTGAATATAACATGAACATGAAACCCGGGCATGAAACACACCGTGATATATGTGTGCTTGGATTACTTTGGATCGCTGAAAAAAATAGAACATTTAATTAAAGCTCTCGATAAAACGTCTCACCGGTGTTTCACTATAATGATTTATTTTACACACGTTAGAGACCAATACCATGAATGAGGTTTGTTTTGTATGATTACTATTTGAAGAGATGGATTGTTGTTAGGCATGTCAAGCGGGATATTAAAGAGGGTTTATAAGTAACAAGGTCCTTTAGCGCTGCTACTGAACAAAGTCCATTTGCTCGAGGCTATTTAATAAGCAGTCTAAATGTTTTAAACATATATTGTCTTCCTTGAGTGTATATATGGGCAGGTGTGTAATGGTATTGTCTATAGTACATCCTATGTGACAAGATTGACAGTTTTCGTCAGATGATTGGCATTTTTGAGCTAAAATGTATATCAGATTTACCAAATTAGCAAATTATACGATTTTACAGTAAAATTTATGACATAAGTCACGTGTTAAAGTGTTAAATTATCTTTGATTCCTCTTTTCACAATTTATTTTACCACATAATGTGTGGGACAATATACTGTATTATACTCTATAGTTTGAACCATACTAAATGTATTCTTCAGGAATCGACTTGAAACCTGGAAACCCTGGGAAGCCTGGAAACTATACCACAATTTTTGTTGCTTGAAGTTGAACATGTGTTTGCCCTCGTCGGAAATATTGAACATAATGAGTCACGAATAATACTTAAAAGAACATATCTCAATATAGATTAGTTTGAATCGAGAGATTATAATGAACCTATATAATAAAATATGAAGAAATTTTGAAATGAAAACACTCGATTTTTGGACAGGGTCACATCACATTCTGTGTTGCATTACTAAAGGTTATTAGAACAATGTTCATCATAATTGAAAAACAAAATTGCTACAATAGTTTACAATGGAATATGTATAATGTACAGTCTGAACATTCAAAATACAGTAGGCCTATGTATATACATTTGCATGATAGTGATTGAAATGGACACACGCATTGCAGCAATGTTACCAACGCAATTACCAATGGAACATGAACTGAGCATTCAAAATACATTACGTGCATGATGTACTTATAATGGAATACATGCAATCAACCCGATCGATTTATTGCACTATTATATATTTATTACATGGTTTTCTCCTCAAACATTGTATTATGCTCACAATATAACTAAGACATTAAATGTAACCACAAGTTTCCAAATAAAACAGTGTTTAACTTATATAGCCTATACATTAAAGGCAAAGGTACACTCTGGCCATCTCCCCTGAGCTATTCCCAAAGGATCTGGCTGATAAGAGTGGACCTAGGATTAAGATACATTTTAAAAAGATATTAAAATGGGCATGTATAATTCAAACGATTAATTTATTGCACTATTTTTATAACAGTGTTAAGTATGTCTTAAAAACATTCTTTCATGATTTTCTCTTTGACATGTTTGACACGCCTCTTTGCTACTGTTAGAGGACCAATAAATCAATTGAAACGTTTAATATTAACCAATGGTCCAAACAATTACTCACAATGTGTGTACGTGTAGAATGCATCATTTCATGTATTTGGATGGTGGGTGTTGGTGGACAAAAGAACATCAAACAAATGTATCGGTTTTTTTCTGACCAATGACCAAAATAATCACAATGATACCATCGCCATAACTCAAGTGAGTATGGATGGTATAGGAACAATGGAACATGATATGATACTGTATAAAGGTGTCTGATATAGTAGGAGCCCCAGACCTCAAATTTAGGAGTTGACCCACAGACCTCCGAACCTCCTCTTAAATTTACATTTTTATGACAGCTACACATCTATATATCTACAAGAATAATGAGTCCTGCTCTTGAGATTCTCTTGCAACCTTATGCTATGGCAATGATCATTTCCCTGGTATTCACAGCAGAAATGGAATAATAGAACCTATAGGGTAGGGGTGGTATTTGACCATAAAAGTCAAAGGAAATATCAAAATTACTTATCATTATGTAGGCTATATTTATTTTTAAAAGAACTACTGGACTCATTATATTATCTTTTTTCATTGTAATGTCACTATAACGGTCACAAACTTATTGGCAACAGTTAGAAAAATCAGCATTTTAGACACATTTCTGATATTCTCCGTTGTTCAATTTGGTTAGAATACCTTTAACATTGTCAATGTCATTATGAACATGAAATAAGTATCACAACTTGTAAGGCAGTTTTGGCCTATTAATATCATATGCGGTAGTATATATACTTTTGACATTTAAAAAAAAGATGTTATAGCCATAATACTACCCCTACCCCTAACACGGGTTGTTTTATTTGATTTCACACATGTGAATATATAGAGAAATACAGTTATTGCCATTATCATAATTTGACAAATGCAGCTATCATAAAAATACAAATTTAGGAGTATGTTCGGAAGTCATGGGTCAAACCATTTTAAAGCCGAATTTAGAGCTCTGGGGCTCCTACAATATGACTATACGAGGGGTATCAAAAAGTTTTAGAAATCACCCAGAAGTGAAGAAGCCAGACATTTCATTTTGTTATGTGATCCTTCAGACATCTTTACTAAGTCCCTGTGCAAAGTTACACATTTCTCATGTACTATTTATTACCTGTCCACAGACCGCCATTGTAGATATCCTCAGATTGACCGCCATTGATTGATTTTCAGATTGCCTCAGATTGTGTTATTCCAAAACAGCAATAAATAGTTTAAAGTGTTGACACAAAGGGTCAAAGGTCATGTAGGGGTCATTAGAGGTCAATCTGTGTACACCCCATGTTACCCATACGTTTATTGTCACCAAGCTTGTCTGTAATGACCTTTGACCCCTTTCTGTCAAACCTTTAAACTATTTATTGCTGTTTTGGGAATAACACAATCTGAGGCAATCTGAGAATCAATCAATGGCGGTGAATCTGAGGATCTCTACCATGGCGGTCTGTGGACAGGTCATTAATAGTGAGAAATATGTAACTTTGCACAGGGACTTTGTAAAGATGTCTGAAGGATTACATATCAAAATAAGGTTTCTGGCTCCTTCACTTCTGGGTGATTTCTTAAACTTTTTGATACCCCCTCGTATATGCTGGAGCGAACTTTGACGTTGAAATGGGATTATAGGCCTATACAAATCTATCAAAGCCTAAGTAAAGTATACATCTTGTTTGAAACAATCCGGGTACATCACTGTACATAGACTTTAATGCTTGGAAAACTACATCAATATTAACATTTTCTTCTCTTTTCTTGAATTGAAGACAATGAACATCGGATTTTCAACCCCCAGTGTACAGCTCTAATTCTTCTGGAAAGTATACGTAAATATTGCAACGCGGAAAGTAATGGTAAGTGGCTCTTTAAGGATCACAGATGATTAATACTAGTATCATAAATATTTTGTCGAGAAGAAGAACTTGTCCCTTGTCCTACAGGTAAAAGACCAGATATACCTTCTCTAAAGCCATTTCAGCTGAACCTGATTTTGTGAGCAATTGAAGTAACCTGGAACGAGGCGAAGGAAAATCAAATGATCAATCAATCAATCAGTGTTGTAGTCGACTCCATCCTCCCGAGTTCGAGTCCTATACCTCTCGAGTCCGAGTCCGAGACAAAATCCTTACTGTCCGAGTCCGAGACCGAGACCGTGTCTTTTATCCGAGTTCGGGTCCCGAATCCTTATATATATTTTAAGTTGACATGTCATTAATTTTTCTATCTATAATAGGCCAAACATATTAGTGACGTCATCATAATGATCGCATTTTTAATCTTCGCATCCCCATACATGTAAAAATGTTGATACAATTGTTTAAGTATAGGCATAAGAATTGATTCAGATATTAAGGTGTCCAGAAATTCATAGATTGAGAAATTACAAACTTGATTAACAAAATGTGTGATATGCTCTTACTTAAACAATTGTATCAACATTTTTACATGTATGGGGATGCGAAGATTAAAAATGCGATCATTATGATGACGTCACTAATATGTTTGGCCTATTATAAGAGCAACCCTTCCCCTGCTGTTTCACCTATTTCTTTCCCTGAAAATCTCATCCCTAATTCAAATGTTTTGCAAATTGCCAATGAAATATCCTCTTTGTAAGAACTGTTATCATATTTTTAAACAGTATAAACACTGACACAAATCACCTAAGACCATTTACATCGTGCAAACAGCCTTCGATTGCAAATGGTTTTATTATTACTTTAATTATTTATAGGTTTCTTCGAATTGTTTTTTAGTGCTTGTATGGTTATCAAACGGTATTTTCAACAGCATATTTTTAAATGTTCAGATGTATTTATGATAATTTATGACATTATTTCTAAGAAATGTTATCATATTTTTAAACAGTATAAAGACCATTTACATCGTACAAACAGCCTTCGATAACAGATGGTTATTATTACTTTAATTATTTATAGGTTTCCTATTGTGTTTTAATGCTTGTAATGGTAATCAAAAGATATTTTCAACAGCATATTTTTAAATGTTCAGATGTATTTATGATTATTTATGACATTATTTCTAAACTGTTGAAGATTGGATGACTAAATAAGTATTTAATTACTGTAAACAAAATAAGCCAATATTAACTGGACTCGGACAGGACTCGGGCACAATTCCCAAGCCCCTACAGTGCCCGACTCGGAGTCCGAGACCGAGTCGACCTTCTACTCCGAGTCCGAGACCGAGTCCTTCTACTCCGAGTCCGAGTCTGAGTCCTTTAAAATAAGGACTCGAGACCGGTCTCGAGTCCGAGTCCGGACTCGAGTACTACATCACTGCAATCAATCCTATCCCATCATTGATTCGTTCCTCTCTATGGTCATGATGGTTTAATTAGACACCAAATATAGGTTGGAATGTTTTTGGTAGAAATGATATAAGATTGACGATCTTTGATTGCGCCTTCAAACCCTCTGCATGAATTCAGTTCTATCCGACCCCTCTATCCATGCCTACATGTACTCTTCCAGTTTTATACTGTTTTGTGTAAACATGCAGGGTATAACTAATGGTATTTAGCGTTTTATATTTATTGGCCTATTAAATTTCGAATATTCATACTGATCAAAACAACATTTCTCTTATCGCTTGCAGTTATTTTAGATCTAACAGATTCAGGAGGTAATATAAAGCACCTTTCAGACCACCTTACCGCATACGCTAACATCTTTCTAGAAGGAAGGGAAACCTACTGGCTTATTAAAGTAGAAAGTAAGTGATACTTCACTGGAGATTTCGTAACCGTACCCTGCTAACAATTCGGAAGTCATGGAAGTAGAGAAATATATACTTATATAACATGTATAGTTCTCTGGGTGGATTGTGATAATTAAATTATTTATCTTTCCCCAGAGTTAGCTAGTGCACATAAACGGTGAAAAAAATATAAAGTGCTTCTGGCTGGATTCGAACCGGTAACCTTTGTATAACTATCACGGCACTCTTACCAATTGAGCTACAGAGGCATCTGATAGAGGGGTTTAAGATTTTAATCTAGGTATAAGATTCGATGGTTGTCCTTCAATTTCCTAGCGGACGTCATCAGGACGATTTATATAATATATATATAAAAAGCCTACGCATGATTGAGAAATAAACTCATCACAAAAAGTATCGAGACACTTTAAAATGATCCAATAAATAACGGCCCGAAAGGGTATGATTATAATCGAAGTAAATAACCCAGTGCATACTTTTGTTCTGCGTATTTTGACACCTCGATTGTTAAGATATGTTGTGGAGTGGAGTTATTGTCATTTCAATGGTCGTAGGTCCAGTTTCAAAAGTGACAATCATCCTAGGAGGCTCGATAGCTACCAAATCTATGATTTGGGTATCGGCTAAAGGCATAATGTTGAAGGGAACCATTTTTGACGTTTTTATGTCCCTATCACTTTTTTGATTCCAAAGTTGTCCTTGAATGTTCACTATTTATTAATGTCATTGCTATGAAAGAAAGAGCTAGCAAAAGTGTTCAGAAAATTCGCATTGGATTTTTATATATAGGACTAGCAAGTAAAACAGGGTTAAAACACAAAATCACCTTCGTCGGCCATCTTGAAAAAACCAATAACACATGGTCAATTTGGTAATTTTGTTTTTCTGTGTAAGACTACCGGATTGAATTTCATCCAAATAATAGATGCATATGGGTCAAGAACCAGGTGAGCACTAAATTTTAAGTTAAACCTGTCCGCTATGTCCGTGAAAAACAGAATTTAGACATTAATTATTTATGTTAATTAGTCACATGATAGCCTCGTCTTTTTGGTATGGTTCCCCCTTACACAGTTGCCTGAGCAAGGACTACAATCATCCCTATAGGAAGAGGTTTGCATTATTGTTTTGAATTATCAGAATACGCAGAACAAAAGTATGCACTGTGTTATTTGCTTCGATTAATCCATACCCTTTCGGGCCGTTATTTGTTGGTTTATTTTTAATTGTCTCGATATTTTTTGTGATGAGTTTATAAGTTCTATGGGTTGATTGTGATGATTAAATTATTTATCTTTCCCCAGAGTGAGCCAGTGCAAATAAATAGTGAATAAAACCACCCAAGTGCTTCTGGCTGGATTCGAACCGGCAACCTTCGTATAACTAGCACGACACTCTTACCTACACTGTTAGAAAAATTTCCGTTTTTTTACAGAAAAATTCCGGCAGCAACATTTCCGGACTCTTTTTTTTGCCCGTAAATTTACAGAAAGTTGAAATTTACGGAAAAGTTCCTGTAAAATATACAAAATTCCGTAAATTATAATTTGTGAAAATACAGATTCTATTTACGGAAATTTTACAGAAACTTGACGTAAATTAACATAATTCCGTAAAAATAAATAACGGAACAAAAAAAATTGTCCGGAAATTTTGCTGCCGGAATTTTTTTTTTTAATCCGTAATTTTACGGATTCCTTTTGCGTAACTTTTACAAAATTCCCATGTAAATTTACACATTTCCGTAAAAATAACAGATTACAGAATTCAATTTTTTTTTTACGATCTTTGATCTTCTGTACAATTACGGACATCGTCTGTAAAATTTATCATTTATTTGATAGCTTGATCCTTAAAAGTACGGTCTTGTTCAGGATGGGCCGAAAATGGAATAGTATTTTCAATACAAATATGCATTCCATGGTGTTTTTTTTACTAACTGTTAATTTGTCCGTAAAACTACAGCTAATTTCCTGTAAATTTACAAGATGTAACGTAAACGTCTCCTTTCAATAATGATCTTCTGTACAATTACGGACATCGTCTGTAAAATTTATCAATTACCTGATTTTTCTGTACATTTTACTAGTTTTCCGTAGAAATCCGTAAATTTACAATTTTATTCCGTATTTTACCGTTTACGGAGGATTTCTGTTAAATTTTGTCCGTAAAATTACGGCAATTTTTAACAGTGTACAGAGGCACAGCGGTATCTGATAGAGGAGTGTACGATTTTAATATATTAGGTATAGATTCGGAAGTAGTTTCGCTTTCACTAGTGTTATTAACTGTTAAAGTATTTTCCCATGGTATCACTTATTTTCCAATTATTTCTACTGAATTTATATTTGTAGAGAGTCATAAAGACGAGGATTCTGCCAGATATACACTTTTTATCAACAACTCGGAAACACATTACCCAGATCTAGCAAGTATGTACATTATGTTGAGCATAAAAGAATGTTGATTAATATAAAGCAATTGCAAAAACAAACAAAAATATTAGACAATTCTTATAACACAATAAAGATTGCTGAACATGATTAGTACTTCACTTCCAATTTTTATATTTGTCATGGCTAAAAAAATACTGTTTTACATGGGACACTTTTTGACACACCCTGTCGTAACTCTGCATACACGTAAAATGCTGTTGGCGCTGAAGATCGATGATACCATGCAAACATTTACCCATGGTCATACAATGCATTAAACTATTGATGCGTTTGGAATGAAGGTTAACATGATAAATGTCTTCTTTATAGATGATGTGACCTGTGACGTAGTGCCCGGCGCTATGCGTTTTCACCTGCAGGGAATGTGCTTTGTAAATTAAATTCACAATAATTGATTGATCATTACTTACGATGTAGAATAATGCAGTAGTCATGGTCTGCATCCCTAAGCACAATGAGAGACCAGAGCCAGGTACTAAATCTGGTTGCCCGGCGGTATGCGTACGCACCATAAGGGTAGATACTTTTAAATTGGCGCTTAGTGATGAGTATTTTGCATTTGAATAGTACGTATGCAGTAGTCATGGACTAGTACCGCTAGCATGTCTTCAGACCAGGCGCTAATCAATGTGTAAACATTTTAATACTGATGTAAACAACGGTCACATCATCAGATCGATATAGAGGTTATCCATGTTAGCCATGCGCAACGGACTATAACAAAGGGAATCGCACCCGGTTAATTCTACGAGTAGAATCGGCGCATGACGCCCAATTTTTAGCATGAACCGTGCTACCAATTGGCCGTGGCCTATACATACATGTATTATGAATTATGAACAGTCTTCTTTCTGAAAATCTTAAACACGGTTATTACTCCCGAACCGATGGCAGCAAATCCGTTACATGGATAACCTCTATCATGTCTAAAGAACTAAACCGAAATGGTAAATAGGCTATTCCATTTAAATCCATACACCCCCTTTATGGAAGACATTACAGGGTCAGGGAGTGATATTGCAAATGAAATGAACCCAACATCCCTATATTCAATCGTATAGTGTCTTTGTTTATTCCAGATAAATTGGCAGAATTATCTAGATCGCCATCACGAAATACGCCGACGTCAGCTCGAAAAGAGTCCGGCTGGAGCAGCGTGCGAAAGAAGATACCACGTGCAGGTGTAAAAGGATCCAAAAGAAGTGCCTCAAAAAAGAGGTGACATGGATTGTTGTTTATGTTGATGATGACCTTTTAATATTTTCACCATTTAAGTAAAAGGCATTGGTGAACTTGAAAATATAATAGCTACATTGATGATATAACGAGATAGTTAGAAGGTACTAAGTCATTTCAAAGGCTTGATATTACTGGCTATATACACGTAAGAGATAAAGACTCGACAGCAAGACTCGAAAAAATGTGGTTATGAGAGTTTCTAGAGTTCTAGATACTATTGGGATAGGGAAGTCCTATACTGCATGCTGCACATACGTAAATAACAGGTCGCGCGCTTTTAAATTATGATAATGAGCTCAGATCGTCATTTGACGTCATTACAATAGCGTCATCAAAAGAAAATAAGCGTTCACGTGGGCAGATTTAAATTTGAGCGCTGATTCGTCAACAGCCTACCAAAAATATGGAAGGAATTGATGTTGACTAATTCATCAAGTCCGTCAGACACTGTGACGCTGCTAGCGTTTTGATCAATGTTATTTAGTTAGATCAAAAGCCTCGAAATCAGTGACCATTCTCTGGCTAGTATTAAAGGTCTGACAATTGATTTCACTTCTATGGACATTTTAGAACAAAAATTAGCCGCCATGTCCCTCGCAAAAGTGTTGGGAACTCCCAGGAGACAGCAAAATCCAAAATAGCCGCCATCATACAGGGGCCCAAAAATTCAAATTACTTCAATTAAGCTATAAAGCATACCAAATTGTTCGGCTGAGCACAAGGATTCCGAAAAATTATAGTTTGCCCCACTTCCGATGTGTGGTTAACGAATTATCGGGTAAAACATAAAAAGGTCGTTGACCTTTGTATATGGGGTCAAAATTTAAACTTGCTCCAATTTAAAAAAATATAGGTCCATATATGGTTATACCACCCCCTAAAAAATCCAAAACGAGGTGCTAATTTTGGTACCATGGTATAGCTATAGAGGTCTCCTCCATACATACTAAAACAACTACAAATCTACACACAAAAAACATGGCCGACCTCATCTCAAACCCTGTCGTATTCGTCTGTACAGTGAAATATAGGCCAACATTGAAATTTCGCCAACAAAGTTCCAAATATCGGAATTTTGCTTATAGGCCTATTATATAAAGGTGAGGGAAATAATGTTTCTAACATAATTTGTAAGATTCAGTCATACGATTCAAATATTTTTCAAAATGGCGATTTTTAAAAATTGTAAGGTGGCACCCCCCCCCCCCTACCATCGGACTTTGACGGCTTACCATACCCCGGGTAAGGTGTTTGTGGCTTTCTATCAGCAAGGTTTTACCCACCGTGTGAATCGTATTCATTGTTCATAATTCGAGAGTTGAGGCAGAAGGCCGTAAATCCATTTTTGGGCACATTTTGATTTGTTTTTGTTTTGTTGTTGTTGAGATTTTGGTATCAGAATTATATAACCTACAGATTTTCAGAACCATAAAGAGGTAGGCCTAACTCATAAAGAGGTAACTCATAAACACTCTCAATTTGACTAAAATTCAAGGTGTAAGTTGGGTGCTATCTATACTATACAGTGTATTGTAATGAGTTCCAAATTATAGTATTTGAAAGTTTATAGTCACATTTTGTACGGACAGAATAAAGTTCATAAATTAACAGACATTTTACCAACATAGTATACAGACTGTAACAACAAATATACGATGATAAGTGATGTATTGACTATCAGAATAATTGTATTTGGTCTTTTTAACTGCTTTTGCTTAAAACATGACCAATCTACTAACGGTCGAGTGCACCAAACTAGCGTAACTTAACAGGGTTACTCAAAAATGATTAGCTTCCGAGTGACGTGAATGGTCCTCCGAAATTATCAGTTTTTAATTAATTAAAACAATAACAAGTTTATTTATGTATTTATTTAGTCATTATTTTAAAAGATCCTTGGACAATTAGTACATTTTGGTCAAAATATGACCCAAAGTCGGTGCGATTATTGTTTGAATGTTTTGGACAAAAGGAGTTGGATCTTAATTTTGACTAAAAAAATAACCAAATTGCATGAATGGATTTTCAAAAATATAAAATCTTCCAGCTTATTCCACTTCAAATAGACACCCCTGGGCATGCAAGCGCAATTGGTCCCTCATCATCAGCGAATCATCCCCTCCAATGTTCACAACACATTTACGCTACTGTTATATATAGCCTAATCGACTGACTTGTGGCATAAAACATTATGCCCCAACTTACTCTTGGGTCCGGTCAGGTATAAACATTTAGCGTAAATTACCCGCCAGTTACTAGCCTATAGTAGCTTACCCCGATGTGGTGCTCTCCAAATTTTGGGTTACGCCTCAGCTACTAGTGAAGCGTCACACTGAAAGCCAAACTGGAGTCAAGTGACTCTTGAAATGGAGTAAATCGGCCATGACTCTCCAAAGGAGTCATCCTGACTCTTCAAAGGAGTCATCCTGACTCTCCAAAGGAGTCGTCCTGACTCCCCAAAGGAGTCATCCTAGCCGTCGGAAAGAGTCATCGGCCATGACTCTCCAAAGGAGTCATCCTGACTCTTCAAAGGAGTCACCCTGATTCTCCAAAGGAGTCATCCTGACTCACCAAAAGGAGTCATCCTGACTCTCCAAAGGAGTCATCCTAGCCGTCGGAAAGAGTCATCGCCCATGACTCTCCAAAGGAGTCATCCTGACTCTCTGGAGCTAATTTGCATATTTTACTTGGTCCGATATTAGCCGAGTAAATTAAAATGCACAAATCGCTCATTAGCATAATTGTAATGGTACAAACTTTAGCACCGATGCTCGTGTATACCATTTCAATTATGCTAATGAGCTAATTTGCACATTTTATTTATTTAAACCTATTAATTTAGTTGAATTAAGTCAATGCCTTAATTTAACACCGTTGAATGTATATTGATATATATGCATATGTCTCACTGGTATTAAGGATGGGAAGTGATTGCTCACTAAGTAAATGCAAATACATTGAGCAAGAACATAAACATCAAAGAGCCAATTACCCTAAATCCCCCAGTTCTCAGTGTCTTATTCCTACCTGGAGTCACGGTGACTCTATTTAGCCAGTTGGAGTCATTATTACTCTCGAAAGGGAGTCCAGCCTACATGTGACTCTATGTCAATATTGACTCCATTTGAAGAGTCACAAGACTCCCTTGAAGAGTCATAGGGCCTACATCATGACTCTCCAAAGGAGTCAGTAAATGTTGACTCTCCAAGGGAGTCATGTGACTCTCCAAACATAGTCAATATTGACATAGAGTCACATATAGGCTGGACTCCCTTTATAGAGTAACCCTGACTCCAGTTTGGCTTTCAGTGCAGCTACAGTGTCGCCCATATAGACACTGTGCATATTGGAGTCTTCTGGAAAGTCTGCATCCAGAAGATCCACTTGAAATGAAACCATTGTCTATTTATGTTGAACACCCATCAGCTATACTATCATGACTATCGCAGGCATTTGAAGACGAACTATTAAAGTATAATGTTTATTGACAACATTAATGAGATATTGTTATGTTTCGAGCTGTTTGAAACCAGAAGAAAGATGATTCCGACAAGAAGGTATAATAACCTTCATACACTTATCAAATTATATCATTGCAATCATGACAATACTCTCTATAAAACAACCGATGTTATAAGAATGCTTGTACATCTAATAAATAAATAATGGACTTGATTTGCCCTCCGGTTTTCAATATAATTGCAGATGTGCAACTTAACAAATAAGACATAAGACATGTAGGCCATTCCTAATTGCTATTTATTACACTCCTTGAAATATCTTTTTATTTAACTTCATGCCCGTGGTGGTGAGGGCCTTTATTACAAGTTCTCAACATTAAAAGACAATATACACGAACACAACGCACACACCATCAATCGGTATATTGCAATAACAAAGTTAATACATTGAAATACGGTTTTTCAACTATAGTTGTCTAGCTTTAGTCCAGGACTACATATCCAGTTTTTGAGAAACAGAAATGGAGTTAGTCCAAACCTGGACAAACAAGTCCAAAATTAAGGTTAGTTCAGGTTTAACTTAACAACATAAATCTTTTTTGGTTTTACAATGTTACTAGTTTCCCCAAAAGATTCTTCACTACTATTCAAAGAACCATTTTCTTGGCTTAAGAACCTTTTTTAGATCTACAAAGAACCCATGGGTTATCAGGAAAGAACCCAAAAAGGTTCTTTAACCATTGAAGAACCTTTTTGGAACCCTAAAGAACCCTTTGAGGCTCTAGAAAAAGTTTCTTTTAGCCAGAAAATAATTATGTAAAATCAAAAAAGATTAATGATGTTAACTCTGTTTTTCACTCTTTTAAACTTTGTGATGAGCCCATGAAGAAAGTCTTTAGGCCTACCTAAATTTTGAAGATTCTTTATAGAACCTTTTAAAGTTTTTATAGAACCTTTTAAAGTTCTTTATAGAACCTTTTAAAGTTATTTATAGAACCTTAAGAGCTCTTAGGATTCTACATACAGGACAGAAAAGGTTCTAAGTGGAACCCTTTTTTCTTAGAGTGATGGATGAAAGTGATGGGCTGAAATTCTCGAAATTCGAAAGCGGACTAACTTAATTCTAACTAATTATTTGAACATATATTTGTATTAAGGAATTGAGGTCTTAAAAGAGTGTCAAACAGAGATTATTATGAGTTCTAAATATGTACCAACCAAGTATATGTTTCTATGCTAGCATTGCCGGGTTATACGCAAATGTATCAATCGCTCCATATTTCATCCTACAAATCCAAAAGTGAATTGTTTGAAAGACAAAATGTTCATACTTTGTATTGATCGCATACTCTCTAGTAAAACGAGTGGAAAGAGTGGAAATTCAATTGAAAAGGAGTGAAGGGAGTGAAACGCAGTACAACCCGTTTTAGAGTGGAAAATGTCCACTCAAAAATGAGTGTGAAAGTTAATTTTTCACTCTCAATGGAACCAGAGTGGAACAGTGTCATAAAAAACTTCCTTTCACTCCTTTTAGAGTGTTTTTCTACTCAAAAACGTGTTGTCCTGCGTTTAACTCCTTGAAAGAGTGGAAAACCACTCTTTTACATTATGAGAGTATCCGTCAATAGAATCACTCATGCATCCCATATAGGCCTACCAAGATCACGTTCATTACATATTGACCAACCCTCCTTCATTAAGAATTAAATCACTGCCAGTATAGTTATTACATCACCGTTATCATTCCTTAACCTTCTAACATGTCTAACACTATCTTTGTTGAAAATTTCGCTTCTCAAGATTACAAAAGATTATCAGTGAATATGGCAAAAGGAGTGTTGCCTGTTACACATGTTACATGATGTAACAATATATGTAACAATAGAATAATCACACTATATTTGGAAATAGGCCTATATCTGGAAATTCAAGTCAGAAAAATTACTGTTGTAGTATAATATATGCATGTGATCTAGTAATGAGAAATGGTAAATCTGTATTAAAGATTGAGATGCATTCAAAACTTATGTGTTGTTATATCCATGCATACATGAAACATCTTTCATTACCAGATCATATACATACAAACTGAATCAGTAATTCTTTTGACTTGAATAAAAATAAAAAAAATTGATATAGATTTGCAAATATTTATAAATCTTTCTAATGTTATATCATATTCCAGGCAACACTTACATTGCCACATTTATAGTTAACAAAATGTAAATAACTGAATTTAGATGTTGTTGCTTAAGAGTGGATCATAGGGTTTACAATGCGTTTTTTCCTATTTTTCATTTCGGGACCCGGCGCGGCAGGGTACCCAATTTGGACTCCTGATAGTCCAAATCCATCCTAGTGTTTTCCACAAACAAACAAATACAGGGCTAAAATATCTGCTTCATACAAAATATTTATCCATGCGACCAAACTGTGTCTTTTAATGTCACTACATTGAGCTAAATTAATAAACCTCAGTGTGATTTGGGCATTCTTTGGCATCTAAAACAAATTGAAGTGAAAGGCCGGGTGAAAGAGCAACTGGGCAATCCAACCCCCCTTTTTAGGTTATTGGACAGATAGCAATTTCTATAACAATTCAAGAAGACTTCGATCAAGTCTATCTAATACAGGTCCTGAACAATCATGGTCGGTGAGGTTTGAGGTCATTGAATCGTCAAAGCTGTCGTCATATACTGAGACGCTCTCTTAGTATAGTGGCTTGTAAAAATTAATGGGAAGTTGACCAAACAGTGGACTTTAACCCATCGGACTTTGCGACATTGCTGCAAAATCAAGTCTAATCTTATCTATTTTGTAACTCAATAATGTTCACAAAAATGTCGCGGGCCAGTCAGCGTCTACGCCAACTTGACAGGTGTATTTCTTACACATCGCCACCTCGGCAGAATGGGACTGTAGTCAAATCAGATGCTGGTGGCAGTGATGGCAAAAGCTGGTCATCCCTAACGAGACATCTTACAACAGGTAAGCCGACCCAAAATTTGCAAATGATCGATCAGGCACTACGGATCAGACTACGAGCACCGAAAAACCCACAACACGGTTCGGTTTTGTGCGACCTGGTATGAAATACATGTACATGTACTTCTCAATGTGACCTCAGATACTAGATTTGACCCAAGTCTTCTTGAATTATCATTAGATATTACAATTCCTAGGATTGCGTTCATATAACGGAATTATTAATGCCATACTCTGAGTAAAACTGTCTAAATTAGTAAGGACCCATGCCATTAGCGCAGGGACAAAGCTGATACGTATGGTTTTAATTGGGGCGTCTACACAAGTTTTCCAACTGGCTTGATTCAGTCGGGGTCCCTGATTCAGTCAACAAACAAATATGCCATGCAGTCTGACCGATTTGAGCAAGAGAGGGCGCTGCAATAGAAAATTCGGTTTACTTCAGACGACGATGGACATGCGGAAACCTAAATTTTGAATTCGTATTGAAATAACACGTAATCGCGAATGTTGATCTAATCATTTTGGAAAATTTATCATAGGTTAGAAGAAAAATTTTCCAATCCGAAACCGTTCTGGGTGGCTAATCACCCCAATTGTAAATGCTATTTTTTCAATTATTTTCATCGTTAACCGGGCGATGACTGTTAAAAATATTTCAAAATGGTGCACTCCCGTTGCCATATTGGATCGTCCGAGACGCGTGGCCAGCGTCGTCTGGTTTACTTTTTACTTGGAAGCAGTAAGGTGGGTGGGTTGCACTGACATTTCAGTGTTTTAGGATATAATTGTTTTTGAAATCGTTATTTTTTAAGCTTTAAATTTTTATTTATAACAATTAGGCTGGCTGAAGAGCCAGGACAAACCCAACCCAATAGTGCACTAAATTAAAGGGATGCCCGATGTGTGTGTGTGTACAGATACAGACCCAGGATGATATATGCCTACAATGGCGAGGTGTTATATCTCAAAATGACCAAGAACCTTGTAATTCTCAGCTCATGATATGTCGTCATTGTGACCCAGCACATAGATAAGCGGCTTACCCGTAAGCTGTAGGATTTCTATGCCCAGCACCTAAACAGCGCCCTCATTTAATCAATATTGTTGGGCTAAAAATAACCAACCAAACCGGGAACCAAACACTCGATTTTACCATTCTTTTTGCTAAATCTTAATTAAAACATAATTAACCCTACAACTTACCATAAATGCCCTTTTATATCAAATTCACTTAAATGACTATACTTACTCACTTACTTTATGGCGTTCACTCCAACTTGGTTGATTGATGCCATAATGTTGCGCCATTCGTTTCTGTCTTGAGCCTTTCTGCTTGCTTCTGATAAGGATGATAGACGAAGGTTGTTACAGTCTGACCAAATACCATCCATCCACTTCTTAGCTGGTCTACCTCTAGCTCTCTGGGCCTTTCACCATTGACAGTGCCAATAATTGCAACTTTTGGGTATCTTTGAGGGTTCATAGGCTGAATATGTCCACAATACCGCAGTCTTTTAATTGATGGAAATCTTCTCAATGATATGTTTGAGTCCCAGTGTTTGTCTGATGGTGGTGTTTCTGATTTTGTCTAGCTTGGTTATGCCTAGTATCTTTCTTAGGCAGGTCATCTCAAATACAAGTAGGCCCTAGCATGTTCTCGTCATCTTTCTTTAGGGTCCATTTTTCAGAGCCGTACAACAGGATGGGCATTATTAGAGTTGAATACAGTTCCATTTTAGTTGAACGTGAAATCTCTTTGGAGTTCAACATGTCATTTAGATTTTGCATGGCTCCAAGTGCTTTGCCTATTCTGAGTTGGATATGTCTTCAGTGCAGGTTCCTTTCTTTGAGATTTTACCACCAAAAGCTATACAGGGTGAATCAAAAACATTGTGTACGATTGAAACGACCATTTGACCTTGATGCGTGCATTGAACCATAAAATGTTCGTAGTTTCTATAAAGCGTTGTTAATCTAGTTTATCCTCCCAAAAATGGAAAGTAATCGACTGGAAAATAAGCAAACTGCGGCACGTTTTCTAAAGTTTAACCAATCAAAATATGTGATAACAAACTGTCCAATACAGTAAATAAATATTTTTAATTAAACAATCTCAGTGTCCGCGTTTTTCGCCATTGAGATTTACTGCAGCATGATAATATGGAGAACCGTTGTGGCGCAGGGATATCGCTTCAGCTCTGACACGTGCCTCCACTTCTTGAAGGTTGACTGGTGATGCAGCATCACCAGTCACTGATGCAGATGCAGGTATTCAGATTTGTCTTTTCATTTGACACTTTGGTATCAGAAGATTAACTGCTTATACCAGAGTTAACAAATTAATATTTCAGGAACATTTTGACAAATGATGTGATTATAATGACCATTTTCATGATTTTAGCAACACCAATATACATGTCGTTACTGTGTGCATGCAAGTGTGTAAATGCCATAGGAATGGCGAAAAACGCAGTCAGCTTATAAAACTTATCACAGTTTGCTTATTTATCAGCCGATTTCTTTCATATTTTGGATAGATTAACTAGATTAATAACGTATTATACAGACAACAAATATTCCATGGTTCAATGCACGCATCAAGGTCAAATGGCCGTTTTAAATCGTGCACGCTGTTTTTTGATTCACCCTGTAGGCCTAATATAGGCTGTATAAGGTACACAAAATGCTCTACTTGTTTGAGATGACTATAAATGACTAAAATCAATTAAATCACCACTTTTCTTTCAACGAAGTCAAGTTTGGTGGCACATGATATATAGAAGCCTTACTGCAAACAACTTATTAGAACAATTTAGTAAATTAACCTCATTTGTGTATATTAGGCGTTTAGCCGTTTATAAGTCAAAAACACATTTTATTTTCTATCTGGAGATGTGTATCTTGGAAACCTGGAAATCAGCATGACCAAAGTGCTGCTATAGGCTCTAGAAATCTTGCTGCTGGAATTTCATTACGATATAAGCAATTCGTGATTCGCAAAATTGGACAATAAAATAATATACAGATTGTAACAAAAAAAGTTATACAATCGCAATTTTATTTTTAATTTAATGTTAAAATCATGCAATGTCAAAATCTTTTACACTCTGTGTTAAGTTCCGTTTTGGCTACCAGAATCATTTTATTTGGTCTTTTTAACTACTTACGTTTAAAATTTATGACTAATATACTAAGTCGTCTAGAAATCGGGTTGGGCCACTTTCACAATATCATACAAGCTTATATCTTGTATAAATTAAATGGTTAGGGTATCATGCAAGGAGCATAAGAGAACAATATAATTCTTTTTCAAATAGTTTTATTTCATTTGAATAAATAAATTCATAAAATAAATAAATAATATTTGTAGAGACCTATTAACCTTCTTTGTAATACTTTTAACCACTTGAAATGAACCATTGTTGTCTAACAAGAGCGCTCTACTGCTATGTTCCTGGTTCGATTATATTTCATATTCATCCCAGTGGTTTTTTTTGATTAAACCAAAGTGGCCCAGGTGATTTCATGACTACTCTAGACAATTGATCATATCTCTGCTTACCGATCATCGATTGTCATGAAACAAAGGTTATTCGAAAGCTAAGAAAATTCTCCTCGCATGCCAATAAAACTCGAAACAGAAATTCTACGGGAGATATTTTTTATATTTTTTTCAAAACTGTATAACTTTTTTTTGTTACAGCCTGTACGTCATAATTTTGTTTCCTTCCTGTATCAAAAATAGCCCGCTAAGGCTAAAATACAAGTAATCTGTTTGAATAATATTTTTGGTACGTCATAATTTTGTTTCCTTCCTGTATCAAAAATAGCCCGCTAAGGCTAAAATACAAGTAATCTGTTTGAATAATATTTTTGCAGGTGATGTGTTGCCAGCTCAGAAACATGATGGTTCTCTTCGTCTTTTCTCTATGAAATATTGTCCATATGCATTAAGGGCCAGGCTTGTATTAGCGGCCAAGGGTGTGCAGTAAGTATGCTAAAAACAACAAATAATTTCAAAATGGAAATTTCTTTCAAGAAAATAACCTTTCCACATATTAAATGTGATTTGAATGTTAACAATTTCCACGCGGCTATTAGTTTTACCATTATACAAAACAGATTTGTCAGAAACCGTACCCAATTTTCAAAGTCTATCTCAAGGATTACCGAAACAATACTAGGCATGTTTGTACTTATTTCAATGCATTTCTCATGGTGATTCCAAATTTGGTAATGAAATTTAAAAATGTTGACATTTTTGAAACATTTTGTGAAATTTTGGAATGTCGTCTGCAGACGCCTGCCGCGTGGAAAGTGTTAAACAACAACGAAAACACATCAACCTCGTCATATAGCCCAAAAACAGCAACTGCAAAAGACATACAAACAGCATCAACAGCAATACTTAACAACATCAAAACAATTTTTTTAAAACAACTATTTTTGAATCCGAAAATATCTTAAAATTAGCGAACCTTAAAAATACAATTCTCATTACATTTAGCGCTTACTTGAAGCTAACAAAGATGTTGTTGTGAAAAAATGAACTCTCTATTACAACAGATGATGGACCACCATCTGTGCTATTTCTAAGTAACAACTGTTGATTAAATTGGTAACAATTTTCCAATTGCAACTACAAATAATACTGCACATGTTTTCTTGACGCGATACACGAGTCGGAGATCTTGCACAGTATGCTTCATATAATTAGTGCTATAAAAATAGTAACTATTTCGCAATCATGGCAATAGAAAGGCTTTGATTGATTGATTTGATTGATTGATTTTATTAATATTTCACAGTCGTGGCCCTAAGGCCAAATTACATGAAATTTACATGATAAA
This sequence comes from Ophiura sarsii, assembly GCA_035610835.1. Taxonomy (NCBI): domain Eukaryota; kingdom Metazoa; phylum Echinodermata; class Ophiuroidea; order Amphilepidida; family Ophiuridae; genus Ophiura; species Ophiura sarsii. The sequence goes on from CM069441.1 coordinate 106,406,457, forward strand.
AAACATTGAAAAACAAGGCAAGGTAACTTATTAATTAATATAAAAGAGAATATTGCACATTATAGATAAAAAACATTAAAAATATGATATGATATAAAACATTGAAAAACATCGAAAAACAAGGCAAGGTAACTTATTAATTAATATAAAAGAGAATATTGCACATTATAGATAAATTTTTTAAATTGCATTATGTACATAGCAAATACCATTATTAAAAATAGAAGTGGGTGCAGAAAAATCCTGGGCCCATTTATTTAAAAGCTGCACAAAATAGGGCACAGGACTGTTTTTGACCTATAGTCCTGTGAAAATGTGGAAAAAGAATAAAGGGAATGGAAATAGTTATCAATCAGTTTGGAGCAAAAGTCAAATGGTAAAAGGAATATTAGCAACCCCTATACCTGCAAAATTATGATAATAGTTAAATCAAATCAATTTCATTTTACACTAATATCATGGCTCTTGCTTTGCTAGAGATTCGATCGTATTTTTTCGCGGTCCTCGGCTAGCGAGGAATCGCGATCTTCTCCTCCCCAAGAGCCGTCAACTGGAATCCGATTTGGCTTTTGGTGCAACCGATGGGTCATGGGGGGGGGGGGGGGGGGGGGGGGGGGGGGTGAAATATAGAACATTGCTAATATGCTTTTCTGCGCAAATCTTCAATATTTTCAAGACGTAGTTCAGGCACAAACACTTTGAAAGGATCGCCATGAATGATGTCCCATTAAAAGTATGTTTGACTCTGTCATGTCTGTGCGGGTGTCTGTGGTACGTCCACTAAAAAACATACATTGAACGTGATCTTTTAAAATAAACATAAATGACACCACTTTTAGCACTTTTGAAACTAATTAACAAGAATATCTGGTTTTGTGTGTGTAAAACTTAGTTGAATCGTATATTTGTGTCATTGTTTTAACAGATATGAGACCATCAACTGCAATCTTAAATATAAACCTGAATTCCTATTGGAGCGAAATCACAAAGGTTTAGTACCAGTTTTAGAAAGGAATGGCCAGGTCGTATGTGAATCGATCATTATATGTGACTTGCTAGATGAATTGTATCCACATAGACCATTGTATCCATCCGATCCATTCACCAAAGCTAGAGACAAGCAAACCATAGATTACTTTAATACTACGGTAAGATATACAACGTTTCTACTATCCACTATACAAACGAAGGGGGGGGGGGGGGGGGGGGGCGTAACATACTTTAGGCGTTTCCTATACCCGGGTTCCCACCTTAGATGTTTTCAGAGAATAATTCTGAACTTCCGTCACATAGTATTTATACCATAAGCAGCATGAGCAATGAATCGAATGAATCGAATCTTTTATACGATTGTTACATTTTATTCCTCACTCGCGACGAGGAAATAAATACTTCAATACTATCATGACTATCATATTAGCCATTTCAGCCTGAAATTGAAAGAAGATGTCCCCTTCAATTGCTAAGGAATAGAAAATAGATTCGTTACTGTTTCGGTGGTCGGATAATCCTTGAAACATATCATCCAGCATATCTTTCGAGGTTTAAAAGGGCTCATTCTTATATTAATATTGCCATCATGCAGGTAACCAAACTCTTGTTTAAGATTTCACGGAACAAAGGTGATGACCCAGACTTGCCTGCCAAATTTACCAGTGCGATAAGACGATTGGACGAGGATCTGACATCTAGAGGAACTCATTATTTTTCCGGTAAGAGATACAAAGGTTAAGTATGGTCAAATGAAATACGAGATGAATCACCTTTTTTTGTTGGCAGGGTCGTTTATGTCAGTTAGACCCATCTATGCTTAGCTCTGTCTTGTGTGATTAACAAATGAAATTTGAACATGGCTTTTTTATGTTTGTTTCCCGGGGTTTGTTTGTCTGTTTGTATGTTTGTTTACATGGTTGGCACACTGATCACGATTCACGATGGGACCAGACTCTTGCTCGCTCCCAATGCCGGGAATGTCCCAACTCCAAAAAGAATCGTCTTGTAAAAAATAGGGACAGCGCCACAGCGGTCCCAAATAGGTCGTCCGTTTATATGCGTAGTTTGGTTGCAATTGTACTTCATCTGTTTAAATGTAATCAATTTGACATGCAGCCAATTTTACATCTTGACCTCAGATGACCTTTGACCTTGGTATGTGACCTTTGACCTCATTAACATATGAAGGTTTCCATATTGCATCTATGACCTGCGGCTCGTCCGTGTTTTTTTTCAAGGCGAAACCAATTTTCACTGTATCGCCCGAAAAAGGAATCAAATATTAACATTATTATGTTTTGAGAATCTGACTCTAATCAAAGATGGAGATGGGACATCTATGCTTGTTAAATAAATGCACTGTAATTTATATGAAATAGGATAGCCATCCATTTGTCAAAAATTCTATGAAGTATAGGCTAGACCTAGGTCACGCTAGCATCATAACCTATATGGCTAGGCCTACACTCTTTGAATTCAAAGTGGGGTAACTGTTGCAGTTTTTCATCTGTGTTACATTGCAATATACCCCAAAATATTGTTAATGCATCGATAAATGATACACTGGCTCATTTTGAATGGTTATCGTGAGCCTAGACCTAGATCTAGGCCTGCACACAAATCAGAAATAAGCTTATTTCTAGGGTGTATTTTCGTCTGAAATTACAACAAGAAAATTGTGAAAATGCTATCAAAATATGTTTAAATGACTAACTATATCATTGTTATTTGATTTTCTTTATTGGAATGTGTAAACATTATGGAAATTGAGGGAATTTAGATCTAAAAAGGCCAGCACGAAAATTGGAAATAAAAATAATAAGCAGATTTACTTTTAATAGTAGGCCTAGCCCTATAGTAAAAAGGCTATAAATTCTCCTACTCACTATCAAAAGACCAAAAGTACAATATTTGTAGCCAAAGAGTATTTCACTCTGCTTGAATTAATTAACATTGTCCATGTTCCTTGTATTTACCCTTTTCATGAGTAATTCTGATGGAAACTCAGCTCCACACAAAATATTATCACAGCACAGTTGTCGGCCATCTTGTTGTTTACTGAACTACGGGTTTATGGACTGTTCCATTGAGGTAAATAGGGGGTTATATTATAGTAACGGTAGGGGCTAATTGACTAGTAAAGAAGATAGGTTTTAAACATGTTTCACATCCAAAAATACCAAAATTATCATTCTATTCTCGTGTTAAAATATATTAATCATTATATTTTTGTTTATTTATAGAAAATATACAAATATGTCAATTATTTATCCGGCGTCTGTTATGAAAAGTTCCAACTAAAAATTACAGTTTCAAACCCTTCAAATGTATGGGTCAATCCAGCAAAAACATTGAACCAATCAAAAGCTCTTATTCCAAACTGTCCAATACAGTAAAAAAATCGGTTGACCGATTTTTTAACTTACAAATACAGTCCAATACATGATTAACCCAAGTTCAAAGCTCTGTGTAAGTGAATAGGACGGAAGATTCTCAAAACATAATAATGGTTGCAATTGGTCATTGTATGGAAAAGAAATGGACAAGACAAAAAGTGTGCACTAAATTTTACATCTTGACCTCAGATGACCTTTGACCTTGGTATGTGACCTTTGACCTCATTAACATATAAAGGTTTCCATGTTGCATCTGTGACCAAGGTTTGGTTGCAATTGGTCATTGTATGGAAAAGAAATGGACAATACAGAAAGTGTGTACTAAATTTTACATCTTGACCTCAGATGACCTTTGACCTTGGTATGTGACCTTTGACCTCATTAACATATAAAGGTTTCCATGTTGCATCTATGACCGAAGTTTGGTTGCAATTAGTCATTGTATGGAAAAGAAATGGACAATACAAAAAGTGTATAGGCCTACTAAATTTTACATCTTGACCTCAGATGACATTTGACCTTGGTATGTGACCTTTGATCTCATTAACATATGAAAGTTTCCATGTTGCATCTATGACCGAAGTTTGATTGCAATTGGTCATTGTATGGAAAAGAAATGGACAAAACAAAAAGTGTATACCAAATTGTTGACAGACACAGACTACACACACAACACAGACTACACCCCCCCAGACTACACACACAACACACACGAAGGATGCTGCCATAAGGTCTCTTCCTACGGACGACCTAAAAAATGAGTAGTTTGTTGTATAGACGTTTGGGAACGTTGTAGACCTGTTAGGCCTACACGTTTATGGAAGCATAGTGGGTCATTTCCGCCTTAACCCCAGATAAGGCCTGCCTTATTATCCTAGGTTTACGTCCTTATCTAACCCCAGATAAGGCCTTTTCCTAGGTTCACGTCCCTTATCTGGGGTTTACAACTTAAACCTCAGATAAGGCCCGTTATCCTAGGTTTACGTCTCTTATCTGAGGTTAAGGCCCTAAACCCCGAATAACGCGCCTTATCTATAATGGATAAGGTGCCTTTTAACGCTCCTTATCTGGGGTTAAGGCGCGTTAACCCTAGATAAGGAACGTAAACCTCGAATTACGCGTCTTATCTATCATGGATAAGGCGCCTTATCCCTAGTTAACGCTCCTTATCTGGGGATAAGGAGCGTTAACCCCAGATAAGGTCGGCCTTATTTGGGGTTTTCGTCCCTTATCTGGGGTTAAGGCGAAAATGACACACTTAAGCTTCCATACATGGGTTTCACCAAAAGACTTAGATCTTCCAAGATTGACACGATTTACGAATTTAAGACGCAGTTATGTTTCAAATGATATTGTGTCAGTACGCACACTAATTGACGTTATTCGTAACTGTTCTTCGCGTAAACATACGGTTATTTACAGCTATTTCTCATCTCAAGGAATAGCTCGTCACCTATCACTCGCAGAAAACAGGTGTGTCGAGCCAGTCGATGCCGGACATTGGGGCTCGTTAACGAATATTCAATTAAATCATACGGACGCACGAGCCTATACGAGGTTATTACGTGATCAACCGAATGTACGAACGGTTAACGACGGATTAAATTCAAAAAATGATACTGACGCTGGAGTTTTTTACGCTGATGAAATAATTTAGTTCCAACGTGTGATGAATTTTCTGGGGTCATATAATCAACATCCATTTTAACATTGAAACCAACGGAGATTCAAAATGTACTGCAATTCGTGTCCGCCGCTGTCGTCCGTGTTGAGCTTTATATCCCATGTTTACGTCAAGAGTACTCCTCGCGATCGCTTCGCTCGTCGTTATACTCTTACTCGCACTTAGAAATCACATAGGGGAGGATGGGGCAACTGGTCCGGTTAAGCATATTTCATGATATAATAGATTAAAGCTCGTGTAAATGGAATTGCTATGAAAATATCACCCATGTAACTGTTTACATATAACATATAATCAATGTTAAAAAATATCTAAAGAAGAGGCCAATTACCACTAACTGAAAACTTTACTTGGCACAGACAGTTACCCCATCATTGGGGCAACTGGTCCTATATGTTCCAACGGTTAGAATACACAAAAATCAGTGAATGACAACTTACGGAAACTAGGCAGTATTTTCTTTACAAACACATTTCCATATTATTTAACATGTTAAAAGGATACATGTCTCATAAAACCCTTGTTTTATACAGTTTTCGTGGTTAACGTGTAAATAGCAGTATACTAATGGTGTACAAAGCAAGCGAAATTTTCGACTGCACATTTATTAGATAAATCGGTATGAACCTATAGCTAAATGGTTACATGGTTGCGTTATTCAGATGCCCCACACATTTGTCTATATATACCCCTTTCTTTAATGATTTTATTTACTTCATATAATCATCATTTAGTACTTTATAATAAACCAACTTCATATTTAGCCAGCTTTTCATGTTACAGGGGAAGTTAGTCAATATGACAATGATGACCCAACGGTTAATATACACAAAAAGCAGTGGATAAAATACATAAATCATGATATTTCGTCATAGCAAATACCTTTACAGACACCATTCAAAATATAATAAAGATGTAATTCATAATACCGAGGTTTTAAACCAATCTCATGTCAATCTCATGTCAATCTCATGTCATATTGTTATCCTTCAATAGCAGAAATAGTGGTATTAGACACGAAATGCCCCAAAATGTCTAAGAACTAGAAAGAATGTGAATTATTTCATATTCTATTCACATTTCAATACCGAGTCCTGTTTTATTGACACGAACAACTAATTTTCAAAATGAATTTTACAATTTTGATTAAGTTTTTGCAGGCGGACCACTTGCCCCATACCCCTTCGGACCACTTGCCCCAACAAATGACGTAGCACTTTGTCGAGATGAAACATTATTCAAACACGCCTGTGACGTAATAAATGTTACGCCAAAATGTTTTAAAACATACCACCATTTGTCATAACAATCAATAACTCCAATACATTTCAGAAAAAAAGGCAAAACTGCATTTTTGTTTTTGGTTGGCGGGGCAACCGCCAACCTTATAGCATCAGATTGCATATTCTTGGACATTTAGGTCTTTCTACATATACATGGAGGCTGCCATTTTGTTTTTAGTATATGGAAAATTGTCTAAATTATTTTGCAGTCTTTGTAAATTACATGTACCTATGCAGTTTATTTTAACAGTCCTGCAGTCTGTGATGGAGTCAAAGCTATATTTGTTTAGCCTTGATGATTCAATCAGAGAAATGTTATTAGACTCCCAACAGAGAGACATAATAGCTTATCTTGTTTGACTAAAGAGAAATCTCCAACTGTCCAGATGTTATACACATTACAATTGTGGTCTCAGATACTACTGAAAAGCTCAGAGTGTCAATTGTGTCATAAAACATGGTCAAGGTTTGCATGAAATATCTATGTGTATGAAAATTTTCGCGACTGGCTAGGATTGGTGAAATTGTCATGCTCACAAGCTTTTAGTATTCTAATAGCACATACACAGCCAATCCAGAATTCCACAAATTTCACTTATTGTACAGCTTCAGAGTGCTGATTATTTGACAGAGTGCTGATAATTTTACATCGTAAATAACCTGATTAATAACAGCGCTGCAATTATTAGCCAACTTGGTGTGTGTGTGTTCAGTAGATGATTGTCTAAGTCTGGGCTGTTACTTCCATGGTCTGGGGTCTGTTACTTTCATGGTCTGGGATGATTGTTTAAGTCCTGCTGAGTGAGAGGTGTCCTACTGTGAAAGCGGTGTGTAGATGATGATTTATCTTTATCAGTGTTGCTTGAATCCAAACTTAAAACTTCTATGAGTATCATTTTAAAATGAGGAAAGTGTTGCGAGTCACAACCCAAATTATATGTATTAACAGAAAAGTAATTGTCTTGACTTTATTGTCTTGTTTTTATAATACATTAAATAAAGACGAGTGTAAAATAAAAGTATTATGTGTGATCAATTGTAATCAACATGAGTGGTAGGTTTTAGCCAATGTATAAACACAACAGCTCAGCAAAAGCCATGCATGGATGAAACAGCAAAATCAGTCCAAGGCATTAGTCTTTGAACAGTCCAACTGTAAGAGGTGTCCTACTGTGAAAATGGTGTGCATTATATATTGGGGTGTCCTACTGTGCATACTGTACTGTCCTACTGTTTATCATTCTTCCACCCATACAGGTCAACAACCAGGAATGATCGACTATATTTGCTGGCCATGGTTTGAGAGACTGTCTCACGGGCTCAATTCAACTCTATCCCATGGATTAATGTCCAGTTTTCCAGCACTATCGGCTTACTTTCAGCGCATGCACGATGATAATGCTGTAAAAGAGACTTACATTCCACCTGAGGAATTTGAGAGGTTTTATCAGGGGTTGCATTCTGGTAATCCTATATATGATTTGTAAATACAACAGACTCTGTATTATTTTGAGGATACAAGTTAGGCCAAATAAAAATAAAAACTATAGTTTCTCGTCCTAACTTTTGAAAAAAGGAGGTTGGGGGCACTTTTCCCCTTTTTAGTAAACAATGCAAATTCACCATTCCAGCGTGGTATATTGCATGATTGGTTGCGTAATTTGACGAGGACGAGGCCTTTGTAAAATCTTTTTATTTCATGATTCTAGGGGTTGGTTAACACAAAACCTGCTTTAAAATGCAGATTGGACTCAAGTAAATCTCTTACTAAGATGTCAGCTTTTTAAATATTTTAACAAAAAAGTTATGGAAAAAAGACAGGGAAAAAAAGAAAATTATATAATTCCTGAAAAGTGATGCGCGAGGGGACGAGAAACTGCTTTAACTTCTTACTTGGCCTTAATGGCAATAATTGTTTTACTTACGAGTAGACCTGATATGTTCCTATTTATGATTTGTAATGTAAGATGCAATCTTATGGCAGTTGGTTTCTCTGGTTCTCCTTATTACAATTTTGGAGGATGCGAGTAAATGACAATTCTGGCTATATCCTATGACTTATAATTGCAAAGGATTTAGTAGGATAGCTAACATGGCTGAAGTAAATGACTATTGTTCATGGTACATTGTAATCATAGTATGATTTGGATTGTTTCTGTTTATCCTATGATTTTAATTTCAATAGATTAAGTATTAAGAGATAAGTATTACATGGGAATATCACGCCTGTATCTCGGTATATGCGCCGTATTTGGGGCGACTGTTGAATCCAATGGAAACCGATGCTAGAATTTAATCAAGTCCACAACGGAATAAAGCGTAGCATCAACCAAATATTTATCAAGTCTGTGGTAACCACAAGATTCGTATGATCTAGTCTAGGATGTACATGTATGTTGCATGACGCAGTTGCGCCCACGGTATTTGTTTTTTTTTGGTAGAGACTACATGTACATGTATAGTCGCCGCCCTGTCGCCGACAGAGAAGTTCAGCACAGCCCTCGCGAGCGTTGTGTAGTAATGTTCAGTTGATGAGAAGTTGGTCACCATGCGTGTTCCAAATATAAAGGGAAAGGGGTTATAAACACCTGGTAATGTTAAGAGCAACCGGTTTTATCTAATTTATGTATTTATAAAGTGTAATTGAAAAAAGGTGTTTAAAATTCTAGTTATTGAGAAGAAGAAAGAATGGGGTATTTTTCACCTCAATTTTGTCCTTTTTGATGTTGCAAAAAAATCGGGTTAAAATTGATGAAAAATCCTTGCAAAGGGATACTTTGAAAACGTGAAGAACATTCCGCGCAGGTTACCAACTTTTGTTTTGAGTTGGGACCGGGGTTAATTGGCCTATATACCCCAGTTACGTGCATGTATTTTATAAATGGGAGCTCTAGATCCTGTTGCTGACCACAAAATGTCATGATTTTTTTTTGTCGTCAAATCAATGTTTTTGTTTTTTATATAAAACATTATTTGTTTATATTTAATTTTATAATCCCAAAAGCGATAGGCCTACCTTGATATGCTCGGGGAGTTACTTGTGCTCGGGATCAGTGACTTGACTTGTATTCATAAATATTAAGACGCGGCGTATTACGGTCCATGATGTGATGTTCTGAAGATGATTTTTCATGACAATGTTTTGCTGCATTTACACCTGATTTGCCTCATTACATTAGGTATCATGTGTCTTTTGAAACTAGTATTTGAGTGGGTGAAGGAATAACTTCAGCCCCGTAAATCGCACCCAGGCGGACCATTCGATTGAGCGACATGGCCATAGTGATGTGTACTATCAAAGGTTCCGAATTTTGATGTTGGGTTAGAGCTCAAGATGATGCTGCAACATTTGTCTTAAACACTCAAAAAAAATCTTCAAGGGAGAATATGAAACATCTTATTATAATCTATCATCATGTGAACTGATTTATTACGACATTCATAAATAAGGTATTTACGGACATTTTCCACCTGATTTTGACACCGTTTCATCCCGTTCATGTAATTTTACTCTGATGTAGCTGCATGTTTTCACACATTTCAGGTTAAACTTTAACTTCATAAATTACTTGAAAACGCTGTCGCTAGAGAACAATAGAAAAATCCCTTCGATTCTCCAGAGGGCGCTATCTGCGACCTTTGGCAGGGTTAATGAACACATATGCAAATGAGTTAAGTGACCCCTCCTATTATATACTCCTTGGTTAAGGAGTTTATATAATAGGAGGGGACAGCTAGCTCATTTGCATATTTGTTCATTAATATGATTAACCCCGCGAACCCTGTCAAAGGTCACAGATAACGCCCTCTGGAGAGTCGAAGGGACTTTTCTATTGTTCTCTAACGACAGCGTTGGGACAGCGCATGAAGCTTCATGTACAGAGTTGGCGATGAGCGATTGAGAAGTATAACAAAAACATACATAAACAGATCGTAACATGAATAATGCAATGCAACACATCACACAACGTTCAGTCGAGCAATGATTGTGGACCGTATAAATGACGCCATTTTTTTGTTCGAATATGTCAACGTTTTTTACCGTTCTCTCCAAAATAAGGAGTATAATCACATTACAAACACATTTTGGTATAATGGCACAAATGGCACGATAAAAATCCGCGTTCGATATAAATAAATGGATAAATGGTTAAATAATAAAGCTATCACAATCACACTCGTCGATCTCTGTGGCGTGCATACGTTGGCCATATCGTTGGAAATCGCGGGTTCGACCCTCGTATATTCCTTGTTATTTTTTTTTATTTTAAAAAAACAACAACTTGATGGTGGATTAATGTAACATCATTTTTATGTCAATTTTTATAAATTATAAAGGCCGCCCATGCGTTTATAGTTTTTTTTCTATTTATTTATCCATCATTTATCTCTTGATTTGTATCTTAACCATTAAAATGCGTAAACAATTATATATATATTATTGCTCGATAATAAGTGATTTAACTTGAGTTCAGTGTGATAATGATAGCCAAACTTGTTGTAAACCATTTTACCAGTGTGCCCAACAATTTCTCCTTTACACACTTTGTTTATACATTCAGAGATGTCACTTAGTTTAAGTTATAGCTAGGCTAATATACAAAGCTGTTTGTATACACGAAGCAAACAAATTTCCAAAACAGGACATAGCCAATTGTACAACATGAGAAACGAGACCGTTACTAATGTTAAATTTACCATGATTACCAATTTGCTCTTTTGGAAATCTGTACTTGTACAACCGATGAATTGCTAGAAAGTCTTTGGTACAACTTCATTTCAGGAAAGTTATTATTGTAGCAATTTAGCTATAGCTTTAATAAACGAATTGGGAGACGCAATATTCATGTCGAAATCTATGTGGAAAAGGGAATCAGACAACTATTGATAGCCGCGACCAAGTCTTGTACCTCTGAAGGGTGATTAGAGGTAATCCACGTATCGGTCATTGGAGAGCTAAAGTTGGTTCAGAATTTAAAAAGACTAACACCACAGAATATCTTCTTCATCTTCATCTTCATCCAGTATAGTGCCAACTTCAGATTTGAAGACTCTTGCACTGATTGGTAGGCTGTGTGCAGGCTAGTCTAACTGAAGACTGGAGAGCTCCTTTAAATGACTCTACAGTAGCGCGCTGGACAATAGATTGGGGGAGGGTGTTCCAATCGCGTACGGTGCGAGGAAAAAATGTTGACAAATGATAGTCTCTAGCCGAATATGGAATGTTGTATGCACTTGAGTTTTCTAAGCGAGTGGGCTTTTGCAGGTGTTTGGAGACCAGTGACCAGATAATTACTTGGGTCAATGGCAACATGTTGATTGTGAATTTTATAAAACATTGATAATCTTGCCAGTCTGCGTCTAGTGGCCAAAGGTGGCCAGTTGAGTTCATCTATATATGAAGAGGTATTTTGCAAAAGGGCTATGGTGCATTTTTTCAAAAAATGAGTTTGATATAGAAATGTATAGGGAAAAATCATATGTTTCAAGGGAACAAAGTCATTTTTTTCAAAAAGACCTACATCTCATTGTAAACAGCCATTGAAATTGTTGTTTTGTTGCAAAAGGGCCTGTATCCAGAATTATATCGGGATACAGGCCCTTTTGCAACAAAACAACAACTTCAATGGTTGTTTACAATGAGATGTAGGTATTTTTGAAAAAAATGACTTTATTTCCTTGAAACATATGATTGTGACCTATACATTTCAATATCAAACTTATTTATTTTCAATGATTAAAATAAATGATTTTTTGTGTGTGGTATTTTTTCTTTATGTACAAACAGATGGAGTTTTGTTGCAAAAGGGCCTACATCCAAATTTTCAAAAAATGTAAACATGATTTAAAAAAAAATTAAAACTAGCACATTTAAAATTTATATCAATTTCAATTAGTATGTAGTGTACCTCTTTCATAATTCATTCAGTTTTTCAATTGCTCAACTTGAATATTTAGAAACAGTTTTTTGACTTTTTCTCAATAAGAGCCAAAGTGGATGTAGGCCCTTTTGCAAAATACGTCTTCATATATATAACATTGCAGTAACACTTTCTGTGCGCTGGTATCGACGTAATGCAAATCGTGCTGCACGACGTTGTACTTTCTCGACTTTGTTGGAGATGGTGCAGGTGCTGGGATCCCACACAGTGCTGCTATACTCCTAGTCCTACATAAGTCAACATTTAGGACATGGATAAAGAGGGCATACAAATAGATCCAAAAAAAACTATGCCCTAAATCATGACATGTATCCTACCTTTAGGACTACTCTATCTATATTAATAAAGGGTTCAACAAAAGAAAGTATACCACTTTGTTTATGTCATTTTGAGTAACTTTCAATTTGTTTTTGACCAAACAGGCTAGATAGGCATTTAGATCAATCTTTTAGGCATAATTTGATACCATATTTTCCCCCTAACAACAAAGATAAACCATGATTAGCACCATTTTAAAGGAAAATATCCCATTTTCAAAAGTCGCATTTCCAATACTCAGCACGAGAAGATTTGGTTAATCTGTCCATGTTCTCCCCATCCATAACATTCCTTTACATTCAAATCCTTCACCCATGCATCAGTTTACATTTGAATTAGCCCGCGCATTGAGGGATATGCGCGGTGATCAGTACGGGATAAATACGGCATATGTGTGTGTTAACAATTGGCCTATTCTTCTCGTGCTGTGTATTGGAAATGCGACTTTTGAAAATGGGATATTTTCCTTTAAATGGTGCTAATCATGGTTTATCTTTGTTGTTAGGGGGGAAATTTGGTATCAAATTATGCCTAAAAGATTCACCTAATGCCTATCTAGCCTGTTTGGACAAAAACAAATTGAAAGTTACTCAAAATGACATAAACAAAGTGGTATACTTTCTTTTGTTGAACCCTTTACTAGAAAAAATGCTCCCCATCCGAGAACCGACCAACCCGAGAACCGAACCCGTGGAGTATCTTTTGACTCGGCTAGGATGGCTGATTTAGTGTTTCTATATTCTATCTTAGTATAGTATTTCCCTGGATAGTATAGTGGCCCTACGAGGAGGGCTACTATACACCAGGATTGGTCTAACAAGGATTTGTAAGCTTGTTGTTTGAAGTTGGTATTTCTGATGTTGATGCTCCTTCGCAAGAAATTTTGGGTGTTGTTTGCTTTTGTTGTGATGAGATCAATGCACTTATCCCAGCGTAGATCGTTGGAGATGGTTACCCGAGGTATATGATGTGATCCACATGTGTTCTAACTGTTGGCCATGGAGGATGTAGTTGTAATGAGTAGGTTGCCTTTTTCTGGTGATGCTAATAATCTCGCACTTTTGAGGATGAAACTCCATCATCCACTTACTTTCCCATTGTGAAAAGGTGTTAAGATCATTCTGGAGGAGTTGGGCATCCTTCTCGTTCTTGACGGTCATAGTATCATCGGCGAACAAACGTGTAGTAGAGTTTAGATTTTGAGCAATGTCATTTATAACAAACAGGGCCCAAGAACAGATCCTTTAGGCACGCCGGAGATTTCTGGGGCTTTATAAGTGATGAAACACCGTCCAGTACAACAGATTGGGTTCGATCGCTGAGGAAACTCTGAATCCAAGTGTTCAACGGGTTTCGCTGTCAATGCCTTTAAATGTCTTTTATCATGTTTATGGCCAACTTTGGCAAAGGCCTTGGAGTACGCACACATCGGTCTGCAAACCATCTTGCAATGTCTTGGATGAGTTCCAAGAGTTGGGTTTCGCAGGATCTTTTATCCCTGAAGCCATGCTGAAGGGCATAGAAAATATTGTGGCGAACAGCGAAGTCCATAACATTGCTACAGATAATGTGTTCCATGATTTTTGAAGCAACACAAGTGAGACTAATTGGCCGATAATTTGAAGGGCCTTTCTTGAAAATTGGGGTCACATTGGCATGCTTCCATTCCTTTGGTACAACACCCTGCAAGCGACTTTCTGACGATCCTTGTGAGTGGATCTGCGATGACATCGGCAAGTTCTTTAAGCACACGGGGACCTATATTATTACCTGGACCAGCAGCTTTTCCTGGTTTTAAGTTTTGTAGTAATTTCAAAACACCTGGAGTGGTGATTTTTAATGTCATGCAGGGAAAGTTATGAGGAGGTGGAGTTTCATTGAATTCAGTTTCCTTAGTAAATACCGGTTCAGTGCCTCCGCTTTCAGTTTTGCGTCAGATACCAATCTATCATGGACTTTGAGGGAATTGACACCGGAGAAGTCAGATTTTTTATGCTTGATAAAAGTCCGAAAACGCTTCATACCACCCCACAGTAGGTGCTCTGATCAGACTCTTGTGGGGATACCACATTGTTAATGTAGTCCCAGCTAGTAGGCTTTGCGAAGATCTTTTTGCACTTCTTTTTTCAACCACTGGAAACGCTTTTCATCCCGTAGTCGTCCACCTTTCTTCCTGGCTTTGAAGGTTTTGTTTCTTCTCCGGATATTTCTTTTGAGATCAAGGTTAATCCATGGTTGGGAGTGTTTTGTTTTAGCTCTTCTATAATTATGTGGAATGAATTTCTTAATTCTGCATCGAGTACATGCTTAAACATACACCACAGATCTTCAGTGATTGACGTTGACTCTGCTTTGAGGATTTTATCAGCAAGATCATGCGAATGTTGACGAAAACCCTCCCAGTTGGCTTTCCTGTATAGAGGTACCTGACGTGGAACTTGTTTTTTACGAGAAGGCTTTATGTCCAGTTCCGTATATAGGCAATGCTGTGGTCGCTAATGCCAGGGATAACATGTGTCCTGGACAGTCCTGTTGATCTGGCTTGTAATGATCAAATCAAGAGTATTTTTGAGTCTATGGTTCATTAATGAGTTGCGTTAGTGCATTCTCATTCAAGATTTCAACAAATTTGCGATGAAGATTAGCATGATTAGGGTAATTTGTGTTAGGTTTCAGAGAGAGCGCGTTTTCCAATCTAGTCCTGGAAAGTGAAAGTCTCCACCCAGGAGAATAGAGCTATTTCCTTTCCTGGTGATTTTATTCAGGCAGGATTCTATTCTAAGTAGTCAACCGTCTCTACGTCACGTCCCCTTGTTTGCGTCAATAGCAAGCACCAATGAACAAGGATTTGCAACCTGTGATGTTGACTTACACCCATATGGCTTCAGAGGATGGCGATTCCAGTTTCTCTTCCCGAGAGCTTACAAAATCACTATTAACAGCAAGAATAACAACACCGCCATCAGTGACAGCGTTTCTATCGCGTCTATAGATGGTAAATTGTGAGCTAAAATAGTCTGCGTCGTTGATACTGCTACTAAACCAAGTCTCCTTGGCGATGATATCAGATCAGGCTTAGTGCTGTCGAGGACATTGTAAAAAGGACCCTTTTTGTTTTTCAACGACTGGCAATTGACATTAATGATTCTGAGTGGTCGTGGCCCAAGAATGCGGTTAGGGCTGGGCTTCACTAGCGACGAAGTGGCTTTTGGCAGATGAGAGATATTTTCAGAGTTAACAGAGTCAAAACTAAGATCACTTAGCTCGCCCAAAATACTAAATAAAGGCATGTCCAAACAACACTAGTTGCACCAAGTGCTTCATAGGATGAATCATTGATATTTTGACAATGGATATGATACCAGTCCTCGCAGTCCTTACACATGACACCCTTTTCCTCCCATGTAACAGGTTCTTTACATGCTCCACATAAGTAGGCAGTTGACGTGGAATTTAATTGCGCGCTTTGACTATCTGATGGGCTATGGAAGCCATTTGAAGCAACCATCGTTTGTTGTCACAGTTTGATCACAAGTAGGCCCTGGGTTGGATTCTATGTCCCCACACAGAGCAAGGCCGGGTAGATTTCATTGTCGCATGAAATTGTACACATGTTGCACTTTAAGTTCATCACAGTGCATTGATGACGACCTGGTCATAAGGAATTGCCGGAGATCAAAATACGAGTTCCAGACTGGACTTGTGTAGTAGAAAATGCAAGGCAAAAGATTCACATGATGTGGATTAAGGCTCAGTTTCAGTTCGCACAAGACATGCAAGACATGCTGTCCTTCATTTATATCAAAGAGTTCAACGCTTACCTGGACAATGTCACTAAAACCAAGAAACCTTACCAGTAGAGTCGACACTGGTGATGAAGAACAAACAGGGTGTGGCACTCGTTGGAGATGATCTGGTGAAGAGCTTGGTATTTTACCAGCAAAACGGTAGAGTGAAATAGCAACGAAGACTAAGCGGAGGTTCAAGAGAGCATATGTGCGTTGATGCCTCATAATGACAGATGGTTTGGACTTTGGGGATAATGATAACAAATTGGCGGAAAAACACGACACCGTAGGCGTAGGTAGCGAATTGTGCAGAGATGGCGAGATGAGATGAGGTTGGTAAATTGCAATAATTTCACAAAGTCACAATGTCGAGACAATACGATGATAAAATAACACTAAAAGTTGATACTATAGATGGTGTGACCGGTGACGTAGTGCCCGGCAGTATGCGTGCGCACCTACAGGGAATGCTTTAATTCACACTTGATTGATCATTACTTACCATGCTTACGGTGTAATAGTGCAGTAGTCATCCCTAAGCACAATGAGAGACCAGGTACTAAATCTGGTTGCCCGGCAGTATGCGTACGCACCATAAGGGCATGTGCTTTTAAAATTGGCGCTCAGTGATGTGTGTTTTGCTTTCGAATAGTATGTATGCAGTAGTCATGGACTAGTACCTCTAACATGTCTTTAGACCAGGCGCTAATCAATTTGTAAACACTATTGATGTAAACAACGGTCACCTCATCTATATATAAGAACATCCAAATTGCTAAAAGTAATTTGTGTTTATGTTTTAAAAAGACGATGACACCCAAATCCAGAAAACTTGACGAAAACGTAGTACAAAATGGCCGCTGCAGGGCAGGTAGCGAATTTGGCAGGTTTGCAGAAGTAATTTGTATTGCTGCTTGCACAATTTCACGAAAAAATAACGAGTAAACACGCTTAAAAAAACACAAAAATTGACACAGAAGTTAACATCCAAACTGCATAAATGTTTAAAAGGCGATGGTACGCTGATATGATATAAAAAGTCAAAAGAAAAGCAAGAAATTGCGAGAGCGCGAGAGGGACACGTCCGCACACAGCGACAACCAACCTAATCTATCTTGCAATATTGGACTCAGATCCGCACTGCAAAAACACCGGTGTTAAAAATAACACCGTTCGGTGTTCTGAGAGGTCCACGCCAATTAGTGTTATTTTAACACTATCTTGGTGTTACATTAACACGTACAGTGTTACATTAACACTTACAGTGTTATTTTTCACACTTGCAGTTGTTAAAATGACACTACATGGTGTTGATATAACACCAATTATTTTCTTTTGGTTTGGACCTCTCACAACACCAATGGTGTTATTTTTAACACCGGTGTTTTTGCAGTGCGGGGGGGGGGGGCGCACTCAACTTTTTTTTTGGTAGGGATATGCCGCACAGGGTCTCAAAAAGGGGAGGGGGCTACAGAACTGAACTGAGTGGATTTTATGACGAAGAATAGGGTCTTAAGAACTGATTTTTTTCAAAAAGTAGGTATTGGGAACTGGCCTATTCAATTTTGATGAGCAAGAACGCAAATTTTTGGGTTTTTTTGTGTTTTAGAACGCAAAATTTTTAAAGAATCAGTGGGGCATTGGAACGCAAAATTTCGCGATTTTTGAATTTTCAATAAAATTGGGGTCTTAAGAACTGATGCAGGCTCAAAAGGGGGGTCTTCAGCACGGCACATACCTATACCCTTTTCTAATGTCAGTGCCCCCCCCCCCCGAAAAAAACCGAACTATGATATATGTGTACTGTCATAAGGAATATGTGGACCAATTCTGACGATCCTAGGTCATTTCACTAAATTGCAAGGGCGTTTTAAGTGAAAACCACGTTTTGACCCCTAGTGACCCCTGTGTGACCTTTGACCCCAAACTGTGAAGACCCTATATGAAGGTTAGGTGAGGGGTCTTACTGACCAAATCTGGTGATTGTATAGCATGCAAACTGTAGATAGTAGATGCAATTTTAGTCGGGTTGGAAAGAAGAAGCAGAGGAAAGAAACGGCAGAGATACAGTACCTCGATTTTTGAAAAATCATTGAAATCGACATAACTTTAAAAGTATCCATTCGATTTTGTTGAATGAGGTATCAAACTGCGGAGAAGAAATTTGCTCATTCAATGTATATCTCAGATTTTTGGTACCGATCATATATTTTGAAATAGCCAACCTCAAAGCACCTGGTCAGGGACTTTATGTGCTAGGTGTATTTGCCGCGGACTGAAATAACAGGAATAGTCAACTGGTCACGTTTTTATGACATAAAGACATGTGCTGAACATATTTGCCGCGGACTAAAATAAGGGGTCGTCCAAAATTATCGCCATTTTCACATTTACGTACAGAGCGTACGTAACTTTTTACCCCCCCTCCCCTCGAGTTACGTACGCAATAAATGGCGAAATTTTCATGGCTTGATATACCCTCATGTTTGATTAAAAACCATTGTATTAAAGACGAATTGCCGTATACAACATAAAAAAATGTACAGTACACAATCATGACAATAGAGAAAAATAAACTTATTGTATATCTCTGGTGTTGATTCTGCCGTTCTTTTCTTTGGTAAAAATTATCATTTTCTTTGGTAAATAGTTATCCAAAAATTATCAAGATATTTTGAAATAAATGGCAAATGGCTTTTAAATACAGAAATGATAAACAACAACACTAGGAACTTAAGTCATGGATTGTTTTAAAAACACAGAAGCAAAATTGCTTCGTGTACATGAAGCATTTTTGTCAGTGGCGTAGCTAGGTATTTCATATAGGGGGGGGCTGGGCAGAAATGACAGTGGACCGACAAGATTATTATGGCAAAAGAAATTTTCGCGTAGCGTGCGAAAATGTTCGACATTCCCAATTGTTGCTATGATTGAGGTACATTTTGGCTCTTGAACAAGCTTATACCCAAAAATATTGCATTTGGAGACACATGTGCGCGTCGCGCGCGAAAAAAATTCCATATATTCTTTTATTTTGTATTTAAAAAAAAAATCCCGCCTCTCAAGATCGCCATTTAAGTTACGTACGGTTGGAGTATATTTCGACCCCCTCCCCCCCTGTTTCGTACGCTCTGTACGCAGTAGCGTAGCCAGCGGGGGGGGGGGGGGGGCAGGGGGGCGGGTTTTTTTTGGACGGTGCGAAATTTTTTGAACTCCACCCACACACCCCCCACCCCCACCCCCCCACCCCCCACCCCCCCACCCCCCACCCCCCACCCCCACCCCCCCCCCACTTACATGAAATTCACGAGGTAAGTGACTAGAAAAAAAATTGGGGCAACCTTTTACGAAAATTTTAGAAATCTTGCCCCCCCTGAAAAAAATCCTAGCTACGCCACTGTCTGTACGTAACTGAAAATGGCGAAAATTATGGACGACCCCTAACAGGAATAGTCAACTGGTCACGTTTTTATGACATATGTAATATAGACGACAGTAAATACATTATTAATTTCATTATCTGCAATTCTGTGTAAAACACTGAAATTGAAAATTACGATAAATTGTTTACTGGCGCGGCACAACTTCCCCGATTCTTAGTGACGTAACGCTACACACACTGTCAATTTTGAGACCTATATCCTTTTGACGTGAGAAGCATTTACCAGAACAATAGGCCTATTTGAAATATAAATTTTCAACTTGCATTTTGCCGTTTTCCAACGGCCAGTCTAAATTTCCGTTTTAACGAACATATACCAAAAACGAATAGGGGCTCGGTTCAATTGATGGTATGATGGTATGTTTAGCTAAAAAAACCGCCTCTAAAATCGTATAGTGTTACTTTAGTTAATACGGATGCGCCCAAATACGTAATAGATTTTTTTTTCAGACTCACAATTTCATGACTGTCAATTTTGAGACCTACATCCTTTTGACGTGAGAAGCTTTTACCTGAGACGAATATACCTGATCAGGTATATTCGTCTCAGCTTTTACGAGAACAATATTTGAAATATGAATTTTCAACTTGCATGACTTGCATTTTGCCATTTTCCAACCACAGACATAAATTTCCGTTATAACGAATATATACCAATAAAAATTCCCTTTAAAAGGGAAAACCCAGTATCAGGTAAAATCCCTTGCAATGAGGTGAAGACCATTTCGCATTCGCGGTTTTATGTTTATCGACTCACAGTTCGTAGTCCGAAAGGTTCTATAATACAAAAAAAGGTTCTATAGTACAAAGGTTCTATAGTCTGAACGTATAGGGTTCAATAATCTGAAAATAGTCCCAATATCATGATCATGTATTTAATCTGATTATGAAGAAAGGGTCTGCAATCCGAACATTAAAGCAGGTTCTGTAGTACAAATTTGAAATAGGGTTGTTTGACTTTATTCCGAATCAAAGAAAAGTGTTCTTTAGTCTGAATCTTACTATGGGTTCTTTTTAGTCGATCTGCAGAACTTATTTAAAAACTGTAGGGCCTTTCATCTCACAATGGATTATAGAACCATGTTCGTGTGTTTGATGGAAACCCTTTTCAGCTTTCAGACTATAAAAATGTACAATATTCGGATTTAAGATCCTATTATTCATACTATCTATTGAGCCTTATCAGTTACGGATTAGTAAAAATATACAAAGTACACATTTGGATTATGGAACTTATTGTATTGTCAGATTATAGAAACCATCGGACTTTGACTGCAAGGTGAACTTAATACACTTGGTAAAGTTGGTAGGGGTTCATTTGTGAAGAAAAAAATCAACATTGATGTCATGCAAATCTGTTTGAAAGAATCTTAAGGACTGGGAGGACTCTTGGAATCCTTAACATTATTAAGCTGTGATTGTTTTTTAAACAATCATTATCATTCTTTCAAATATAGAGTGATAGAGTTATAATTTCAGAACGCTATCAATATCATGCGATTTTAAATCATTCAAAGAGTTAACAACTTTCACAACGTTAAGGATAATACAGACTCAGATATATTTCCCTTTAATTTGGAAAATTTTATTTCA
Organism: Ophiura sarsii; assembly: GCA_035610835.1. Taxonomy (NCBI): domain Eukaryota; kingdom Metazoa; phylum Echinodermata; class Ophiuroidea; order Amphilepidida; family Ophiuridae; genus Ophiura; species Ophiura sarsii. Next base: position 106,427,896 of record CM069441.1, read on the forward strand.
TTTCACATTCGTAGAGTATTCTGTTGTATAGCCATACACCCCTTTGTTCTCCCGGTAGACTAACTACCACCAGTGGCGTGCGTGCGCAGGACATTGTAACTAGGGGAGGGGGTACCTGGCCATAAATGAAAATTCCCCCGACTCTGATTCTTCTCAATTCCCCGATGTACCAAAAAATAGTAAAAGGTAGCCTAAATGTTTTTTGCAGTCACCTCGTGAATTTCACGTAAGTGGGGGGTGGGGGGGGGGGGGGGGGGGGGGGAGGGGGGGAATGTCGCACAGTCACAAAAAATTCGCACAGCAAAATAAATAAATCGCACAGCAGACACCACATTCAACAACTTTATGGACAATCATTAGAGTTTTCATCAACTACAACAATTCCGTTTTTTACCAACTTGGTGCATAATTTTGTCAACAACATGTACAAATTTGCCGACGACTTGTCGGCTTTGGATTACCACCTCCCCACACAAAAAAATCTACCGACGGCCCAGCCCCCGACTACTGGCAGTAGTTTCCCCCGACTGACAGTAAGTTTCCCCCGACTATTTTCAATACTGGGGGAGGGCTGTGACCCCTGCCCCCTCCTTTGCGCACGCCACTGACTACCACCCCCAACACGTTTAGAGTACCCGTGCATCTCATGTCAAGTAATTGGAAATACTGGCCCCTTCCAAGTTCTTACAGCGAATATACCCTTAATCCTAGAGATCACACAGCCACTGAAATATACCCCCTTATTCGTGTAATCACGAGGCCTTTTAAATTTACCATTTCACCCTTTCAAACTTTGCATTAACTGTTATCTACAGGGTGTCCCAAAAGTCTATGCACGTTTTTGAAGAGTCATATCTCATAAAATATAAATCATATGGTATCAATTTAACCATATTTTGATAGACGAGATTTGGGAAATTATTTTGATACCAAACACAACCCTATTGGTGAACCCACAACATTATAAAACTGGTTGAAAGTTTTTGGCCGTGTGCCAGACCCACCCATACCAAATACCACACATTGTTGCTAAAATTAGGTGCGCATAAATTAACGGTATGAAAGCAACGTTGCGAATTAGTCACAGTTTACTGCTTACCTTGCAACATTAATGTTATTACCAAACTCGGTCACTTACAACATAAATAGGCGTAGTAGACAACATTGCACAGCAAAAGTCTTCATTCAAGATGGTTTACAGCATAGATAAGCGAATACAAATTGTATGGTTCTACGCTGAAACTAATTCAGTTCAACTTACTCAACAAAAGTTCAGAAAACATTTCAAAGTGAAACGCGCACCAGGAAGAATATCCATTCTGAAGTTGGTGGATACATTTTTGAACACAAGAACATATTCTAAATGGGTAAAACAACCTTCGATGAGGCCTTAATAATCCGGTAAGTTTAAATGTTGACATGTTTGACAGTTGTGTGATATGCGTGTTCACTTTTCTGTTACGTTATTCAATTTTTAGGTCTGTTTTTGCATTAGCACACGTCTCTGTATAAATGGAAAACATTTAACCTAGATTTCACTATAGAAACGAAAATTATGTGTGATATTGTTTGTTATTATGATGGGATCACTGTAATGTAAAAAACACCAATATTACAATTGACGGATCACTTTCCGTGTAACCAATAACCAACTCTATCCGTCTTTTTGTTAATCTCAATAGGTATGGATTTATGAACTTTATTCCTCCGAAGTATAAAATTACATTTTTGCAGTAATACATATTATACTTCTAGGGTGGCATTACAAACAGATGTTACTCCAATGTTTGGTATCAAAATTATTTCCCACATCTCCTCTTTCTAAATATGTATTCATATTTTCAATACGACTTATATTTTGTGAAATACAAAGCTTCAAAGTCGTGCATAGACTTTTGGGACACCCTGTATAATTGCAATTTGCAATATGTCAATCCAAAGTTGGGTGAAAAAAAATGTGATAACAAATAATTTGAGAAAGGAAAAGACATCACCCTTGTTCATGTTGTTTAGTGAAGTTTTACATACAAAGGTGGCACCCGAAAGTTTTAAGGAATTTCGGGTTATTATTATTGCTTGTTAGGGTCATAATAATTCCTATAACGTTGGTATTAAGGAAAGGATCCTTAAACCCAATTTTTGTGAAGCTGGTCATGATAGTTATACTAATCATCCGGGCCGTATTAACTAACTTTACGATTTGAGAGGCGTTTTTTTATAAGCTAAATATAGCATCGTACCAACAATTGAACCGAGCCGCGATTCGTTTCTGGTATATGTTCGTTAAAACAGAAATTTAGACTGTCCGTTGGTTGGTTGTTGGTTGGAAAACGGCAAAATTCATCTGACGAGTAGAGCGGGGCATGAGCGGATCCACTACTACGTTTGTTCACATGGTTATATATTCGGGGTATTGGGTAGGCACGATACCAGTGCTACCTCGATACATGCAGAGTAATGTACACTGCGTGTCAATGTATTGATGGTGTTTGGAGGTCACACTCCCTGCTGATTTCTAAGTGTTCATACTGAACTGTTGTGAAGCTATTTATAGATAACTCGGTCAAAGCATAGATCGTTGGTGATAGAATTGGGTAAAAAGTAACATTTTCTTTCTGATATCTCTGGAAATACCCCATTGTTTTCCCTCGTTCGACCAATTTTCTGATGTGACGTAACAGAGGCATGTTTTTGCCATTTTTGCCACTAAATTCATGTTTAGCCACAAAAATGGGTACATTTATACCACCAGAGTCAACCAAAATCGGCCCCATACCCAGGTGAAAGCCAAACTATATATGCCCAGATTTAAACTGGGCGAAAACGAATCGGGGCTCGGTTCAATTGATGGTATGATGCTATGTTCAGCTTTAAAAAAACGCCTCTCAAATCGTAAAGTGTTACTTAGTTGATCTTATTCTTTGAAATTAATTTTTAAAATAGAAATGTGTAGCGCAAACCGATATGCACCGCTCTCAAAACTTTCGGGTACCACCTTTGTGTGTAAAACTTCACTACACAACATGAACAAGGGTGGTGTCTTCTCCTTTCTCAAATATTTGTTATCACATTTTTTTTTCACCCAACAAACTTTGGATTGACATATTGCAATTATAGATGACAGTTAATGCAAAGTTTGAAAGGGTAAATTTAAAAGGCTTCGTGATTACACGAATAAGACTAAGAGGGTTTATTTCAGTGGCTGTGTGATCTCTAGGATTAAGGGTATGTTCGCTGTATAAAAAACTGGGAAGGGGCCAGTATTTTCAATTACTTGACATGAGATGCACGGTACTCGAAACGTGTTGGGAGTGGTATTGGCCTACCTGGAGAGCAAAGGTGTATGGCCATACAACAAAATACTCTATGAATGTAACAAGTTTCACTTTCAAGTGAAATAAAATTTCCCAAATTAAAGGGAAATATATCTGAGTCTGTGTTATCCTTAAAGTTGTGATTGAATAAAGTTGTTAACTCTTAGAATGATATAATAATATCATATATATAATATAATGTGAAGCAGTTTACCATCCCACGGTGTTTACAATTGACAATATATAACAACAAACATTCCCCGCCGGTGGATGTCCTTGCATATTTTTCGTTAGGACATTCGCCGGTGGTTGTTAATATTTGTTGTTTTATTGTCTATTGATTGTAAACACCGTGGGTTGGTAAACTGCTTTATATTTATGTTATATAATGCACTTATCAATTGCATCCCCGGCGCCGGGGATAGCGGGGATTAGTGCCCATGTGATGTCCCGGGTGCGAATTTATTAACCGTATACACACTTACTGTATAAATGTATTGCTGTACAATGTACATGTGCTATGCGCTTTACTCCGTCAAGGATCAAATGTTGTTTACGGTAACGAACATCGCGTCCCGGGTAATCGTGTACGGTCCCCGCAGGGCCGGGCACCATTTTTGTACGTCCCCGCTACAGTCCCGGTCCCGGCCCCCCTTGGACGGGACAAAGTGTACAGTTCCGGCCGCGAATTTATTAACCGTACTCACTCACTGTATAAATGTATTGCTGTACAATGTACATGTGCTATGCACTTTAACTCCGTCAGGTATCAAATGCCCGATCAAATGTTGTTTACGGTAATAAAGATCGCGATTTCTATGTGTTCCCTGTGTTTTTAGGCTTATTTCGTCAAGCGCATCGCAATTCTCTAGCTTATTTATAGCAATCGCCCGCCCGGGGTGTACATTTGTGTATACCTTAGCGTACGTCCCCGCTATATATATGACCCGGCTGCGATTTTTTTTTTACTAGTAAACATTTGTAAAATGTATTTATTTCGTTTTAATACGGAATAAATCAAAACTCACTGAATAAAATGATTTTTTAATTTTTTTAAAAAAAGTCAACTGATTTGACCTGTGAGCCCATACAAATGTTTACTAGTAAAAAAAAAATCGCGACCCGGCTATTATACTCTGTTTGGCCATCTCGAGACAGTGACGTAACCGCGTATTCTGCTAATTGCATCACATAACGCGCGCGCATACTCGCGGCGCTGGCGTACAAACACGAGGGTTGAAAGGCGGAAGATACACACGCGTGCGTAAAAGCTGCGCCTGTTCAGTTACGTCACTGTCACGAGATGGCCAAACGGGGGCACAGTTTGTACGTCCGCGTACACTCCCCCGCATAGCCGGGTATCATTTTTTGTACACTCGTGTACGATCCCCGCATGGTCCCCGCCATGCCCCGGGTCCCCGGGGGCCGGGCTTGCAATTGATAAGTGCATAAACTGCTCAAAAAAAGTTTGGAATATTTTTTCAAGCACAAGATTTTCAAATATCGCGGGATATGTTCATTAAGTGTTATATATCCATGTAAAGCTGATGTGTTCATCTTTACAATGATAACAAATTTGAAGCAATCCCTTGCTTCAGTGCTCAGCTACTTGTGTGAGAACATGGGGAGGTCACAATCTGAAAGTGCCAAAATCAACACTATTTTGTGCTTAAAAATCAAATCAATAGATCATCACACTACACTGTAGTGGTCAATGTAACACTTCATTGAACAGCCGACAAAGATAGCCTTTTGAGCACGAAATAGCTACAATATGGCTTCAGGCTTTATGACATGTTACATTGCCAAATCAGTCAAAACAACCCTTAATAACGTTCAAACTAAACAACTGATAAAATTCAAACCGATCAGAATTTATTTAGCAACTGTATGCGACATAAATAATTTCTTTGTAACATAACAATAAATGAGTTCAACAATTCAATTTTATCAAGGCTATCAGAGTTTCCATTGTTCCTTGTAGCCATCATGTTGCACATTTAACAATCGTTTCTGGATCTCGTCACTATCCGTAGTGGGAGAGCTAGGCTCTGTACTTGTCAACATTTGTGAAGAGCACGCAGAATTATAGCCATGTTTTTGTTTCTTTGGTCCTGATTGTGATGGAGAACTCGGATTCGGTGCCAACTGACGACACTCTGGGTGTACAACAGGTACTGTCTGGTGATGCCACTGTATATCAAGGGCCCCTTTCAGTATCTGTGACACTGAGTCAGTTGCTAAAAGAGAGTTATCGTCAACAGGTGTGACTGTATTATCTATGGGAGAATGTGCCATTTCTCCCAGTCCTGACATAATCTGCTGCGCCTTGCTTGTTGTCAGAAAGTTAGGTTGCACTTCAGCAAACTGAAACATGGCATCATGAAGAGTTTTAGTCTCATTTCTGAGCGTCTCTATCCTGTTTTGCATGCGCTGGCTTGTTTCCATCAAGGCAGCAGTCTGCAAAGTAAGTTCTAGAAGTCCACACTGTCTCAGAGCCCCAAAGGTTCGATTGAATCGTCTTCGTTTACGATCTCGATTACAATCCAAATCATCTTCAGTTGTAATTGTAGGCATAGTTTTCATATGTGTTGTGATGGCTGTCTTTACGAGTGGCAAATCATTGTTAATTTTCGGGGCGCTTCGTTTGATTGCTTGATAATGTCCAGCCAATGAACGCTTCGAGGGCGCTTTTCTCAGACTACTGTTGCTGCTATTTCTTGATACCATTCCACTGTCACCTGCATCTTGACCAGAACTCTCTCCCCTTGACACTGATAAGCAGGATTGGGATGCGGAGGTACTACTCGAGCAAGTTACAATACCAGCATCACTCGCCGACATCACATCATGTCGCTTCTTGCTGCTATGTTTCACTAGATGCCTGACAACATGAGTAGGCCGGAAAAATGTGCCGCTTTCTGATGACCCTTCGCTTTCAAGGGTCACATCTGGTGTCTGTGTTCCAATTTTAGACAGATTTGGGATAGTAGGTGGTGGGTTACTGTGGTAGGAACTGCTGTCGGAGCTTATGTCATCTGATTCTTTGTCTTTATCGCTTGTACGGTGGTGGTGGTGTCTGGGTTTTAAACGGATATGAGCACGCTGTGGTGCATCCCCGACCACTCTGTTAAAGGCAGCATGATTGCCTTCCTTCTCACCTTTGTTTGTGTTCATCCATGAAGCACTCAGGAGGCCAGAGAGGTTATCTGTAAGAACCTGTATCAAAACAAAATGTAGGTATTGCGATTAATTATAAAATAGATAGTGTTTTTAAAAAACAGAATAATTCTTTTCAAAGGAGTAGCTGTATCAAAGCAAAATGTAGGTATTGCGATTAATTATAAAATAGAGTGTTTTTAAAAAACAGAATAATTATTTTCAAAGGAGTAGCCTATAATCATGATAATAATAGTGCCATAAAAGATCAAATCATCAGACGACAAGATTGGCCGTTCATTTTGAAACCCCATTTGGTTTCAATGTAAATGTATTTTGATTATGATTCCAGAAAAATGTTGGAATTAAATTATTTCATCCTAAAACTGATTGAGATGGAAAATCAACTGCAGTGTATCAATTTTTGAATTTTATCAGATCCCTTGAATTATTTTGCCAATTTGGTACATTTCTTTTTTTGGGTAGAAATTTGTGAAATATTTTGAAGACAATTTCTGAATAGACACCAAAATGTCCCAGATAATGGTGTAACTGCTGTTGGTTATCTAGCTTATATATTGGGCCGCTTTTGGGGATGCCACGCCCGACAGGCTCTCAAGTTTGTGATTCGCGACACCAACCCTCTCCCCTCTCAAATTTCTGACTCGATGGCCACAGTTGAACAATGAACAGTATTTTCGAAGATATAATATGACCAAACCTTACAGTTCGTGTTACATAACAGGGCCTCAGAAAGGGGGACAAATTTGGTATCATTCAAAATAATTCTACAAGTTTTCGCTATCCAAATATGTTTTCAGTTTTATACTGCGAATGATTTTACTGGAGATAAAAAGTGGTAAAAAGTTATTGCAACTTTTGGGACATCTTGTATAAAGACGAGATATTGAACTTTGTATGAAGTAAACAAATAAAGAATGACTATTTCTTGATTAACGAAAATGCTTACGTTGTCTGGAGATGTTGATTTATCAGATACTTCAGCACTCCCACCACTGCTCAGCGGGGACGACACACGATCTGAACTTGTTAATGGGGACGAGCAGTTCACAGACGGTGAAGAAGAGTCTTGTTCAGGGATGGACATTGGAGAGGTTCTGTGCTCGGGAACGGTTGGCTGAAATAAACTGTGCTCTGGTGGTGGGGACAGCACAAATGTCACAAATCCTTCTTGATGGCTGCTACTTTGGCTTTCCTCTTTATCACTATAAACACCATTGTTTCCATCACCATCAGGACTCATTGTAGTAACTATATATGCTGCCACAGGACAATACCAATTGGATCTGTAAATTGGTTAGAAAAAAGAGAGAAGTTTAATGAGTTTTGAATAAAATAAATTGGAAAGCTTGGATCTACATACAATACATGTAGCCTATAATACATAGCAACATTTATAAGGCAATCTATAGGTAGGTAAAGATATATTTCATTTATTAATGTATATATTTATTTATTCATTCATTTATTTTGTATAAAATTGATTCCAACCAGATACTTTTGCTATCTTTCTGTGGCCAAGATTTATCTATCTTTTGATCCACATATATCACTATATGTGATCATATCATATGTGATTGAGAAGTGATCAAGCGAAATGAGCCACATGTCGTATATTTGTCCATCAAAACCCCACAAAAATTGAATTTCTAGTTTTAAGTTACAAACAATTTACCAATTGAGAAAAATGAGTAAAACTTAAGAATTGGTCACTTCTTTTTACCTATGACTCAAAATCTATTTTCTAAACTAATTCCACTTGATTGGGTCACATATTTCATGTGTATACACACTACAGGGTACCAAATAAGGTACATTCATTGATTTTGGAACTCTGATGATTAGAAAATAAACATAATTTGTGTTGAAAAAGGTTAAAAATGCAAGTTAGCCTCCTGAATTAAACATGATAAAGGCCCACATCTCTCAAAATTGGAAAGATTAATACTTAATATCGATATGGCTCAAATTTGCATGGACCAAAAAAGAATAACAAATGCGCGCTTATGACCTATCTTGTACAGAAATTTCTATAACGCAGATTATTAGTAGCCGAAGCTCTTGAATTAAGTGTGTTTACATCAGATTATTATATATAATCTTTCATACCTACCATAGATACATAGAGGACTTATTATTCATATCAGATAAGGAAAACCTTTGCTATATATACCAACTGGTCTATAACAGAGTAAGGTCTATAACAGATAAAGGAATGCGTGCTATCTACTGAAGATGACCCTCAGTACCATACGTTTTGAAGGCTTTGTAGATTACAAACAACTGTGCAAAGGTAAGACACCTACAATACTCAATATTTGAACAGTAAAATTTAACTCTGTGAGTGGATTTTGAGCAACAAAATTGTGACCAGATTTTTGGCTCAAGTACAGAGGTCTATGGGGAAATTCTGAAAATACATCATGGGATATTAAGCGTGGTCGATGGGACCCCAATAAAGGGATATCACCAATCACATAATTAAAATTTAAAAAGCCCAAACAATTTCCAAAAAAGACAGACAAAAATAGGCTGCCAAGTGGCAATTTCAGTAAAAAATCAACAACAAAAATCGTGTTATGTCCATCAAAGGCGTTGGTCCATCCCAAAGCATATCTGCACTTTAATGAGGATGGCCATGATATGATGTCGTTTCTATGGTCCTCAATTTCGCTACCGACAGATTCGTTGGTCTTCTTCTTCTTTATATATTATATCAATCCTGGGTATCAATCATAATGTAATAAAGACCGTACAATAAAACAGAAGACACTACATGTAAAACTCAACTTATCTGATCTGATATTTAATACAATATCTATTGCATTATACGGTACCGTACCTTATTTTTACGTGTGTTTATTATCCGATCCGAGGATTTTGCTTTTTGGAATGACTGCAGCTATCAAAATTTCAGATCACACGTCTTCAAATTAATAGTTTAAATCACAGATGTCACGTTTGTGAATTCGCAGGAAAATAAGCCCATTGCAGAAATAATTTTCAGGTGCATCCGTACGGTATGATTTTGTTTGTTGACTGCATTATTGATCACGATATGTCCTGGATGTGTTACAAGGCTCTCGTGTCCCTGCACGTGCCCATCATAATTTTAGCGTGCCTGTGGTACACATTGCGCATGCGCAGTGCATTTAATAATAACACACGCTTGAAAACGTGAGATCATTTCATGCATTTTCAGTTGTCGGAAGTGTTCCGAAGGTGGGTTATGTTACGTTTCGTTATGTCACGTTGATCATTTGTCTGATGACTTGATGTCACCACGTCTTTGGTATTCATTTGGTAATAAGCTGGGCAGGACATAATATCAGCGCCAGGTTGTGATATATTCCGAGCCAACTGAGTTAAACCATTTCGCCAACGATGATTCCGGCACGGTTACGACTAAGCAAGTGTTACATAATTTCGACGCTCTGATTGCGCCTGGTGAATGTATTGGAGTTCACAAATTACTACTCGTTACACGCCTTTGAACGGGCCAACCAGTTCACGCACTCGTCCTGTCTCGCATTGTTGTGCCCATCCACCATACGCAACCACATGCACACACCTGTCATATCTGAAAGAAATAATGCAAGAAACTGATCAGATTCTTGAACTGGCAATAGAAGTATATTAAAGGTACCTAATTGTACAATCAAAAAACATGTTTCAAAAGGAACGATAGGCCGGGCCAGGTAGCCCTAAACAATAATGACCCGACATAGAAATTGAATGCGATGGGAGCAAGGTGAAAGCCACACAAACCAAATTAAAGGCCCACATTGACTAATAACTACAACCTAGAGGGCCAATAACCAAGATTGATAACCAATTACCGTTCCGTATTTAAGTTGCCGGTGACTTGCCGTAGAATGTAATGCATTAACTAAAACTAATAGTAAAAAAGGATTTATAAACATATCCAGGATGAGCCAGCCCGTACGTCAGCAAGCCCAGAAGAAGAAACACCTAATTGCGTGAGTGGAATATCCCATTACTAATGACGTTTAACTAACAATGATACAAGATACGATGCGGTCGATCAACAACATAAGCAATCATAGCCAAAACGTATACATTGATAGCCCAACATTGTAACAACCATTCAATACCTGTAATTTGAAAAACCGGGCGTAAAGATTGGAAGATGTAGTGAATAGTGTAATGAACCGAATGACTTGTAATTATTATGGATTAATCAAATCAGGTATGTTATATATTCGGATACAAACCGCTGATACAATTGAAACGGCCAAAACCCACTTCAGACTGCTTGGTTGGTCTGTACAACAAATCAATGTGCAATGGTACACCTGTCTCTAGAGCAAAGAACGTACATTATACAACAATTAAATCATGCACGGATTACGGAATATAAAGCACCAACTACGAACAGATACACGTGGGAGCGACGTCCAAGATTGCAATAGTTGAAACCAAAGGTAAACAAGAATATTCGTAAAGCCCAACATTTAAACGCAGCCGAAATTAAAATTATCAAACTAGATCTAATTATATTTGTGGAAGATAAAAATTTAAACAAAGGTACGGTAACTGCAACCCCGAGAATCGCGCATATGAGATCAGACAACTGCAGGCAATACTGTGTATACCGGAATTTATTTAATATTTAATTATTTATTTATATGTATATTATTTATTTGCTAATATTTGAAATACACATACATAACATAACACACGGCGGTTATATAACCGAGGTTCACGCTAGTACGATTGCCAGACAACTGTAAGCTATTGTGTGAGAGCCAGTATTTATCTATTATTTATTTAATTATTTGAAAATAAACTTTTACAACAGAGCACTCCACTACCCACCCGAAGGTGCGTGCATAAAAAACTAATATAAAGAACGAAAAATCCGCATGAGACAGGAGCACCACCGAGCCACCGAATTAAATAATTTAAACCAATCATGGAAGCGACTGAATGAGTACCAAATTGAACAGTACCAAACGAGCACAAACAATTATGATGTAACAAGCAATTGGGAGCCAAAGTAAATTAGAAGGCGGAGTGTAAACAAACAAATCAATACCCACATATAAAAACAAATACCATTTTATATTAGACCTTAATCGATATTGATATAAATACTGATTATTAATATTATTATTATAATATCAGGTGCAGAGACTCAACCCATTTAAAACAAAAAATAACAAAAAATAAATAAATGAAAGCATGATGGAGAGAGATCAGAATAGCAAAGCGTAACTGAGGGAAGCATGCGTGACCATACATAGGATCCATACACTGTGAACTCCCAGCCAAGACTAAAATATCGAACGCGGTCATCAATACAAGGTAACATGCGACCTATATTGAGACAAGGACATCGATTATCCAGAGACGACCACCACCGTGCCGAGTTAAGTAGCGCTGTTAAGTGGCAGTGATGTAATGATTTGAAAGACGCAAAAAGGAAGATGATCGGAGCCTATTGTACCTACAGGTTGTAGAACGACATGCCAATTGAATAAAAGCCTCCCAAAGCCAAAGCAGCTAAAGTTGTAAACAATACTATTTATGGCGCAAGCCACAACGAATTTAGACGTATAATTATTATGAGATAGGCCAACCAGAATATATCTACTACACACACCATTTAACGTGGATTATAATTAATTTAGATGTATGGCGGAAAATCAAGGAAACGGATAACCGATTCAATGAGCCAATGTGATATTATATTAGCCTGGATGTCAAGCAAAGCCTACTATAAAAAGGGGGTATGGATACCAAAGATGGATATGATAAATAACATGAAACGACCTACGGACTAAACACAAACAGCCATAATGTAAAATGCGTGGACTCAATACTGTACACTGTAAGTAACCGCCGTCTTATTATGTATTATAATTATCATTATATATGTAATGTATTATATTTAACGATGCATGTAGGCCTATGTAATGAAGACGTAAACCTGTAAATATTGTGAGGGGAACCGTTGAATAGCAAAGACGACTACCGCCATTGAAATTCCCCCAATAAATTACTTTTAACATTACAAGACTACATAAATAACAAGACTTCAAGACAAAACAAAATTTTCTCACCGAATTAGTAGTACCATTTTATACCGAAGGCTTTCTCATAGCAATCCTGTCAATCCGACCCACGCAACTCAGATGTAACCGCAAGTCGAGTAGAATAGAAACCAGAATTGTAGTATGTACACCAACAACATTGTTGAATAGAACGGCGGGAAAAATTAAATTAAATTAATTTAAATTAATTTAAATTATGTTCAGGAAGAGAACAACCTCTTCGAATGCAGACCATGGAGGTTATGAATCAGTAAGGAAAACTGAGTGCCGCTCGCAAAGCACGCAGGGAGGGACGCACACAAAAGGAATGGCCATCTATTGTTACTGTGGAATCAGGCGAGGAAATCCCGCGAAATAGAAACTCAAGTTAACAAAGGGACTTCAGTGCCGTGAGCAAAAGCGATTTATTCAGATTTCAGCTGATTAAATCGTCATTCTCTAGCTTATTTATAGCAAGCGCCCGCCCGGGGTGTACTTTTAGTTATTAGGTGAGGTTGGGTCGGATACGGATTATATCTAGCTGAGGATTCTGTATCGGGACGAGGGCGCAGCCCGAGTCCCGATACAGACTCCGAGGCTAGATATAATCCGTATCCGACCCAACCTCACTTAATAACGATTTTATCCTACTAAAACACTTTTAAAACAAAACAAGAACAAATGATTCTGTAAGTAGTAGTCACCTAAAACCCGCGCAAGTTTAGATGCAATCCGACGAACGTCATATCGGCGTAGCAACCCTACTACAACGCATGCGCAGTTTCTTACTGACCGGATACGGGATACGGGGGTCGGATACGGAATATATCTAGTCACTAAATTCAAGCGCTTATCCAATAGGAACACGAGAATCGTCTCGATGGTAGGATAAATTTGTGTATACCTTAGCGTACGTCCCCGCTATATATACGACCCGGCTATACTCGTTTGGCCATCTCGAGACAGTGACGTAACCGCGTATTCTGCTAATTGTATCACATAACGCGGGCGCATACTCGCGGCGCTGGCGTACAAACACGAGCGTTGAAAGGCGGAAGATACACACGCGTGCGTAAAAGCTGCGCCTGTTCAGTTACGTCACTGTCACGAGATGGCCAAACGGGGGCACAGTTTGTACGTCCGCTACACTCCCCCGCATAGCCGGGTATCATTTTTTGTACACTCGTGTACGATCCCCGCATGGTCCCCGCCATGCACCGGGGGCCGGGCTTGCAATTGATAAGTGCATAAACTGCTCAAAAAAAGTTTGGAATATATTTTCAAGCACAAGATTTTCAAATATCGCTTTATATATCCATGTAAAGCTGATGTGTTCATCTTTACAATGATAACAAATTTGAAGCAATCCCTTGCTTCAGTGCTCAGCTACTTGTGTGAGAACATGGGGAGGTCACAATCTGAAAGTGCCAAAATCAACACTATTTTGTGCTTACAAATCAAATCAATAGATCATCACACTACATGTAGTGGTCAATGTAACACTTCATTGAACAGCCGACAAAGATAGCCTTTTGAGCACGAAATAGCTACAATGGCTTCAGGCTTTATGACACGTTACATTGCCAAATCAGTCAAAACAACCCTTAATAACGTTCAAACTAAACAACTGATAAAATTCAAACCGATCAGAATTTATTTAGCAACTGTATGCGACATAAATAATTTCTTTGTAGTACTGATATATAAAAATAATATGTTACAAGCTTGATAAATACATTTTATATACAGACACATTTGTCATTTTGTTATAGAATCTGTGTGGAATTTTTCACAAATATAAGTAAAACTGTTGGTTGTCGACCATATTTTTATGGTTGAGTTCTTGTTATAAGCATGATTAGTGCAGGGTGTTATGAAGTAATATTCTGAGACTGGACCTTTTTGCATCTTTAGACCCTAAGCTACAATAATTGAGTTGGTGCCATTTTATTGGATCATGGTCCGGGGATCTCCCACTGAATACAAAATGGCTGCCCTTATACAGGGGCTCAACAAAGCATACCAACTTGTTCGTATTGGCACCAGGATTCCATAAATGTAGTTTGGCCTATATCCAATGTTTCGTTACTGAGATATCCGTGCAAAACGTGAAAAGGTCATTGGACTTTTATTACCTTTTACATATGAGGTCAAAAATTCCACTAGCAATCTCTCAAATTGTTCATCTGATCATATTAAATGAGAATTGCAGTGCTTTCAGGATTGGGGAAAAACTTTTGAAAACTTTTGAAAACATGGGATGGGGAAGAAACCCAGTCATGCCAGTCAATTACAATGCAAGCAAAAAAGAGGAGAAAGGGGGTGGGGCGGTGAGAAAAGAAAGATCGAATGAAAAAGGAGAAAAAGGGGGAGAGTGGGAAAAAAGGCCAAAAGAGGTTGGATAAAAAAGAAAGGGGGGGGGGGGGGGGGGTGAAAGGGAGAAAATAGTTATTTTATATTGGGGAAGAAACTCAGTTCCTGAGGGAACAAACTGACATATTTTCAAACATATATATACCCCTGAATGATTTTTTCAATCTTTGAACGTGAAATGGAAATACAAATTGTCATACATTATACAAGAAATGTCATTGGCAGATGAATCCTCTGTCTATATTTCATTCATCTACCTCTGAGCAGTGACCTCAGATCATGTTTGAGTGACAGGTGAAGCCAAAGTGTTGGAATGCACATGAATGTGTATGAAGGCATATAGCTGCACACTCAAATCCCACATGTAATAATATGCTGCTGACCTGCGATCACTAGGCAAAGGTAGAAGCATGAAGTAACATAACAATAAATGAGTTCAACAATTCAATTTTATCAAGGCTATCAGAGTTTCCATTGTTCCTTGTAGTCATCATGTTGCACATTTAACAATTGTTTCTGGATCTCGTCACTATCCGTAGTGGGAGAGCTAGGCTCTGTACTTGTCAACATTTGTGAAGAGCACGCAGAATTATAGCCATGTTTTTGTTTCTTTGGTCCTGATTGTGATGGAGAACTCGGATTCGGTGCCAACTGACGACACTCTGGGTGCACAACAGGTATTGTCTGATGATGCCACTGTATATCAAGGGCCCCTTTCAGTATCTGTGACACTGAGTCAGTTGCTAAAAGAGAGTTATCGTCAACAGGTGTGACTGTATTATATATGGGAGAATGTGCCATTTCTCCCAGTCCTGACATAATCTGCTGCGCCTTGCTTGTTGTCAGAAAGTTAGGTTGCACTTCAGCAAACTGAAACATGGCATCATGAAGAGTTTTGGTCTCATTTCTGAGAGTCTCTATCCTGTTTTGCATGCGCTGGCTTGTTTCCATCAAGGCAGCAGTCTGCAAAGTAAGTTCTAGAAGTCCAC
Organism: Ophiura sarsii; assembly: GCA_035610835.1. Taxonomy (NCBI): domain Eukaryota; kingdom Metazoa; phylum Echinodermata; class Ophiuroidea; order Amphilepidida; family Ophiuridae; genus Ophiura; species Ophiura sarsii. The sequence continues at coordinate 106,443,808 of CM069441.1, forward strand.
ACTGTCTCAGTGCCCCAAAGGTTCGATTGAATCGTCTTCGTTTACGATCTCGATTACAATCCAAATCATCAGTTGTAATTGTAGGCATAGTTTTCAGATGTGTTGTGATGGCTGTCTTTACGAGTGGCAAATCATTGTTAATTTTCGGGGCGCTTCGTTTGATTGCTTGATAATGTCCAGCCAATGAACGCTTCGAGGGCGCTTTTCTCAGACTACTGTTGCTGCTATTTCTTGATACCATTCCACTGTCACCTGCATCCTGACCAGAACTCTCTCCCCTTGACACCGATAAGCAGGATTGGGATGCGGAGGTACAACTCGAGCAAGTTACAATACCAGCATCACTCGCCGACAACACATCATGTCGCTTCTTGCTGCTATGTTTCACTAGATGCCTGACAACATGAGTAGGCCGGAAAAATGTGCCGCTTTCTGATGACCCTTCACTTTCAAGGGTCACATCTGGTGCCTGTGTTCCAATTTTAGACAGATTTGGGATAGTAGGTGGTGGGTTACTGTGGTAGGAACTGCTGTCAGAGCTTATGTCATCTGATTCTTTGTCTTTATCGCTTGTACGGTGGTGGTGGTGTCTGGGTTTTAAACGGATATGAGCACGCTGTGGTGCATCCCCGACCACTCTGTTAAAGGCAGCATGATTGCCTTCCTTCTCACCTTTGTTTGTGTTCATCCATGAAGCACTCAGGAGGCCAGAGAGGTTATCTGTAAGAACCTGTATCAAAACAAAATGTAGGTATTGCGATTAATTATAAAATAGAGAGTGTTTTAAAAATAAAAAAAAATTCTTTTCAAAGGAGTAGCCTATAATAATAGTGCCATAAAAGATCAAATCATCAGACGACAAGATTGGCCGTTCATTTTGAAACCCCATTTGGTTTCAATGTAAATGTATTTTGATTATGATTCCAGAAAAATGTTGGAATTAAATTATTTCATCCTAAAACTGATTGAGATGGAAAATCAACTGCAGTGTATCAATTTTTGAATTTTATCAGATCCCTTGAATTATTTTGCCAATTCGGTGCATTTCTTTTTTGGGGTAGAAATTTGTGAAATATTTTGAAGACAATTTCTGAATAGACACCAAAATGTCCCAGATAATGGTGTAACTGCTGTTGGTTATCTAGCTTATATATTGGGCCGGTTTTGGGGATGCCACGCCCGACAGGCTCTCAAGTTTGTGATTCGCGACACCAACCCTCTCCCCTCTCAAATTTCTGACTCGATGGCCACAGTTGAACAATGAACAGTATTTTCGAAGATATAATATGACCAAACCTTACAGTTCGTGTTACATAACAGGGCCTCAGAAAGGGGGACAAATTTGGTATCATTCAAAATAATTCTACAAGTTTTCGCTATCCAAATATGTTTTCAGTTTTATACTGCGAATGATTTTACTGGAGATAAAAAGTGGTAAAAAGTTATTGCAACTTTTGGGACATCTTGTATAAAGACGAGATATTGAACTTTGTATGAAGTAAACAAATAAAGAATGACTATTTCTTGATTAACGAAAATGCTTACGTTGTCTGGAGATGTTGATTTATCAGATACTTCAGCACTCCCACCACTGCTCAGCGGGGACGACACACGATCTGAACTTGTTAATGGGGACGAGCAGTTCACAGACGGTGAAGAAGAGTCTTGTTCAGGGATGGACATTGGAGAGGTTCTGTGCTCGGGAACGGTTGGCTGAAATAAACTGTGCTCTGGTGGTGGGGACAGCACAAATGTCACAAATCCTTCTTGATGGCTGCTACTTTGGCTTTCCTCTTTATCACTATAAACACCATTGTTTCCATCACCATCAGGACTCATTGTAGTAACTATATATGCTGCCACAGGACAATACCAATTGGATCTGTAAATTGGTTAGAAAAAAGAGAGAAGTTTAATGAGTTTTGAATAAAATAAATTGGAAAGCTTGGATCTACATACAATACATGTAGCCTATAATACATAGCAACATTTATAAGGCAATCTATAGGTAGGTAAAGATATATTTCATTTATTAATGTATATATTTATTTATTCATTCATTTATTTTGTATAAAATTGATTACAACCAGATACTTTTGCTATCTTTCTGTGGCCAAGATTTATCTATCTTTTGATCCACATATATCATATATGTGATCATATCATATGTGATTGAGAAGTGATCAAGCGAAATGAGCCACATGTCGTATATTTGTCCATCAAAACCCCACAAAAATTGAATTTCTAGTTTTAAGTTACAAACAATTTACCAATTGAGAAAAATGAGTAAAACATAAGAATTGGTCACTTCTTTTTACCTATGACTCAAAATCTATTTTCTAAACTAATTCCACTTGATTGGGTCACATATTTCATGTGTATACACACTACAGGGTACCAAATAAGGTACATTCATTGATTTTGGAACTCTGATGATTACAAAATAATGATAATTTGTGTTGAAAAAGGTTAAAAATGCAAGTTAGCCTCCTGAATTAAACATGATAAAGGCCCACATCTCTCAAAATTGGAAAGATTAATACTTAATATCGATATGGCTCAAATTTGCATGGACCAAAAAAGAATAACAAATGTGCGCTTATGACCTATCTTGTACAGAAATTTCTATAACGCAGATTATTAGTAGCCGAAGCTCTTATATTAAGTGTGTTTACATCAGATTATTATAATCTTTCATACCTACCATAGATACATAGAGGACTTATTATTCATATCAGATAAGGAAAACCTTTGCTATATATACCAACTGGTCTATAACAGAGTAAGGTCTATAACCGATAAAGGAATGCGTGCTATCTACTGAAGATGACCCTCAGTACCATACGTTTTGAAGGCTTTGTAGATTACAAACAACTGTGCAAAGGTAAGACACCTACAATACTCAATATTTGAACAGTAAAATTTAACTCTGTGAGTGGATTTTGAGCAACAAAATTGTGACCAGATTTTTGGCTCAAGTACAGAGGTCTATGGGGAAATTCTGAAAATACATCATGGGATATTAAGCGTGGTCGATGGGACCCCAATAAAGGGATATCACCAATCACATAATTAAAATTTAAAAAGCCCAAACAATTTCCAAAAAAGACAGACAAAAATAGGCTGCCAAGTGGCAATTTCAGTAAAAAATCAACAACAAAAATCGTGTTATGTCCATCAAAGGCGTTGGTCCATCCCAAAGCATATCTGCACTTTAATGAGGATGGCCATGATATGATGTCGTTTCTATGGTCCTCAATTTCGCTACCGACAGATTCGTTGGTCTTCTTCTTCTTTATATATTATATCAATCCTGGGTATCAATCATAATGTAATAAAGACCGTACAATAAAACAGAAGACACTACATGTAAAACTCAACTTATCTGATCTGATATTTAATACAATATCTATTGCATTAAAAACGGTACCGTACCTTATTTTTTACGTGTGTATATTATCCGATCCGAGGATTTTGCTTTTTGGAATGACTGCAGCTATCAAAATTTCAGTTCACACGTCTTCAAATTAATAGTTTAAATCACAGATGTCACGTTTGTGAATTCGCAGGAAAATAAGCCCATTGCAGAAATAATTTTCAGGTGCATCCGTACGGTATGATTTTGTTTGTTGACTGCATTATTGATCACGATATGTCCTGGATGTGTTACAAGGCTCTCGTGTCCCTGCACGTGCCCATCATAATTTTAGCGTGCCTGACATACCTGGAGCCTGTGGTACACATTGCGCATGCGCAGTGCATTTAATAATAACACACGCTTGAAAACGTGAGATCATTTCATGCATTTTCAGTTGTCGGAAGTGTTCCGAAGGTGGGTTATGTTACGTTTCGTTATGTCACGTTGATCATTTGTCTGATGACTTGATGTCACCACGTCTTTGGTATTCATTTGGTAATAAGCTGGGCAGGACATAATATCAGCGCCAGGTTGTGATATATTCCGAGTTAACTGAGTTAAACCATTTCGCCAACGATGATTCCGGCACGGTTACGACTAAGCAAGTGTTACATAATTTCGACGCTCTGATTGCGCCGTGATTGCGCCTGGTGAATGTATTAGAGTTCACAAATTACTACACGTTACACGCCTTTGAACGGGCCAACCAGTTCACGCACTCGTCCTGTCTCGCATTGTTGTGCCCATCCACCATACGCAACCACATGCACACACCTGTCATATCTGAAAGAAATAATGCAAGAAACTGATCAGATTCTTGAACTGGCAATAGAAGTATATTAAAGGTACCTAATTGTACAATCAAAAAACATGTTTCAAAAGGAACGATAGGCCGGGCCAGGTAGCCCTAAACAATAATGACCCGACATAGAAATTGAATGCGATGGGAGCAAGGTGAAAGCCACACAAACCAAATTAAAGGCCCACATTGACTAATAACTACAACCTAGAGGGCCAATAACCAAGATTGATAACCAATTACCGTTCCGTATTTAAGTTGCCGGTGACTTGCCGTAGAATGTAATGCATTAACTAAAACTAATAGTAAAAAAGGATTTATAAACATATCCAGGATGAGCCAGCCCGTACGTCAGCAAGCCCAGAAGAAGAAACGCCTAATTGCGTGAGTGGAATATCCCATTACTAATGACGTTTAACTAACAATGATACAAGATACGATGCGGTCGATCAACAACATAAGCAATCATAGCCAAAACGTATACATTGATAGCCCAACATTGTAACAACCATTCAATACCTGTAACTTGAAAAACCGGGCGTAAAGATTGGAAGATGTAGTGAATAGTGTAATGAACCGAATGACTTGTAATTATTATGGATTAATCAAATCAGGTATGTTATATATTCGGATACAAACCGCTGATACAATTGAAACGGCCAAAACCCACTTCAGACTGCTTGGTTGGTCTGTACAACAAATCAATATGCAATGGTACACCTGTCTCTAGAGCAAAGAACGTACATTATACAACAATTAAATCATGCACGGATTACGGAATATAAAGCACCAACTACGAACAGATACACGTGGGATGGGAGCGACGTCCAAGATTGCAATAGTTGAAACCAAAGGTAAACAAGAATATTCGTAAAGCCCAACATTTAAACGCAGCCGAAATTAAAATTATCAAACTAGATCTAATTATATTTGTGGAAGATAACAATTTAAACAAAGGTACGGTAACTGCAACCCCGAGAATCGCGCATATGAGATCAGACAACTGCAGGCAATACTGTGTATACCGGAATGTATTTAATATTTAATTATTTATTTATATGTATATTATTTATTTGCTAATATTTGAAATACACATACATAACATAACACACGGCGGTTATATAACCGAGGTTCACGCTAGTACGATTGCCAGACAACTGTAAGCTATTGTGTGAGAGCCAGTATTTATCTATTATTTATTTAATTATTTGAAAATAAACTTTTACAACAGAGCACTCCACTACCCACCCGAAGGTGCGTGCATAAAAAACTAATATAAAGAACGAAAAATCCGCATGAGACAGGAGCACCACCGAGCCACCGAATTAAATAATTTAAACCAATCATGGAAGCGACTGAATGAGTACCAAATTGAACAGTACCAAACGAGCACAAACAATTATGATGTAACAAGCAATTGGGAGCCAAAGTAAATTAGAAGGCGGAGTGTAAACAAACAAATCAATACCCACATATAAAAACAAATGCCATTTTATATTAGACCTTAATCGATATTGATATAAATACTGATTATTAATATTATTATTATAATATCAGGTGCAGAGACTCAACCCATTTAAAACAAAAAATAACAAAAAATAAATAAATGAAAGCATGATGGAGAGAGATCAGAATAGCAAAGCGTAACTGAGGGAAGCATGCGTGACCATACATAGGATCCATACACTGTGAACTCCCAGCCAAGACTAAAATATCGAACGCGGTCATCAATACAAGGTAACATGCGACCTATATTGAGACAAGGACATCGATTATCCAGAGACGACCACCACCGTGCCGAGTTAAGTAGCGCTGTTAAGTGGCAGGGATGTAATGATTTGAAAGACGCAAAAAGGAAGATGATCGGAGCCTATTGTACCTACAGGTTGTAGAACGACATGCCAATTGAATAAAAGCCTCCCAAAGCCAAAGCAGCTAAAGTTGTAAACAATACTATTTATGGCGCAAGCCACAACGAATTTAGACGTATAATTATTATGAGATAGGCCAACCAGAATATATCTACTACACACACCATTTAACGTGGATTATAATTAATTTAGATGTATGGCGGAAAATCAAGGAAACGGATAACCGATTCAATGAGCCAATGTGATATTATATTAGCCTGGATGTCAAGCAAAGCCTACTATAAAAAGGGGGTATGGATACCAAAGATGGATATGATAAATAACATGAAACGACCTACGGACTAAACACAAACAGCCATAATGTAAAATGCGTGGACTCAATACTGTACACTGTAAGTAACCGCCGTCTTATTATGTATTATAATTATCATTATATATGTAATGTATTATATTTAACGATGCATGTAGGCCTATGTAATGAAGACGTAAACCTGTAAATATTGTGAGGGGAACCGTTGAATAGCAAAGACGACTACCGCCATTGAAATTCCCCCAATAAATTACTTTTAACATTACAAGACTACATAAATAACAAGACTTCAAGACAAAACAAAATTTTCTCACCGAATTAGTAGTACCATTTTATACCGAAGGCTTATCTCATAGCAATCCTGTCAATCCGACCCACGCAACTCAGATGTAACCGCAAGTCGAGTAGAATAGAAACCAGAATTGTAGTATGTACACCAACAACATTGTTGAATAGAACGGCGAGAAAAATTAAATTAAATTAATTTAAATTAATTTAAATTATGTTCAGGAAGAGAACAACCTCTTCGAATGCAGACCATGGAGGTTATGAATCAGTAAGGAAAACTGAGTGCCGCTCGCAAAGCACGCAGGGAGGGACGCACACAAAAGGAATGGCCATCTATTGTTACTGTGGAATCAGGCGAGGAAATCCCGCGAAATAGAAACTCAAGTTAACAAAGGGACTTCAGTGCCGTGAGCAAAAGCGATTTATTCAGATTTCAGCTGATTAAATCGTCATTCTCTAGCTTATTTATAGCAAGCGCCCGCCCGGGGTGTACTTTTAGTTATTAGGTGAGGTTGGGTCGGATACGGATTATATCTAGCTGAGGATTCTGTATCGGGACGAGGGCGCAGCCCTCGTCCCCCGATACAGACTCCGAGGCTAGATATAATCCGTATCCGACCCAACCTCACTTAATAACGATTTTATCCTACTAAAACACTTTTAAAACAAAACAAGAACAAATGATTCTGTAAGTAGTAGTCACCTAAAACCCGCGCAAGTTTAGATGCAATCCGACGAACGTCATATCGGCGTAGAAACCCTACTACAACGCATGCGCAGTTCCTTACTGACCGGATACGGGATACGGGGGTCGGATACGGAATATATCTAGTCACTAAATTCAAGCGCTTATCCAATAGGAACACGAGAATCGTCTCGATGGTAGGATACATTTGTGTATACCTTAGCGTACGTCCCCGCTATATATACGACCCGGCTATACTCGTTTGGCCATCTCGAGACAGTGACGTAACCGCGTATTCTGCTAATTGCATCACATAACGCGCGCGCATACTCGCGGCGCTGGCGTACAAACACGAGCGTTGAAAGGCGGAAGATACACACGCGTGCGTAAAAGCTGCGCCTGTTCAGTTACGTCACTGTCACGAGATGGCCAAACGGGGGCACAGTTTGTACGTCCGCTACACTCCCCCGCATAGCCGGGTATCATTTTTTGTACACTCGTGTACGATCCCCGCATGGTCCCCGCCATGCACCGGGGGCCGGGCTTGCAATTGATAAGTGCATAAACTGCTCAAAAAAAGTTTGGAATATATTTTCAAGCACAAGATTTTCAAATATCGCTTTATATATCCATGTAAAGCTGATGTGTTCATCTTTACAATGATAACAAATTTGAAGCAATCCCTTGCTTCAGTGCTCAGCTACTTGTGTGAGAACATGGGGAGGTCACAATCTGAAAGTGCCAAAATCAACACTATTTTGTGCTTACAAATCAAATCAATAGATCATCACACTACATGTAGTGGTCAATGTAACACTTCATTGAACAGCCGACAAAGATAGCCTTTTGAGCACGAAATAGCTACAATGGCTTCAGGCTTTATGACACGTTACATTGCCAAATCAGTCAAAACAACCCTTAATAACGTTCAAACTAAACAACTGATAAAATTCAAACCGATCAGAATTTATTTAGCAACTGTATGCGACATAAATAATTTCTTTGTAGTACTGATATATAAAAATAATATGTTACAAGCTTGATAAATACATTTTATATACAGACACATTTGTCATTTTGTTATAGAATCTGTGTGGAATTTTTCACAAATATAAGTAAAACTGTTGGTTGTCGACCATATTTTTATGGTTGAGTTCTTGTTATAAGCATGATTAGTGCAGGGTGTTATGAAGTAATATTCTGAGACTGGACCTTTTTGCATCTTTAGACCCTAAGCTACAATAATTGAGTTGGTGCCATTTTATTGGATCATGGTCCGGGGATCTCCCACTGAATACAAAATGGCTGCCCTTATACAGGGGCTCAACAAAGCATACCAACTTGTTCGTATTGGCACCAGGATTCCATAAATGTAGTTTGGCCTATATCCAATGTTTCGTTACTGAGATATCCGTGCAAAACGTGAAAAGGTCATTGGACTTTTATTACCTTTTACATATGAGGTCAAAAATTCCACTAGCAATCTCTCAAATTGTTCATCTGATCATATTAAATGAGAATTGCAGTGCTTTCAGGATTGGGGAAAAACTTTTGAAAACTTTTGAAAACATGGGATGGGGAAGAAACCCAGTCATGCCAGTCAATTACAATGCAAGCAAAAAAGAGGAGAAAGGGGGTGGGGCGGTGAGAAAAGAAAGATCGAATGAAAAAGGAGAAAAAGGGGGAGAGTGGGAAAAAAGGCCAAAAGAGGTTGGATAAAAAAGAAAGGGGGGGGGGGTGAAAGGGAGAAAATAGTTATTTTATATTGGGCAAGAAACTCAGTTCCTGAGGGAACAAACTGACATATTTTCAAACATATATATACCCCTGAATGATTTTTTCAATCTTTGAACGTGAAATGGAAATACAAATTGTCATACATTATACAAGAAATGTCATTGGCAGATGAATCCTCTGTCTATACTTCATTCATCTACCTCTGAGCAGTGACCTCAGATCATGTTTGAGTGACAGGTGAAGCCAAAGTGTTGGAATGCACATGAATGTGTATGAAGGCATATAGCTGCACACTCAAATCCCACATGTAATAATATGCTGCTGACCTGCGATCACTAGACAAAGGTAGAAGCATGAAGTAACATAACAATAAATGAGTTCAACAATTCAATTTTATCAAGGCTATCAGAGTTTCCATTGTTCCTTGTAGTCATCATGTTGCACATTTAACAATTGTTTCTGGATCTCGTCACTATCCGTAGTGGGAGAGCTAGGCTCTGTACTTGTCAACATTTGTGAAGAGCACGCAGAATTATAGCCATGTTTTTGTTTCTTTGGTCCTGATTGTGATGGAGAACTCGGATTCGGTGCCAACTGACGACACTCTGGGTGTACAGCAGGTATTGTCTGATGATGCCACTGTATATCAAGGGCTCCTTTCAGTATCTGTGACACTGAGTCAGTTGCTAAAAGAGAGTTATCGTCAACAGGTGTGACTGTATTATCTATGGGAGAATGTGTCATTTCTCCCAGTCCTGACATAATCTGCTGCGCCTTGCTTGTTGTCAGAAAGTTAGGTTGCACTTCAGCAAACTGAAACATGGCATCATGAAGAGTTTTAGTCTCATTTCTGAGAGTCTCTATCCTGTTTTGCATGCGCTGGCTTGTTTCCATCAAGGCAGCAGTCTGCAAAGTAAGTTCTAGAAGTCCACACTGTCTCAGAGCCCCAAAGGTTCGATTGAATCGTCTTCGTTTACGATCTCGATTACAATCCAAATCATCTTCAGTTGTAATTGTAGGCATAGTTTTCAGATGTGTTGTGATGGCTGACTTTACGAGTGGTAAACATGGTAAATCATTGCTAATTTTCGGGGCGCTTCGTTTGATTGCTTGATAATGTCCAGCCAATGAACGCTTCGAGGGCGCTTTTCTCAGACTACTGTTGCTGCTATTTCTTGATACCATTCCACTGTCACCTGCATCCTGACCAGAACTCTCTCCCCTTGACACCGATAAGCAGGATTGGGATGCGGAGGTACTACTCGAACAAGTTACAATACCAGCATCACTCGCCGACAACACATCATGTCGCTTCTTGCTGCTATGTTTCACTAGATGCCTGACAACATGAGTAGGCCGGAAAAATGTGCCGCTTTCTGATGACCCTTCGCTTTCAAGGGTCACATCTGGTGCCTGTGTTCCAATTTTAGACAGATTTGGAATAGTAGGTGGTGGGTGACTGTGGTAGGAACTGCTGTCGGAGCTTATGTCATCTGATTCTTTGTCTTTATCGCTTGTACGGTGGTGGTGGTGTTGTCTGGGTTTTAAACGGATATGAGCACGCTGTGGTGCATCCCCGACCACTCTGTTAAAGGCAGCATGATTGCCTTCCTTCTCACCTTTGTTTGTGTTCATCCATGAAGCACTCAGGAGGCCAGAGAGGTTATCTGTAAGAACCTGTATCAAGACAAAATGTAGGTATTGCGATTAATTATAAAATAGAGAGTGTTTAAAAAAAAAAGAATAATTCTTTTCAAAGGAGTAGCCTATAATAATAGTGCCATAAAAGATCAAATCATCAGACGACAAGATTGGCCGTTCATTTTGAAACCCCATTTGGTTTCAATGTAAATGTATTTTGATTATGATTCCAGAAAAATGTTGGAATTAAATTATTTCATCCTAAAACTGATTGAGATGGAAAATCAACTGCAGTGTATCAATTTGTGAATTTTATCAGATCCCTTGAATTATTTTGCCAATTCGGTGCATTTCTTTTTTTGGGTAGAAATTTGTGAAATATTTTGAAGACAATTTCTGAATAGACACCAAAATGTCCCAGATAATGGTGTAACTGCTGTTGGTTATCTAGCTTATATATTGGGACGGTTTTGGGGATGCCACGCCCGACAGGCTCTCAAGTTTGTGATTCGCGACACCAACCCTCTCCCCTCTCAAATTTCTGACTCGATGGCCACAGTTGAACAATGAACAGTATTTTCGAAGATATAATATGACCAAACCTTTCAGTTCGTGTTACATAACAGGGCCTCAGAAAGGGGGACAAATTTGGTATCCAATTTGTTTGGTATCATTCAAAATAATTCTACAAGTTTTCGCTATCCAAATATGTTTTCAGTTTTATACTGCGAATGATTTTACTGGAGATAAAAAGTGGTAAAAAGTTATTGCAACTTTTGGGACATCTTGTATAAAGACGAGATATTGAACTTTGTATGAAGTAAACAAATAAAGAATGACTATTTCTTGATTAACGAAAATGCTTACGTTGTCTGGAGATGTTGATTCATCAGATACTCCAGCACTCCCACCACTGCTCAGCGGGGACGACACACGATCTGAACTTGTTAATGGGGACGAGCAGTTCACAGACGGTGAAGAAGAGTCTTGTTCAGGGATGGACATTGGAGAGGTTCTGTGCTCGGGAACGGTTGGCTGAAATAAACTGTGCTCTGGTGGTGGGGACAGCACAAATTCTTCTTGATGGCTACTACTTTGGCTTTCCTCTTTATCACTATAAACACCATTGTTTCCATCACCATCAGGACTCATTGTGGTAACTATATATGCTGCCACAGGACAATACCAATTGGATCTGTAAATTGGTTAGAAAAAAGAGAGAAGTTTAATGAGTTTTGAGTAAAATAAATTGGAAAGCTTGGATCTACATACAATACATGTAGCCTATAATACATAACAACATTTATAAGGCATCTATAGGTAGGTTAAGATATATTTCTTTTGTATTTAAAATGTGATCAATGAAAATCTGAAAAATCGGTGAAATTTTTGAGATTTTTTTTTTTGTTGAAAAAAAAGAACAGATTTTTTACGATTTTCGTTTTTCTAATGCGCATCAATAAACTAACGCGCGCAGGAGCTTTGAGATAAATGATTCTTTTTTAATATAGCCTAACAGATTAAAGGTCTATAACAGATAAAGGAATGCATGCTATCTACTGAAGATGACTCCCAGTACCATACGTTTTGAAGGCTTTGTAGATTACAAACAACTGTGCAAAGGTATAAGACACCTACAATACTCAATATTTGAACAGTAAAAATTAACTCTGTGAGTGGATTTTGAGCAACAAAATTGTGACCAGATTTTTGGCTCAAGTACAGAGGTCTATGGGGAAATTCTGAAAATACATCATCGGATATTAAGCGTGGTCGATGGGACCCCAATAAAGGGATATCACCAATCACATAATTAAAATTTAAAAAGCCCAAACAATTTCCAAAAACGACCAAAAAAAAGCTGCCAAGTGGCAATTTCAGTAAAAAAATCAACAACAAAAATCGTGTTATGTCCATCCAAGGCGTTGGTCCATCCCAAAGCATCTGCACTTGGGATGGCCATGATATGATGTCGTTTCTATGGTCCTCAATTTCGCTACCGACAGATTCGTTGGTCTTCTTCTTTATATATTATATCAATCCTGGGTATCAATCATAATGTAATAAAGACCGTACAATAAAACAGAAGACACGACATGTAGAACTCAACTTATCTGATCTGATACAATTACAATACAAAGAAATATTTAATACAATATTAAGCTGACGTACAGCATTGCCATTGCATTAAAAACGGTACCGTACCTTATTTTTTACGTGTGTATATTATCCGATCCGAGGATTTTGCTTTTTGGAATGACTGCAGCTATCAAAATTTCAGTTCACACGTCTTCAAATTAATAGTTTAAATCACAGATGTCACGTTTGTGAATTGGCAGGCAGAAAATAAGCCCATTGCAGAAATAATTTTCAGGTGCGTCCGTACGGTATGATTTTGTTTGTTGACTGCATTATTGATCACGATATGTCCTGGATGTGTTACAATGCTCTCGTGTCCCTGCACGTGCCCATCATAATTTTAGCGTGCCTGTGGTACACATTGCGCATGCGCAGTGCATTTAATAATGACACACGCTTGAAAACGTGAGATCATTTCATGCATTGTTTGTTGGTTTTTATATTCACAATCCGAAGGAACGATTTGGTGATACGGTGCAAGTGCAAGCATAGATGGATCAATGGTGCAAGGCTGCTATTTTTAGTAGCTTCACTATCTGGGGGACTATAGTCTATCCATCGAAGAGCGATCTTTGGTGCTCGGATGGGCAGGGGAGATGAGCAAATATAAGATGTGCTGTCTTCTGGCGTATAATTGCTATTTGTCGAAGGATCCCATTTTATTCCAACCTCCAGTCGAACCTCATCTATAATGGGAATTGAACCAATTAAGCTGCCTTACAAAAACACACAACACTGTTCCAATGCATATTATTCTCATCACACGCATGCACATAGCAGCTACATCTGGTGTACCATTCAAAGAGAGACAAATATCGAACCATTTGCGCATTATCTGAAATCAAAAGGCTTTGAAATCGTCACCTGTTATTTCGGCCTATGAATAGAATCACAAAGCTGAAAAAAGATTGAAAGTGATGGACTTTGAACATTTACCATAATCGTCACCTGTGATTTCGGCATATGAATAGAATCACAAAGCTGAAAAAGATCGAAAGTGATGGACTTTTAACATTTAGCATAATGTAGGAGGCCACATTTAATTTTTATTTGCTATCTTGTAATGTTTCCAACAGTAAATAATGTTTATTTTCAGGTTGGCCGGGCCTAAGATAAAATGGTTGTAAAATGATATGAAACTTCGTATCCCTATGTTCTGTCTGCATGTCCGAATCAATCAGATTTCCTTGTTAGTATAGAAAGAAACAAATACGCTTACAATGATATGGTATCAATATTGAAAGGTACGATTTTCATTTTCAAACAAATATTATACAATTTGAACGTTGACAATCTAAATAAAGTTTATTTTCTGACTTGTAAAATGAAAGGTTGTCTTCATCGGGGTCTATCATTCTACATGTACCTGTTCATAGAGGCCTGTAGTACAGTAGACCTTAAAATGGCACCAAATAAGACCATTAAAGATGAGATGCAGCCAGTGCTTGCCAAATTGAAAGCATTTTTTTTGAAATGGAGAAATTGGAAGGGAAAGCTACCTGTCTTTGCAACGTCAATTAAACTGACTCTCATGGCACAACTTGGGTTATGATGATAAAAGTAGGTGGGTAACATAATTATTTTTTATTATGGCCGTTTTTCACTCTACTGATTCTATCGATATTTTCGTCAGAAATAGCCTCCTCTCCCAGTCAATGGAACGGCTCGGTCACATGATTGGAAGATCGGTCTCAGATGGATAGACTATAATTTATCTAAAGATATTTAAATAGGGCCTATATATTAGTCCCATGAGTTCACGATCATTAAATAATAATCACTACCATCGAGTAGACTCAGTAGAGGGTCATACATATTATTCGCTGTTTCGTTTAGGGGGGGGGGGGGGGGGGGGGGGCGGGGGTGGCGGTCATAAAGAAATGTCGACGAGAAATGACATTTTTGAGATCACCGCAGTGGCGGCACCAGCCTCATAATTATTTTTGTTTTAGGGTGGGGGTAAGGGAATCTTTTTTAGGGGGCCATGAAAAAAATTAATATGCGCGTTGTGCCACTTTTACGAGAAAATTGTCAAAATGTGTCTATTAATAACTAATTTGGATAGAAAGTGCGCACTTGCGCAAAATTTAGCTGTTTTATGCTATCATTGTCAGCATTTGGTATAATTGAACCTTATTTAGTTAGAAAATGTGCGCGAAGCACGAATTCTTTTCCCTTTTGGTGCTAAAATTGTCAGTTTTTTAATTTTTTTAAACTAAATTGAAAAGTAGAAAACAAATTGTGGGGGAGGTGGCAACAAATTGTAGTCCCCCTGTAGTGCCGCCACTGCCCTACCGAAGAAAATGACCTTTGAATCACTATTTACGCCAGAAAGGGGGGGGGGGACGGTAGAGGAAATCAGGGGGACACGAAATGTTTTTTAAACATAAAGGGGGGGGGGGGCGCGAAATATTTTGCTTTATTTTTGCATAACAAATGAAGTTCTTTTATGAGTTAAACATTGGAGATTTAATTTATACCATACAAATGCTTTTTTCCCTCTGAAAAATGACACTTGAATTAATTGCAATTTAATATTAGGGAGCGATCACTACTTACGCCAGGGGGGCGGGCACGATATTTGTTTAAACATGAAGGGTGGAAGCAAAATTTTATTCTGGCAAAGAGGGGGACATGATGGTCAAAAGTACAAAGATGATTTTTTTTAAAATTATACTATACGTGTTAATTTATACTATACAAATGCTTTTCTTTCCTCTGAAAAAATACCTTTGAATCACTATTTATGCCAGTGGGGGGGGGGGGGGGGGGGTGGAGAAAAGCAGAGGAGGACACGAAATGTTTTTTAAACATGAACGGGGGGACGCGAAATTTTATTCTGGCAAAGAGGGGGACATAAAATGTTGATGGTCAAAAGTACAAAGATGAAAATATGTTCGCGCGCTACGTGCGCAGGTCTCCCAAAAATGAAATCTTTTTATTGGACAAGCTTCTTTAGAGCCACCATGTACATCAAACATAGCATAAATAAGTGTAAAGTCAATTTTTTTGAAAAACCTACATACGCCACTGTTGACACACCCGGCATTCTCCATATACCTGCAGGTAAGTTGTTCTGTCAACCTGGTCAAGTAGGATGACACTGTGATGTTTCTGTACTATAATCAAAGCAAGGTGTTATCTTCATTATGTTGATTTTTTTCTAATAATAATGTTCACTTTTTTTATACCATACACTCTATTCATGGCTTTTTGTTGAAATTTGGGACTTCACCATCATTTGTACCAGCATTAAATAAATAAGGGGGGGGGGGCATGATATTTGTTTTAATACTTGAAGGGGGGGGGGGGGGGCATGAAATTGTTCTGTGTTCAAGAAGGAGGGTGATGAAAATATTGCACCAAAAAAATAAAATATTCTCCATCCAACACCCGGACCCAACCTCCCTCCCTTGGCGTATATAGTGATCGCTCCCTTAGAGAAATGTAGCTTTTCAAGAAGCATGGCGAGTTGGCGACGGCGGATCCCGACGGTGTTTTTTGTGTTTCCGGTGTTGTTACGATACCAGCATGTGACCAGGAGTCTTACCATGATATTTCGTGACCGGCATCGTCTGTAGTAACAGATCTTTTCAACATGGCACCCTCTGCCATCATTTTTAACCCCTAATGCTATCTTTTTACAGTTCTATTTCTGACAGTAAAACGGGAATTGGATCTTTACTGACCGTATTAATTTACCCCATACTCGATTTCAAACGATTGATATATATTTTGCCGTTTCTGCATGATGTAGTACGTGCTATCATTTAAAAATGCATTTTGAAAACATTAAATTTGAAAAAAAGAACATTTGTTATTATTACACTTCAGCACTACACACAAACGTGTACAAATGTAATTAGTGTAAGGAGAAGTTATGGTTGATTCTCTTATCAGAAAAGCCACTGGCAGACTAAATTTTTTGTATATAGACATTCTCAATTCTTTAACCAAAAACTTCGCAAATATCTTTGTTCTGCCCTATTGAAATGACATTTAGATTACTGTTGCACCTCGTGGTTTACCGGCTTATCAAAATTCTATCAGCAAAAATTGCAAAATTTTCAAGACAAAATGGTGAGATACATCCTTAATTTATCTCCCAGACTCATGTTGTCATGTTGACCAAATTCAATTTGATGCTGTAAAACTCCTGGATTCAAAAAACAGGGCCAGACAACTTAGACTCAACCACATGTTCAATATTTTTCATTCTCTTGGCCCATCATATTTTAACCAATTCTTTACCAAAGTGTCTGATACACACTCCTATACCACCAGGTCTAGTTCATTCAATTTTCACATTCCAAGGATTGGTTCATACACCAAACACTCTTTTTATTACCAAGCCACCCCGGATTGGAATAATTTACCATCTTAAATTAAATATTGGGATAAGCAAATGTACTTTTAAGAATTCAATTAAAAAACACCTAGCAAGAAGTGCCAGGATGGGCCTAGAGTCTGCTGATGCTGTTTAACTTTATTTTATTTTGTCCCTTTCTTGTCTCATGCTTCTCGTTCCAGGCGCCTTTTTGTGGGACCCCATTGGAATTAAGCTTGCTTTTTTAGCTGACTGTATGGGTTATCCTGGCATTCTCGGCATTTTGATGTTTGTGTTCTTGATTATATGTATATCTTTTGTCATGCATTTTTTGTATGTTGTATTTTGTTATAAATAACAAACAAACAAGGTACCAGCCCTGCACCAAGTCTATGGTGTAATACAATGAATTGTCCTTTATTCTATTGTACAGTTACATTAAACCCTTTATTATTTAAAAGAAGTAAAATGCCTTCAATTTAACCGAATGGGTGCTGTTTCAACCGAATGATAGCAGAGGTTGGGGCCATGGACCCCGCCCCCTGTAGACACGCCATTAAACCTGATACATTAGCAAGTCCGTGTTAGGTTTATCGATTACATCACAGGGAGAGGTACATTTTTTTAAACTTGCAACATTATTGCATTATAAAGGTTTCTTGTAAATGTGACTAACAATTTGGCTTTGTCTTTCGTTTTTGTCCATTTAGCAAAATATTATATCCTCAAATCTGAGATGATGGTAGCTGCAGTCATCTCCTTTCGTGTTACTTATTCCTCTTGATGTTGATGATTCCATTTCCTAAAAACTTTGTTTCTTTCCAACTTGTTTGGTGCTTTTAAGAATGGTTCTTCTTTTTCTTTATACCATCAATCCAATATTTCCTCAAGGTTTTCCAGATCATCCTCAACAGCTCTTTCTTCAATTTAAGTGCTGCATAATTGATAAATTGAATTTCCTATGGATCTAAAGTCGGAACCCTCATTGTACATGTTGTATAACTTTCCTCAGATATTCTCCATTATTTCCACCTTCACGACTCGACTCGCACCTTTTCACTGTTTTTCATTGAATGCCTGTCCTGGTGATAATTGAAAATATGAGTTGTATCGTATTGTACCTATTCCCAGTTCAACTGGTAAATAATGTACTATTCATCAGGTTTTTCCTCTCTTTTCTTTTTTCTCTCCTCTTTTTTTTCTCTTCCCTTTTTTTCACTTTCTTCTTTCCTTCCTCCTTTTTCCTCCTTTTATTTTTTTAGGCACTACTGGCATGATTTCCTCAATTTTAACTGTTGCTTCCTGGGAGCGGTGCTCCCCGCTCCCGCACTTTTTGCATCCCTGAATTAGACACAAGTCATGTATTTATGCAAGACATCTCGCAAGAAGACATGTCTGCTGGTTAGACATATGTCTCTAAACTAACGCGTCTCCCTACCTGCTACATGAGACGCGTCTTACAAATGTGTCTTCTGTCAAGACATGACTTGCATAGAGACATGACTTGTGTCTTCATGTCTTATGTCTTCATGTCTTACAATGTGTCTTCAGGCAAGACACTTGTTTTTGTTTTCTTTGTTATCTATTGTTGAAGACATGTCTATTGCCAAGACGTGTCTAAGACACCATTTTTACAGTGTATTAACCGCCTAGGTTTACTCATCGAACCCAAAATATTAATCGCCCAGGTTTACTCATCTGGAGGGTCCCGCGCATAGCGCGGGTGCCCGCTAGTTCGATGCAAATTCCCCAAAATGCATGTTTTAAGCCGTTTTAATAACAGTGTGGCCCAAATTGCTTATTATTAAAACTAACCAAAATCTATGAACTAAGAGCATTCCATGCCAGTTTCACATTGCATTTATTTACCGAAGAACCACGGCAAAAGGGCCTAATTCACATTTTGAACGAAAATGGGACAATTAAAAAAAATCATTAAATAAGACAAACGAATGACCAATTGAAATATCTAAATTTGATTGGAGGCTAAAAGAAAAATAAGTTTTGCTTCATAACTCAAAAACATGAAATTTTGAGTTAGGCCCTTTTGCCTTGGAGGGACAGGAAATAATACCATGGCCGGGAAAGCTGGCTATACACGCGCTTGCCTCTCTTTTTGAGTGGGAAGCGGCGTGCCCTTCCCCATTTAGCACTAACTCAAACCAGGGAGGTGTCAAATAGAATTTGACATCTCCCTCCTAAAGGTCTAAAATGGCTTAGAAACGCCACCAGAGAGACTCATCTAAATTCGAATTCTCGGGCTTTTTTACGCCTTAGATTATTAGATATATAGTCAAACACCATTATATTAAAGGGGGAAAACCACCTTTTGACATCCAGCTGTTTTTTTTAGCAAAAAATTAAAAATGTCAGAAAAAATCCTGGAATGTAAAGGAAAACATAAAGTTACGGTGATGAGACAAGGGCTAATTAGAAATGCCGTATCGGCGGCGCCGAGCACTAAACAAAATTCAACATATTCGGCGAGCCCCACACACCCCATCGAAGCGGCACCGCAGTGGCGTCGACACGGGCGGGGGGTGGGGGGGGGGGGGGGGGTGGGGGGGGGGGGGGGTGGATCCCCCAACATATTTCATGCCCCCCTAAAAGAAAATCAAAAAGGACACAATTTGACCAAATTTGACCATTTTAGCATAAAATATCAAATTTTGGCGCGCTGCGCGCACAATTTATCACCATATTAAGTATAATTAGACCAAACTTTGCAATTTGCTTACCAAATTAGTTAAAATTAGACCTGAATTTGACAGTTTTAGCGTAAATGGCAAACAAACAGGGGGTGTCTGAGGGTGGATGTCCCCCGTCCCCCCCCCCCCCC
Source organism: Ophiura sarsii (assembly GCA_035610835.1). NCBI lineage: Eukaryota > Metazoa > Echinodermata > Ophiuroidea > Amphilepidida > Ophiuridae > Ophiura > Ophiura sarsii. Next base: position 106,463,862 of record CM069441.1, read on the forward strand.
CCCCCCCCCTTAGAAGTATTTTTTTTCTTCAATTTTCGAACTCATTTGGTGCGATCTGGTGTATACTTTTGACCAAAATGTTATCGAAAAACCACCTCTTCATTTCCAATAAATATTTTGTTTTTTATTAATGCACGAAAGAAGTTGAGCATAACTGATACATTCTTGATAGGCTTATACGTCTACATGGTTTAAAAGCTCGAACAGGGGAGTCTGAGGGGTGGATGTGCCCCCCTATGAATTGGATTTTTTTCTTCTTCAATTTTCGAACCCATTTGGTTCGATTTGGTGTGTACTTTTGACCAATGATTTCATTTAAAAGCAATCCCTTTCCCCCGTTTCTTCTCTTTCCACCCTTCTTTTTTTTCTTCTTTGGCAAAAAAAGTGGGCGGCCGCCCTGATTACGACGCGCCTGTATTAGTCTACATATATGAGGCTAGGTGCAGGGTTATATATCACGACATACAACGTTATTTTATTCACCAATTAAAGGCTTTTTCGCTCTTTCTCCCTCCCCCACCTCCTTTCCCCTTTCCTCTCCCCTCTCTTTTCCCCTCTGGATCCGCGCCTGCAAACCTCGGGCTGCAAACTGCCTGAAAATGTCAATCAATTAAAGAGTAATATGTCAGTCCGATATATTGAAATTTGAAATTTCACTACTCTATACCCACCCAAAGCACAATATGTAGTAGTATACGTTCTCCACGATATAATATGACCGTAATGCTCTCTTTATATAGCTCGCCGAGTTGAAGACCGTAGAGGGAGTACAGAGAACAGCTTACTTTCGCTTATTCATGGCTCATTGCACTTATCCAGCCTTTTAGACACGGGCACATGCTAAATGATACCGAGAGCAAATTATTACCAATCCACCAAAAAGAACCTATATATACGAGCGCGAAAATATGTTGGAATGGAACAATTTGTAAACAAAATGTGGATACTACCCAGCTAACACACAACGTTCTTAAAACGTTCTTAAACTTTTTTAGCACGTTCAAAACGTTCTTAGAACGTTTTAGAACGTTTTTAGAACGTTGTGTGTTAGCTGGGTAACTATATAATTCAGTCATATTTGAATACTTTTCCCGAGGATCGCCAAAACAATTTTGACATATGAAGAGTTTGTTTCCAAAAGGCGCTAACTCACTAAAAGTGAAATAGGAGAAAAGCAACGTTTTTTAAAATGAGTATGTTGCACTTCTTCGATTATGCTAATTGTCTGCCATATGAAAGATACCCTACGTGGAAGTTTAAAAATTGGTTTGATTTCATTTTTTGATGTTCACTGTATTTCCTATGTCTTTCTTTATTTTCGGAAATCAGTGAGTTAGCGCCTTTTGGAACAAAAAATGTTTCGACCAATTTACAAAACCCACTTTACCAAGCAATCTTTATTTCCAAATTTTATGTGCACCTGAAAGACAATATCAAATCACATTGAAAACAGAAAGCCGCATTCAAATACCTTTTCAACTTTTTTAATCATGAATTTTTGATATTTTGTGAGAAAACTGAAAATGTGGACAATTTGGCACCATTTTTTAATTAACAACAATTTTGTTCGTGTGCAATTTTCAAAACAATAATTCTATATCGTTTTCGAGTTTCGAATTGGTCTGCTTGCGATAGCTAATACACGAGGATTTTCGAGAGAAGATCCCGGGGAAAATCCAATGCCAGTCGCGTCATATTTGTGTCGGGGTGTGTGTAAACGAGCCTGCAGCATATTTCGCAAGAGTCTTAAGTCAACCTTGGGCAGTTCCCGCGCCATTTCAACCTTGGGCAGTTCGCCAAGGGGCCCCCATTTCAAAGATGCCATCAGTTCCATACACTCTCAGCAAAAAGGGTAGGGGTTCTAAAATATGGAACCTTTAATTGTTCTTCATCGAACCAGAAAGAGTTCTAAAAAGATATAAATAACCAAATTCGGTTCTTCTAAGAATCTTTTGGGGTTCCTAAATATTTAAGACTCTATTTTTGCTGGTTCTATTCTCAAGGGTTCCATATAGGCCTAGAGGACAAAAAGGTTCTAAGTTGAACCATTTTTTCGGAGAGTGTGAGACCCCCAATTCAGGTTGTGTCAGTTCGGCAAGCCCCTGTTTTCAGGCTGCCCTCTCACATTACCCTACCCTCTTCAAATTCAAGTACCCCCGGGCCCTAACCCCGGCCCTAACACTAAATCAGGATCATGTGATACTTTTTTTCAAGTGTGACGTGACCACATCTCACCAAATCATTGACCTTAGCTTCCTTTCAATAAACTTTTGAAAATTTGACTGGACCTGCATGACTTAACCATAAGTGACTCGAGGTTTGGCGTTTTTACTTCAGGGAATAGTGAGTGAAATTTATGGGGGGGGGGGGGGGGGCTGATTTAGTGACCAATTTGAGCGTTGAGCGGGGCAACGGCGGATGATCGTTTAAAAAAGGGTGTGGAAGGGGGGGGGGGGGCAGTACTCAGGACAACCGGCGCCGCGTTTTGCGGCGCGGTGGGTTCGCCGGGGGAGAAAATAAGTCTGAAAATAAGGAGCTTTCGATTTGCACGACGGACGCTTTTACGACGGTAAAACACAAAACGTTGCCGTCGTCACCACGACGATTGTTAGTCCCTTTACGTATAATAGTAGTAGCAGTTAGAGGACCAAGGGATGACAAAGTTGACATTCAACCGTAGATTCATCCGTCGTGCATCTTAATCGAGGCTCGCTAATGTTGAATTTATAGGCTCCTGAGAGGGCGTTCAAAGCAATTTTAGACAAAGCAGATCTCGGGGTAGGGGAGGGGGGGGGGGGGGGGGGGGGGTGGGGGTACCGCGCCATTTTGTCCCGAAGCAATGGTTATGACGTCATATTTCTGTCGATTTTAGAACTCTTGTATTGGATTTACGTGCAAAATATATGCCCTCGGCAGCATACTTTCCCACACTGCAAAAAGGTTGCTTAAATATTTACTCAACATTTTACACAACGTTGTTGAAGTATGCAACCGCTTAACAGTTGCGTAAAATTTACCCAACACCGTTGGATAACATGTTTTCACCAACAGTTGAACAATTCCAGTTACTCAGCAGTTGCACAATTTTAATTACACAACAGTTGGGTATTATTAATTAACCATTTGTTGGGCATTTTGTGACTGTTGCTTAATTTGTGAATTGTTTTCATTATATATTGAGCATTTTTGTATAGCAACTGTTGCTTAATTTATATATAGCCATATGTTGGGTATTTTATTTGTGTCAAGATTTTATTATATATTGAGCATTTTTGGTATAGCAACACGCAGTAGGCAAAATAATGTGAATTATGGGCGATGCAGCAGAGCTACATACATCACTTCCTCCCGGTAGTGAACCGGTAACTTGTAATGGGAATTCTAGGCGATGCAGCAGAGCTACATACACTATTCCCGTTCGGTAGTGAATTTATAATTTATTTTAACATGTTAAAACTATAGGCTTATACATGATATCTGACATCTCTTATCAATGGTGTTTTTACTGTGAACTGTGAACGTTTGCCAAACGTAGTCTTGCTATCTGGGTATATGAAGGTATAAATAGTCCATATTATAAATACATAAACATATTTATGTGATTCTTTTGGTGCAAAATCGATCACATGACATGAACTATTCAGTATATGTCCATGTCGTGTATTTTTTGGCTATAAAAATCGACTATTCAATATTCATCGCTAGGGACGTCGCTATACCACCGTTGAAATGATATTCATAAACACATATATGTCAAACAAGGATGGCAATTTTAAACTATTTGTCAGTGTATTTCGTTTTGGATGCCAAGACAGAATAAATCTAATTGTGGTCCTGCGCTGCAAAAAGGTTGCTTAAATAATTTACTCAACATTTTACACAACGTTGTTCAAGTATGCAACCGCTCAACTGTTAAATAAAATTTGCCCAACACCGTTGGATAACATGTTTTTCACCAACAGTTGAACAATTCTAGTTACTCAAAAGTTAGGCAATTATATTCACTCAACAGTTGTTCAAGTATGCAACAGCTCACGAAATTGGCTTTTTTGGACAACAGTTGCCTAATATTCACATGTGCGTAACTTGCATCAACTGTTGCGTGATTGTCCTCATGCTCATGCAATAGTTGCCAAAGTGGAATATTTTTACGCAACATATTTTAGCAACAGAAACAGTTTCCACCAACATTTTAAGGACATTGTTTTCGACGATTGCTCAACGCTGGGGATTTTTTACTTTTATACAACGCCTAACTTTCTACATATATTGAATGAATTTTAATCAACACGTCAACCAACGGATGATAAAAGTACTTTTAGCAACGTATTTTAAGCAACCTTTTTGCAGTGCAGGTGTGCAGTTCATTTTAAATTTCAAATGTTCTAAAATGGATAGTTTTCTAACAAATTCGAGAAAGAAAATCGAACTGCACACCTCAGAATTGCTAAAAAATGCTTTAAACAAGTTCACTTGTTGTGCCTTTGAACAGAGTGTTTGCCGGGAATGTAGAATTATAACACAGTGCATTAACCCATGACCCCGGTCCAATTAACAAAATTAGATATTTATAAATTATTCGCCAACAGTTTTTTAAATTAGCACGGTTGGTGTGGTAGATGGAACGTTGACATGGGGATCGAAAGGTTGTGAGTTCGAGCCCCATTATGATCACTTTTGTTTTAATATGCGGGGTCTTGCCGCTGAATTTGTTTGGCCTGCCGGTATCATCTGTATGCGTGGCGTGGCGTGGCGTTGACCGTAGCCATTTTTTTCCTTCTCGAAAATGTCAAAGTTTTTTACCGTTCTTTCAAAAATAAGGAGTATAATCACATTACAAACACATTTTGTGCGAAAGAAACACACACATTTGGCAAAAATGGCACAATAAAAATCCGTTCGCTATAAATAAATGCGGATATGGTTGAATAATAAGACAAACACAATTATCCTCGTGGATCTCTGTGGCGTGCATAGGTTGGCCATGTCGTTGGCAATCGGAAATCACGGGTTCGATCTCGAATTTTCCTTTGTTATCCTTTTTTTCTTCTATTTTTTAAACTTGATGGTGGATTAATGTAACATCATTGTTATGTCAATTTTTATCAATTATAAAGGCCGCCCATGCGTTTATAATTTTCTTTTTATTTATTTATCTATCATAAATTTATCTAGCCACAATTGTATTTAGCATAGGAGCTAATTTTCTTTTAAAATGGTTCTAGTTGACAACACCAAAACAAAGGTTCAAACAAAAATGGTCACGGAATCCAATATGACCCGACTAATTATGCAAAAATAGAATCGCCCATCCCTACTGGGTGTGCAATGAGCCCATATGCACACAACTTCATGTTATTGTTATCGAGTTATCGCGGAAAAAATATCTCCGGTCAGAGTTATACAACTACAAGAAAGGCTTTTCTTGTGTGCAAATATTCATGGCTACACGATCATCTCAGCACTGTTTTGAAGATTGCAAGTGGTAGCTATACTGTGGTAAAAGTAGAAATTATCTTACAGGTCATGAGGTAATATTTATTATTTTATAGTAGTAATATTATAGTACATGTACTGTAGCATGGTAGTAAGCTTACCATCCAAAAAATGAAATTTGATTATGAAATTTATTAATTTGGATGCCCAGCTGGGAATGTCCAGATAAGGTTAAAGGTCACAGGCAGATCTTTAGTACTAAGACTGAACTTATGTGGGATATACTATAGCAGGCTACCTATGTGGGGTACAGTTTAAATGATTGAAATATTATTTGCAAAGTGGGGGCAGCTGCCCAGCTGAGCTAGCTCTGTACTATTAATTAGTATAGTCATTAAGTATTAGCATGTTATAGTATGTAGCCGGCATTGTACAGTTTAGTTTAGTTTAGTCCTCTCACCTTTCCTGGTCCTTACTTACATACATTATTTACATGAGTATGACCCACCCATATATCTGTGTATGGCCGGGTCCTTACGTCTCCCAGAGCAGTGCCAGAGGCAATGTCTGAGACGTCCAAATACAAATATGTTGACCGTTGTAGCACTGTGTATTCCATACAGGACGTGAGGAAAGATGATATAGCCGCCTCCCATAATGTAATGAGGAACCATACCAAAAAGACGGAAGCCCTCCGCTTAATTAGTCCAAATTATGTTTTTTACAGACAATTTGAATTTATGTTAAAGGGGTATTGAGAGAGATTACTGCTCACACTCAGTAATGATATCAATCCTAATCCTGGACCTTCTCTAGCTGATCATAACCAATCAAAGAATCATGATAGTTCTATACTTGATTATACTAGAGAGGAACTTTTGCAGATAGGCAATGATTGTAAACTGAATCTCACGCAAACATCGCAAATTGAAATTACTGCCCTTTTACGCCCATGCTTGCGTAAACTAAATCATCGAGGATCTAAAGGCAGGAAACGTCGTATACGGAATGAAAAATCTAAAATAAATGCAACTGTAACAGATAATGCTGAAAAGTCTGTAACTCAAGCCAAGAAATCCTATTCAGGCTATTCTCCTATCAGACGTTCTTTCTCAAAATTTGCTTTATGGAATGCCCGATCGATAAAATCTAAGACATGTATAATTGCCGATTTAGTAATCGCCAACCGCATCGATATTCTTGCGATCACGGAAACCTGGTTAAATGGTGATTACAGGGATGATCACACATTAGCAGATTTGACTACAACTTTACCAGGCTATCAATTACATCATGTACCACGAAATAACAGGAGAGGAGGTGGTGTGTTAGTCTATCTTCGTGAAAACTTTAATGTCCGTCTGATTTCATCCACAACATATGTGTCTTTTGAATATATTGAGTTATCCATATCCGCAAGATCACAGAGTCCATTACGTCTGATAATTATCTACCGTCCACAGAGAACAAAAGACAAACAATCTACTGCACCAATGTTTTTCCGTGAATTCTCCCAATTTCTTGAATACATCTCTTGTATACCAGAGAATGTTATGATTGCTGGTGATTTCAATTTTCATGTGGAGGTTATATCTGATCGTGAGGCATCAATATTTCGTGACATCATTGATTCTGCCAACATGAAACAGCATGTGTTAGGTCCAACTCATCGTGATGGTCACACCCTTGATCTAATTCTCACCCGCGCATTCGACAACTTAGTTTCAAACATTACTAAGACTTGTTATTTACCATCTGATCATGCTGCCATCAAATGTTCACTGTATATTGGACGACCAGATCCTGTTAAAATGGAGATAAAAACACGCTCATTTCGTGATCTTGATGTCAATGCTTTTCGTGATGATATTTCTAATTCACCTTTATGTGCATCATTGGCTTCGTTCTCTGATATTGATTTGTTGATCACCAAGTATGAATCTGTCTTGTCATCCTTACTTGACAAGCACGCTCCTCTTACAACGCGAACAATTACATGTAGACCCCATGCACCTTGGTTTACTGAGGAAATTCGCAAAGTTAAGCAAGAAGTCCGTCGGTGTGAGCGTCAATGGTGCTCCTCAAAACTTGAAATTCACAAACAGATCTTCTTGGAACAAGCACACATTTATAACCAATTGATTAAACAGGCTAAATGTGACTACCATAAGAAGCAATTTGATGGTTGCAATTCACGACAACTTTTTCAGAAAGTGAACAAACTTACCTCACCAAAATCTTCAAAAGTTTTACCAACTGAATCTGATGTCCCACTTGTTGAGCGCTTCTCTAGTTTCTTCGCTGACAAGATTAAACGTATTACTGATGAGCTCCACAAATCTCCTCAAATTCATCTCTCTGTGCAACTTCCTCAATCCACCAGTGCTGTTTTGTCCGGGTTTTCCTCACTTTCGGAAGAATCAGTCAGAAAACTCATTATGAAGTCGCCGTCTACATCATGTGGATTGGATCCAATGCCAACTTGGCTTCTGAAACAATTTCTTCCGGAACTTGTTCCCATCATAACAAGAATTGTGAACTCTTCATTGGAAGCAGGCCATTTCCCTGATGCATTGAAACATGCTCAAATCACACCGCTCATCAAGAAACCTAAATTGGATCGCGAAATCCTAAAAAACTACAGGCCTGTTGCAAATCTTAAGTTTCTTGCCAAGACTGTTGAGCGTGCATGTACTGCCCAAATACAAGATTATTTGTCAGAGAACAACCTATATGGAAAAATGCAGAGCGCTTATAGATGTAATCACAGCACAGAAACAGCACTTCTCTGTGTCTACAATAACTTACTCCTCGCTGCTGACAAGGGTCATGAAGTCATTCTTATTCTATTGGACTACTCCGCTGCTTTCGACACCATAAATCACCAAATCCTGTTAGACCGTTTCTCAAATAAATATGGATTTACTGGATCTGCGCTTTCATGGATTAAATCATACTTCACCCATCGTTCACAATCTGTTATAATAAATGGTCGCGAGTCATCGGTTCATGTTCCTCAAGAGGGTGTACCTCAAGGGTCAGTACTTGGCCCTTTAGGCTTCACAATGTATTCATCTCCATTAGAAGATATCATTGATTCTCATGGCATTTCTAAAATGACCTATGCTGATGACACTCAGTTATACATTGTTTTGAAAAATGATGATGACAGAGTAGGTGCAATATCGAAACTTGAAGCTTGTGTGAAAGATATCAAAACCTGGTCCACAGCTAATGACCTTAAACTGAATGACGACAAAACTGAAGTTCTGCATATTACATCTCGCTTTAGAAACAATTCTGTTATTTCATCTATAAACATCAACGATGCTCTAATTGAACCAGCTTCTAATGCCCGCAATCTTGGTATTATTCTTCAAAATGATCTCATGATGGATGTCCATATCAATAATATTTGTCGTGCGGCCTCTCATGCTCTTTACAAGATAGGTCAAATTCGTCGATACCTTGACCAGCCAACAACTGAAAGACTAATCCATGCTTTTGTGACATGTCGACTTGATAATTGTAACAGTCTGCTATTTGCTCTTCCTGAAACGCAGATCTCAAAACTTCAACGCATACAAAATTCAGCTGCTCGACTTGTTACTCTCTCCAAGATTCGCTGTCACATTTCCCCTGTCCTTCGTGACTTACACTGGTTACCAATCAAATCACGCATTATGTTCAAGATTCTTCTATTAACTTTTAAATGTTCTCGTGGACTAGCACCTATGTACCTCCAAGATCTCATACAACATTACAAGCCCACACGTAATCTCCGTTCTCGCTCACAATATCTTCTTGCTCATGTTTCTTCACCTTCGACATCATATGGACGCCGTTCTTTTCAAGATGCTTCTGCTGAACTTTGGAATCAATTACCATATCATGTTAAATCAGCCAAAACTCTTGAACAGTTCAAATCATCGCTAAAAACTTACCTATTTAATGTTAATGCATGATTTTCCTTTTTGTCATGTCTTTTGTTACTACTACATGTATAGTTTTGTATATTTGCGTTTCTGTTTTATTTGTTATAGCGCATAGGGACTTAATTGTGTTATGCGCTCAATAAGCATGGTTTTATTATTATTATTATTATTATGTATCGATACTTAATGAGCAAATAACGTAAAGATAATCATCAACATACATGTAGCCCAAATCCAAAATGTCATACAATTCCGACATCGCCTTCATGCCAAATAAGCAAATAACGGCACTTCCGGGTTGAGATTTGCCGCGAAAGTCGGACCATTGTTTTCACTCACCCTATACAAAGGGTGAAATACCCTTCACTTTTGATTTTCACCCTTCAACATTTTTCTCAAGAGTGAAAAATGTTGAACATTTCATTGTTCAACTGCCCAAAACACTGCGCGAGCACACGTTTTGGCCATCATTTTGGTTTTTCAACCTCAAGAAATTGACCCAGTGAAATTGCTGAGTCCACAAGTAAAACTATAGCATAACCTCCGAATTCAGCACCTAGTTTCGATATGATCACATCGAAATTGAGAAAATCATGAAATTTTATATGATAAACGGCGAATTTTGGTAAACTGTTTCAGATGATGGTACATGTAGTTTAATCAGGGAGGTGTAATAGGAGGAGGGTGTTCTGAGGCCTCGTCTATTGTCCCTACGTGCGTTACGATCGATTCGCGATGAATGGTTGTATTTCGATCGGCCCGTGATCTGTTTATGACTAACTAGACTCGTATGCATAGAATTTCGCAGAGTTTTACAACTCATGAATATTAATTAGTTTTGACATCAGTTACATTTCTATTTTTTATCACCCATTAATATAGCTTTTAATACAAATAATGCTCCCAATACGATAGCTAAGATGTTTCTGTCAACTTAAATCAAAGAAGCAAATTTTCGACTGAAAAAGGAATCAATTTTAATTATAATCACGACCGTAAAAAAGTAAGCTTCCATCAGCGCGCGCCGCCGTATTCTTGGCCGTCAGCTACGCTGAAACCCATGCACAGCACACGCACACACTTACTTTTCCATTCTCAAAAGTACAAGTCTTAAACTTGCCGTTTTGGTCAGAATAATGATTAAATAATTATGAAACTCCAGAATTCATCGCAAATGATATGTATCATAATAACAATCGATGAAAGAAAATCACATTAATCGAAAAATGTGTTGTTTTTAAGGGCTGAAGTTGACTCAATAATATCTGGCCTCAGGGAATTTCCCGACGCAAAAATCGCCATTTTAAAAAATGTCCCAAATTTTTCCGAGGCAAACATGATTTTTCAAAATGTTTTGGCATTTTGATCTGAGAAGAGTTATAATCTACGGATGTTTGCATTAAATAGAGGAGAGTTGTAGCTTTTATTTGGTACCTTGTTCACTCAGAATCTAACGATAAGTATTTTTCCTAATTTACTTTTATATCTATTTTATTATGATTTAAATAAATGACACAACACACAGAAAGAAAAAATAAGAAATACGAAAACAGACAGAAAGATGAAGAGATAGTTTCTATTTTTTTTTGGGGGGGGGGGGGCAACAAATTATTTTTTTTGGGGGGGGCAACGATTTGTTATGAGGGCTGGGAATTGGATCTGGAGTACTGGACCCTTTTTTCTCTCTTGAGGGGGGGGGGGGCAACAATTTGTTATCAGGACATGAGGGCTGGGAATTGGATCTGGACCTTTTTCTTTCTTGCTTTTTCCTTATTCTTTAAAAATATCTTTTCATTTTATTTTTTTCTGGATGAAAGTATTAATTGGATCATAAATATCTAGTACTAAGTAATTAAAAATATGTTATGAAATGTATTATTACAATTAATTAACCCCTTCCCTTCCATTTCAATCAAATACAAACATTACAACACGCGGTCTACCTTTTCAGCATCACAATTTTTACCAAAACCACTAGTACTTCCGTTTCATTTCCTGGTTATTTCTTAATTTACTCTACTTGAGGGACGTGCTGGCCAAAGACAGAACTTTCATGATTCGATAGGAAAAAACCTCAGCTTTAATTTGATCTATATTTTAACTCCCGCCAGGCCCCGCAAATATGAATTAAAACGGTATTAAAAGTCATTGTTTTTACACCTACCGCTGAAAGACTGAAATAAAATTCGCTGTAACTTGAGAAGGAATCGACGAAATTCGGTCGGGTTTTCGATAGAGTTTGTCAGCAAACGATACAGCAATTGAAAATGGCGATGGTTTGTTGTTAACTATGGATGACGTCACCTCAAATGGTCTCGTTAGTAGTTTGTACCGGTAGAGGTCATCCGGGTCATTTCCAGTATATCAACTTAGTGCAATCGTGTTCGTTCATCTGTACCAACGAGCGTAACGCAGGTGGTACTGAATAGCGGACCGCCCGGTGGAGTGGCTATTCAAGTTCACTCACTGGGACAAAGGCGCAAGTAGATTACTGGTACTCGAGAGGTACTTAGCCCGCATTAAATTTCCTGTCCACCCTCCTATTAGCAATAACATCTCTCTGGTTTAATAGTAGCCTATGCCTAAGTAAATTACTTTGATGCAAAAAACCTGATTTCCAGGATAATTGAGGGGGCACTCCCATACGTATCTCTCAATGCCCCTTTAATATTTTAGTACTTGCCTAATACTATTGATTGTGTATTGAAGATAATGTGCAATTACTGTAAAACAACTGAATTTCACGGCAACTTAATTTACTGAAGTAGCATTTAGACCAAATAATTTTAAAAAGATGTTTCACGTCCGGGTTTTTCAAAAATAGGAGGAAGAGGGGCTTTTTATTTTTTATTTTTTCAAAATGGCCGCCATTTGAGATTTCTGGCAATCCATGGTGTGTGTTCCCTATTAAATGAAATGATAATTTAAAAGAGACAAATTTGTTAGACAAACAAGAATTGAACATATTTACATTGTTTTAATAGGGTTTAGCACCATATTTTACACGGGGTTTTACATTTCTAAGTATCAAATTCAATACAGATCAGTAGATATTGATGCTGGGATAGAATTGGTATTCAACGTAACACAGAGTTAATCTGAGTACATGAATGGTATGCACATGGTGCATGTTCAAATGCTCCTTGCCTTGGGCATTCATTTAATTTAAGAATTAAGATCATGCACGCAATGTGTCCCATATCTTTCAATATTTATGTGACACAAATATTTTTTAAAACCACTTGTTCTTTACTCCCAAAATGGCCAAAAAGGTGAGTGGGACATATAAAAAACCCAGAGACATTTAAGGTCACTAAAATTGGTTCCATTCTTCTTTATGGCAATCGCTGATACATTAAATGAGTAATTTATCTGTTGGGACTAAGTTTATTTACAATTACACACTTCAGTTACAACACTAATGGCACTAGTCAGTTAGTCTCAATTAAATGCGAATGTGTTATTTCAAAAGAAATTAGAAAAATCAATGCACATGTGTGATTGCCTCCTGACGCTAAGACTGAATTAGGAATGACACATGTATGACCAAATAAAAGGTTTGCGGATGCAATCGGTATTTTCTTTATTCTCCTACACTGGCAAATACACAGCCGGCTCAACTTAATTCACAGAGCAATATGAAGGACGTGTGGAGTCACAGCCTGTCACCCAGCAAACCGGGGCTCGTTGCATAACATAAACTTTGTACAGCAATTGGCTGAGCAAACAATGGACCCACTGAACTGAACACGCAAGTTCAACTTCCTCAGCTCACGCATGGGGCAATGTTGAAATTTTATTTACACTGTGCTCAAAAAAAATTCTAAATAATGGCACAGGGAGTGCTAATTGTGAGCATATCAACATTTGCTCTAGTGCAGGCGTTCTCAACTGGTGGCGCATCGAAGCATCCTAAGTGGCCCGAGAGTGGTTAAAATTTGTTTTAAAAAAAAATCATATTATGATATAGCCAGATTTCATAGGCCTATGACGGTCAGATGTATAAATACAGCAATTTTTCTCGCGTTACGCGCGCATGTGCCCTCAAAAGAGTAATATTAGTAATTATGCTGTCTACGTATAAAATATTTTGAAATTAATGTTATAAAGGGAATTTTGCCGAAGGTATTAGTGCTTTTCACTTTTTTGGTATTTTGGTTAAAAGTCACCACCAATTGAATCAGGGAGGTCATGACTAAGCATCACGTAACAAGCCATGGGTGGTCTTCAAGGTTATTTTGAATAAACTTGAAAAAAATAAGTGAGAAGCCATCTGTGGCCTTTTATGAATATGGGTAGTTTCGATGTGATCATATAGAAACTCAAAATGTTAGCAAATCCGTGTTGTTCATGCAGCACGGTTCACCGATTTTACTGCAGGTGATATATACATGTAAACATTAAGGCTAGGAATTTCGGGCGGGCAAACGGGTACCCGCCTGATATAAGGTACCCGATACCCGAAATGATTAAAAAAAAAATTGAACCTTAATAACCCACATAATACCTCATGACCCACACCATAGGAATAGTAACTCATATTCATAACCATCCTATACTAAAATAGTACTATACTATCTTGCTGTTTTAACTGATAATTTACTGAATTTAGGTGGGCTTATATGCTTGTGATATCATCAGCAGATGTATATTATCAAATCTATTCCATTACCTGTAAAGTTGCGAGGACCCCGTCCATCTTATCTAGTGAAGCCTCTGTGTTTTTTGTAACACTACTAAGCATAGATAGATTCATGGGTTGATCATGTTATCATTCCCAAATGTATGTATTTGTAGTTTAGAAAAATGATTAATTGTGACACCAAGATAGAGGTTACATGGAAATGATATGCGGTCACATGAGGGTCATGTATGAGGTCAATCGAGGTTGTTTAGGTAACATAATTTGTACTCCGATATTTTGTTTTAATTGAAAAAAAAAGAAGAAAAAAAAATTGTCCGGAAAATGGGTCGGGTACCCGGGTACACATTTACCCAAAATCCCAGCCCTAGTATACATTATGTATAGGTGAAACCTGGTCAACATGTATTTATTTGTTATTAAAGAGATTAAAAGTATGAAAAAACATGTAGTTGATGCCTGGACTTTCGGATGCTACTTTCATGCTTTATTTTTGAGCTGCAGTGGCTAAAAAGATGGGTGCTTAGGCCAAAAAAAAAAGAAGGTTTGTCTCAGATGACATGAGAGACTGAAAATCTAATGCGGTCTGCGTATTTTTTTATTTTATTTTTCAATTTAGACCTGATCGTCATTTGTTTGGTCAAAAAGTTGGATTTTGCAAGATTTTTTTGAGAAAATTGAAAATTGAAAAATAATTGAAAAAAAAATTGGAAAAAAAAATTGGGAAAAAAAAAAAAAATTGAAAAAAAAAAAAATCCACTAAAGAAAATGCTAATGCGGGCGGTTTCGGGAATGCGCGCGGGTCATCTGAGACAAACTTCTTTTTTTTGTGGCCTTATTACATGAAGGTGTTACTTTTTGGTAGTCAATGGGAAAAAGAGGGTGGGTGCTTATAAGGGCATGGGCACTTAATATGGTACATGGTGTCCCAAAAGTTTTGATACCCTTTGTAAAAGCTTTAGAGGAAACTTGTAGAATTATTTTTATACCAAACATAACCGCTTTTCTGAGGCCCTTGATTTATAACACTAGCTGAAAGGTTTGGTTATAAATAAATATTTGGCAAAGCATCAATGCGATCTAATCCTATGCTGTTGTCCAGTGATGTAGTACTCGAGTCCGGACTCGGACTCGAGACCGGTCTCGAGTCCCTATTTTGAAGGACTCGGACTCGGAGGTGAAGGTCTCGGGCACTAGGGACTCGGGAATTGTGCCCGAGTCCTGTCCGAGTCCAGTCAATATTGGCTTATTTTGTTTGCAGTCATTAAATACTTATTTAGTCATCAAATCTTCAACAGTTTAGAAATAATGTCATAAGTCATCATAAATACATCTGAACAGTTAACAATATGCTGTTGAAAACACCTTTTGATAATCATTTACAAACATTAAAACACAATTAGAGGGAACCTATAAATAATTAAAGTGATAATAATCATGTGCAATAGGGGCCAAGACACTTGAAAAACTAAGTTTGGAAACTGACTCACCTGGTATGGACTAGACTCAGGATCAGGGATACTATTAATTTTGGGATAGGAAACTCCTATACGGCACATGAGCATATACAGGTCACATTTTATGTCTATGGTAATGAGCTCAGAGAGCTCAGTATCATCATTTGACGTCATTAATACTACAGTGCCACTTTATGAGAACCCACACAATAAGGTCACATCAATGAAAATATGCAAGGAATTTTTGTAGACTTGGATCAAGTCAAGTCTGTCAGACACAAATAACGACAGTAGTGTAAAGTGAGAAAATGAAATCAAATTGTGTAAAACAAACAATGAAACATAAATTAAGCACATAAGTATTCCAACACGTCTGTGTAAACGTCAATTATGGCTATACCTAGGCAGATGAAAAACAGTGCCCACAGTGCCATCAAGATATGATAATAAAAAATAATAAAGGTCTACATTTTATTGTCATCGCAGCCAACCGGCTGAATTGTAACAACATTACAAATACATAAATAAACAATGCAACGTCCAGGCAGCAGTTAAATCAGCGCCAAGTTGCGGCATAAATCAACATGAACAAACATACATAATAGTAACCCCCTAATAGGCAATGTAGACTAAGTGCCTTGCCCAAGGACACAAACACATTGGCACCAGCGGGGCTAGAACTCACAACCTTATGATTTGGAGACCGGCAACTATTCCACTGGACCACACATGCTCTACAAATATGAGAACACACAAGTTAATGTTCCCTGATGAAGTAGCTTCTGATCGACTATTTGAGTTTCCCCTCCCTGCTGGACTCCCGTTCAAGTGATCCATTGAACCCAGTGCCAACAGAGCCATCCCATCCGTCTTAATTTGGCCCATGTGCCCTTTGTTAGGGCCTGTACTCTATAAGGGCTAATATGCTGTTTACATTCAATCTTATAACAGGTGTTACACCAATGCATCATGGGTAATGTTGGCAGTAGGTTAGCAGAGGTGTTGTTTATCACTGGTGATGTGCAGACCTCCAGCATCGCCATCTTCATATTGGGGATGCTATCCTTTACCATAATATGTTTCATAGTTGGACTGTTGTATCACAAGCCTCCTGCACCGAGTCGGAAGAAAAGAAAGAAATCCAATGGGAGCTTCTTGCCCAGGATAAGGTGGAATGGACAATCAACAACCAGTGGCAGTCAAAGACACAGGAATAATCAGAGGGTATGTATGTCAATCCGTATAAATTTATAAAGTGCTTTAAACTAGGTATGACAAAAAGGGATCATTCAAAGCCCTGGCATTTCAACCTAGTCTCTAGTAAGAATGACAATGAAATGAGTCTATCAGGAGAAATGGGTTTACTCACAAGGTTTACATAAACAGGTATGTGCCACCAAAATGGATCGCTTTTTGCTTTTTCTCAAACAAATATTCCTTTAAATGGGTATCATTCGGGGGGGGGGGGGGGGGGGGGCACTGACACTGGAAAGGGGTATGGGTATGTGCCGCCCTGAAGACACCCTCTTTTGCTCGCTCATAAGACCCCCCTTTTTGAGCCTTGCATTAAATTTGTGGAGTAATTCTGTTATACCCTTCACAGGGGTATTCATAGCGCGTGATTTTTAAGAACGACGCATACTAACTGATGTTGGTGTGAAGGGTATAACAGAATTATGCCAAATTTGTGTTCTAAACCCTAATTTTTTAAAATATCTGTGTTCTCATAAACAAATTCGGGGGGAAATCAGTTCTTAAAGACCCTACTTTTTTGAGGAAATCAGGTCTTAACCCTAACCCCCTGAGCGCTAAAAAATGCTAATCCTAAGTCCCTCTCCAAACGCATGCACCGTCGGTTTTCGATGACGTAGTCAACCGAGCCTATATAGTGAGCGCAGTATACTGCGCGAATGTGTAGCTGAGGGCAGTGGCTTAGTGAGTGGGAAGTGGGGCTTGAGAACTGAGGGTCCCCGGAATCAAATCCCGGCATGTTCCCAGAGATTTAGTTGGCGTTTTTTCCTCGAAAATCGTGATCCCGGTCAAAAACCCTAAACCGGGGTTATAGTTATGGTAAATTTTTTTGTTTCGTGTTCTTTTAACCCTAACCCTCCTGAGTGCTAAATGCTAATCCTAAGTCCCTCTCCAAACGCATGCACCGTCGGTTTTCGATGACGTAGTCAACCGAGCCTATAAAGTGAGCACAGTATACTGCGCGAATGTGTAGCTGAGGGCCGGGGCTTAGTGGGTGGGACGTGCGGCTTGAGAATGGAGGGTCCCCGGAATCGAATCACGGCAGGTTCCCGGAGATTTAGTTGGCGTTTTTCCCTCGAAAATCGTGATCCCGGTCAAAAACCCTAAACCGGGGTTAGGGTTAAGACCCTTTTTTCATCAAAAATCCGCTCTGATACCCCAATTTTTGAGATCTTGGATGGCATACCCCTACCTAAAAACAAGTTGAGGTCTCCTCCTCGGGTATGATTTGTGCTGGAAACCCCTAAACATCGGTCTCAAATCGTGAAAAAAAACCAAAGATGGGTCCCAAAATTTATGGTACACATTTTCAAAACTCCAACAGCACAACCCCATGATCGAGTAACCCCCCTCCCCTCCCCCTGGTATGTATGAAGGAGGTATAACTTTTCATTTTCCATGTGTGGGTGGGATTGTGATGGAATGGAAAGTCTTTTTATTGAATGTTGTAGGCTATATCATGTGGGGTTAGCTAATGTTATAACTCTATGCAATAGGGACATTTTGAATTGGCATACCTAGAATTTTTAAGGGAACAAATCTTTATTATTTGGTGTGCCCACTAATAAATCTGATAAGGGGTTATTATATTAGTTCAGGTAAATTCCATTATGCCACTGGATCTTTCAAGTGCAGCAGATTGATGTTTTACATTGTGTTTTGCTATTCAGGTTAGGCATTCTCCTGAACATAGAAGTCGTAGTGGACAAGGTACAAGCAACACTGTTATAGTATCGTGTCATGTCATCAGACGATTCTCTTCTAGTGTGCTCTGTGTCAGCTGCGGTCAACTCCCAGCCAAAAAGGCTTGCAGGTATGTGGATACAACAGGAGGGACTGAAACCACAAATAATTTCTGAAACCAATTCCTTTTGGGATCATTTGTCTTAGAACAGAAAGATGAGTTGAGAATGTCAGTATGAAATGTACTCTGTACAGCTTATCCACTGCATAAGGACCTATTTGGTGACATTGTGCTCTTACATTGGTATTCGTTTTGTCGCTATCATTATTGGTCAAATTGTTACATTACCGCCCACAATGGATAGTTCTGTAATGCATGCTATTATGAATGTGTTATTCAGATTATGATCTGATAAAAAAGAAAAAAATGCCAACATTTTAAAAAGATTACGAGCAAATCTCAACACAATAGCAGATTTTTCTTATGTCATTGCAAAAAATATAGGCAAAATAGTCTGTGTTAATTAAGTGTGATTAAGCAAACATGCCAGAACAGAGAAAGCCCTAACGATTTATTAATTTCTTGGTTTTCAGATACTCAAGATGTGGAGCTTGTTGCAAAACTAACAAAGCATCTATATGTGTAGCTCATGGTACAGGTGTGACTGCCGCACTTGGTTTGATTGAGGGCGCTTGTGAAGAAAAACCAATGGAATTAGATCTTAGGTTAGTATTGGTTATTATAACAAATTAGACAGCCATGTTTTAATAATTTTTCGGTCGTAAGAAACATATGCCTGTGGATATAATAGTAAGCTAGTCCCAATTACTCAAACACCAACGGCCCGTACAACAGGGTTTCTTTTTTTGTCACCTTGTAGAAAAATATATCCACTTCTTAAAAATGAATCAAATGTTCTTTTTGTTCAGATATTGTCCATAAAGTCCATTCGAAATGTTCATGAACCAGGAAATGTTTTTTTGGTTAATTTGTACTCCCATGGGGTCCTTGATCAAATTCATCTTGGTTGCCAAAATTATATATTTGGGCAACTCTAGTAATTTGCTTATATCAAAAATGGTTGTTATAAATAATTAGAATTGCTTCAATCATGTTGGAAAGCGCTCCATCTTGTTTGTCTGAGCACAAGGAGTTACAAAAAGTTATAGTTTGCCCTATATTTGTGTTTCGTCATGGAGCAAAACAT
Organism: Ophiura sarsii; assembly: GCA_035610835.1. NCBI lineage: Eukaryota > Metazoa > Echinodermata > Ophiuroidea > Amphilepidida > Ophiuridae > Ophiura > Ophiura sarsii. The sequence goes on from CM069441.1 coordinate 106,483,474, forward strand.
TCAAGTGTAGTTATCAACTGGTTATGAATGTAACGATGCTTCTGTACTCGTCTTCTCAACGGGTTGCCCAGAACTGTCGTTGGTCTCGTGATCTCGATGATATGTTTTGACGCTATCAGAACTACAAGAATATTATTCAAATCGCAAACACACCTTGTTTATTGACTTATTAACCCTAACCCCGGTTTAGGGTTTTTGACCGGGATCACGATTTTCGAGGAAAAACGCCAACTTAATCTCCGGGAACCTGCCGGGATTCGATCCGGGGACCCTCAGTTCTCAAGCCCCATGTCCCAACCACTAAGCCACGGCCCTCAGCTACACATTCGCTCAGTATACTGCGCTCACTATATAGGCTCGGTTGACAATGACCGACGGCGCATGCGTTTGGAGAGGGACTTAAGATTAGCATTTTTTAGCACTCGGGGGGTTAGGGTTACTGTAAAAGTCAATATTTTTGCGATAAGATATTTTCACGAAAATGGTCATAACAGGCATTTCGCGATTTTTTATTTTCGCGATTTTCAACATTTGTAAATAATAACAATTGATGATGGCTTTTACAGTAATAGAACACAAAAAAAAAAATGTTACCATAACCCTAATCCCGGTTTAGGGTTTTTGACCGGGATCACAATTTTCGAGGAAAAAACGCCAACTAAATCTCCAGGAACCTGCCGGGATTCGATCCGGGGACCCTCCGTTCTCAAGCCCCACGTCCCAACCACAAAGCCACGGCCCTCAGCTACACATTCGCGCAGTATGCTGCGCTCACTATATAGGCCCGGTTGACTACGTCATCGAAAAAGGACAGGGCATGCATTTGGAGAGGGACTTAGGATTAGCATTTTTTAGCACTCGGGATGGGGGGGGGGGTTAGGGTTAGCTACACATTCGCGCTACACATTCGCGCTACACATTCGCGCAGTATACTGCGCTCACTATATAGGCTCGATTGTACGTCATCGAAAACCGTCATCTAATTGTTTTACAATAATAATGTTTCACGACTAAGCTGGAGTATAACTGTTTTTCTCCTTTGCTCGCGGTCATAGTCTTCAGCTTGGCTCTGCAGTAAACTAATCTCCACTATTTATTCTGTTAGATTAACTATGCCCCACCTCAATATTCATTACACATTACCAAATATGGAATTTAATTAGCATCTACTGATTTCTGGCTAAAACAATGATACACATCTATCCCATCACCAAATTAGGAATCAATAATATTATTTGTAAGTGCCTCAATGAATATGCATTAGATTCAGGGAAACCCCATATTATTACATCACACCCGACCTTCTCATTATCAGTCGGTCCCAGCGCTAAACCCAATAATTATCAGAATTCTCTGGTTCCCCAAAGACTGAGTTTTGAAATTAGCAGGAGAGCAGTAAAGAACTCCCCTTGAGCCTTGAAGGGGAGCAGTTATTAGGAGAGCAAACAAAAAGCTCTTCCCAGGTAATCAAGGAGAGCATTTTTGTTCGGATCCATACAATTACACTGACGTGCCACGGAAACGAGAATCTCTCCGGATTTCTCTCTGCTTGTCGACGACAGACACCGCACCAAACTTCACTTATGTACGAGATCCCATCATGATTATTTACGTTTTTTGCAAAATCAATGTCTTTAAAATTCCAACTCCTAAGAATTTCACTTTATTATTCCCCGCCATCATCGCCCGGCATCATCGGCGATTCGCTTCCCTTGTTTCCAATATCAACAAAAACATTTTACAACTGCATGGTTTGTTGGTTCTTTGTCAAATCGACCGGTCAATCGATGTGCATGACATATAATACCGATAAAAAGAATTACAGTGCATTCTGGGTATTATTCTGCATCAATTGTACAGTCACTGGCGTGTTTCTTAATGATGAGAGTTGCCGTTGAATGGCTCAGGCAGCCCACAAAGCTTACACGGCGATCTAAAAATGCTTTTCTAGCTAGGCGATCTATTTTACAATGCAGGGCTTAACATTTTTGCAAGAATTTTTGGCGACTTTTCCCGTTTCATATTTATAGAAAAGCTGTCAAAGAGAGCACTCTTGCACGATCTGTCGATCGTGTGGAGGGATCAGATTAATAAGCCTTGACAATCACAACCCGCGCGATAAATCGTGCAGTCACAGACAGTTTAAGGCGCGTAGTAGCGCGCGATGGCTCTCGCTTGCCTTTAAACTCAGTCCCTGGTTCCCAAGAAAAATCTTGGCAGGGGGCCCACTTCATTGTCACATTTTCTTGGATTACCAAGAAAATCAATTATCTCCGTTTAACTGAGAAATAGCTCCGGGAATTCTCTTTAAACCAAGAATTTGTTGGTGATTTGACTAGCGAAATGCAAGATTGAAATAAAGTGACGTTCTTTTAAAGAAAGTGACGATAACTCAAAACGTGCATATTTATACTCGACAATAATCAATGTTTTTTATGAAAAATTGACACACTTATGGTAAAAAATGGTTTTGCCCCCAAAATAGGATGTCAAAGTCAGGCCACATTTAGCACTGATTTTCGACACTTTTAAGCGCCACTCGCTATACTGTGCAGTGCCATGTGGGATTGAGACGTATGCAGACCTTTGCACTGCCATACATTCCCACCTTTTCCACCCCGGTATCGAAACGCTATCGTATGAGTAAATCACAGTGGGTTGAATGCGACTATCTGGGAAACAGTGCAACCCCCCAATTATCTTCGATATCAGAGAATTCTGATAATTCTTGGTTTTACGCGCCGGAACTGACTGATTATTAGGATCATAACATTATTTGTTTACGTGTGATTTAAGGGAATCCCCATGTACGTCAGACATTCTTTAACTAATCTGATTACTCTCTGACCTTCTTTAGGGATTAACCTGTCTAGTCTGACTTTCTTGTAGTAATCCTCCTATTTATATAGTCCACTTGTTTTTACTGTTTGGAGTTAACATCTTCATTAGATATAATAGTTAATACTTTAATTGTACAAGTTTAATTAACATAATTGTCTTAATTAGTTAATTAATTCTGAGGAATTCAACATGAAACTCTGTTACAATGAATACTGTCTCAAATCATTTGTCTGATCATAGGGATAAAAATAGTGTCTTTGAGATGTAAATCACATCGAATTGGACAACTGGTATTATGTTTATCATTCGCTAGTTGAGCCATGTTTACAGATTTCATGCATTCTGAATCCCCATGCTGCCCTCCCACCCCTACCCCCCTCCCCCCCCCCCCCCAAAAAAAGGGGGAAAAAGAAGAAGAAAAAAGTGATTCTTTTAGCAATTCATCCCTGAGAAAATTAAATAAAGAATCGTTGGTCTTTGACCTATTACCATCCTAAACTAAACCGTAAGGAGATTCATACCCGTTGCAAAACGTGCATAACGTTTGCTACTGCACACACTTGCAAAGCTTGTATTATAAGCAAGCTAAAAGCACATACACAGCCAATCCAGAATTCCACAAATTTCACTTATTGTACAGCTTCAGAGTGCTGATAATTTGACAGACTGCTGATAATTTTACATCGTAAATAACCTGATTAATTACAGCGCTGCAATTATTAGCCAACTTGGTGTGTGTGTGTTCAGTAGATGATTGTATAGTCTGGGGTCTGTTACTTTCATGGTCTGATTGTCTAAGTCTGGAAAGTCATACTTATATTATTGACTGAGCTATATTGGAAGTTTGTGTTTTATAGCTATCTAATAAAAAATTGTCTTGGAGATGTAAATCACATCAAATTGAACAACTGATATTATGTTTATCATTAGCAACCTGAGCAATGTTTACAGATTTCATGCATAATGAATCCCCATGCTGTCCCCAGTGGCGTACCGACCGGGGGGGCAGGGGGGGCAAGTTGCCCCCCCTGGCTCAAAATACCGGGACGCTAAATTCACAACAACGGGACGCTAAATTCGCATATGAAAAAAAAATAGGGCCTAGGCCAGAAAACACTGAGGATTGGGCATTATTTGTTGACTGTTGTGCTATTTGGACTGCGAAATTTTGTGGCCGTGCGAAATTTTGTGACCGTGCGAAATTTTTGACCGTGCACATTTTTTTGACCCCCCCGGCCCCCCCCCCCCCCCCCCCCACTTACGTGAAATTCACGAGGTGACTGACTGGGAAAAAATTTGGGGCAACCTTTTACGAAAATTTACGCCACTGTCGGGACGACATAATACATAATACTTGCCCCCCCTGGCTCACATGCCGCGGCACGCGCCTGGCTGTCCAACAACAAAACAAACAACAACAACACCCTACACACCCCAAAACAGCAAAGACAAGAAGTAATTCTTTTAGCAATTTATCCCGAAGAAAATTGAATACAGAATTGTTAATCTTTGTCCTATAACCATCCTGTTATGAACTAACAAAGTCTTTGAGATGTCTCACAGCCCAATACACACATGCCCAAGATTTCTACCAAAACATACTAGATAGATTCATAATACCTATTACAAAACGTGCATAACATTTGCTGCTGCACACACTTGCAAAGCTTGTATTATTATTCCTCAGTGGTTTGTCCTTGATCCCGAGCTACGTTTGGTACCTGGGGAATAATTGATGATGTACGTAGGATGATGTCATAAGTGTATTGTAAGAATAGAAACTTTGATAAAGGGTTTATCCACTGTAATCTGAGATGAATTGAAATATCACGATGGAAGCTTATCGAGACTCGTTAGTGAAACTGATTTAACTGAATGGCATCAAATCCTGACATCTGATCAGAAATTCGTCAAAGAGTGCGAGAATTCATTAAGATTTTTGCCAAGGATTTGGCGAGAATCTATGGATCTCATCCATTCAAATAGTGTGTTAGGCAGATTATCTACGAGAATCAACTTGGATATCCTCTTAATTTTACCTTGCAAGAATGGATTCTCGGATTATCCTCAAATGTTTGACCATGCTGACTACCCTCAAAAAATCTACAGGTATACCCTTTATCCCTGCAAACTAACCTTTACCATAAAATTTGTTCAAAGCCATCAATATTTCCTGATATTGGCATTTATTTGATTATTTTCTGTGGGGACAACGACAATAGCTTACAACACATTACAAATTAATTTTCTTATACTTACACAAAGTTGAATATTGATGGACCTGTTGTAACACAATCGAGGTTGTGTCTCTCTGTATGTTGTTATGACCCGGGGGTACACTGGCTCAAAAATGTCAGAGGTTCACTTGAATTTGTCTGGACCCTTTGAGCAGGGCTACGAAATCCGCGGGAAAGGTGTTCCCAATGTTTTTATGAAAACAATCGAATGAAAAATAAAACTAAAAAAAATATATAAATAGATAAAATGGACCTGTGGGGAATGTTCATGAATTTATTCAGTGAATAAATTCATGAACATCCCTCATTGTCCAGTTTATCTATTCAGATCTTATCGCAGGTTACTTGTGGACCACAGATTTTGTGTTAAGCAGTGCCACCATTCATGTTCAAATGCCTAAAGCTTATCGGAATGGGGGGGGGGGGGGGGAGCGTCATATTCAGTGTTCAGTGTCATAATAACCTATTTACCTTTAAAATGGGTCTAAAATAAGCGGGCGCTTGGCATTTTTTACCCCTCGGTCCTTCCGTCATAGCGCCCGCAGGGCTGGAATAAATGTTTATTTCCCGGGAAGCAACATAAAAATTCCCAGAAAGAAAGCCTGATATCCCTTCAAATTTCCCTCCAAATACCCAATTTTTTTCCAGGCCTGACTGCGCCCGGGAATGCTGAAAAATGAATGACCGAGCTAATAGTTTGCCAAACCTAGCGCCCAGTTGATGATCGGGAAACATTGAATTTTCGATCTGACAATACTGGCATGCTGGATTTTTTGTTCAAAGTCTGAGTCGAGTATGTTGTTTGAAAGTCTCCACAATTCATAATAGCTGAGTTTAACACACAAATACTAATTTTTATCAGCAAAAACCAATCCTGTGTACTGTATCTGAGTATACTGCCGTCGATGTCATGATTGTGGGATATCCCCTAGCACCTTCCATGACGTAGCGATCTTGCAAACTGTGATTTTACTTCTCAGTTATTTTTTAGGCCAAGAAACATGCACCTTGAATTCAAAAGGGAAACTTACTTTCTGGCGCATGTATCATCGTATCGTATGCAGGGAATACTATACCACCGTCTACCGAATGAAAAATGTATGCCTTGTTTAAGAAGCTCCCGGTAGACTGAAAGTAGCTCCCAGTAAAAGTTATTTTGACCCTTGAACCTAACACTCCTAAAGCCTGCAAAAGGCGACAGCAGTTAATGCCAGTTGACCCCACTTCTTCAGTTTATCTCTCTGCACAATCAAGGCTAGCTATATACATGTAGTTAATACAACCTTTTATATACAACACTTAGTTTTCCATAGTGAACTCGCATAGCGACTGGAACTCCAATGAGGGGTAACCCGGGTTCATGTTATCAGGTGCTGGCGAGACTGGTTCATCTCCATTTATTTGACTCATTTGTTCCCCATGAGAAATATATTACCAAAACCAGTTATAGGGAGCAGATGTACCTGTTAGTTATCAGGGTGAGAAGCATCCCTCCCCCTTCCCAAATTGATTGTTTTACATTTTTCATATAATTTAACATGGGTCAAAGCTACCCCACTTTTCGCTTCATTTTTCGCTTCATTTTTCAGTAAATGCTGGTCTGCATCGTAACGTAGAATGCAAATGAAAAACAAATTGGGTATTGTTTTGTCATATGTAAATTGTCTATCAGACCAGAATTTGGACCAAGGGTATAAACGAAGTCTAGGACAGTCTGTTAATCTATTTAGCAACTTCAGATAAAAAAACACATACATTTTTCACCATTAAAATATCTTTAAAAAAGGAGGGACAAATGGCAGGTTTTATTAGATTTTATTGGTCGGGTGTGTTTGGGCAAACAAACCTTCTATTTTTAGCCTTATGGTTAAGAATCTGTTAATGATCTTTCATAAAAAGATGTCAAAATATACATCGATACAAGAATGGAATTTCCTGTAATTAAATTTAAACTCTATTTTTGTCTCCTTAAAATAATATTGCACTAGCACACACAGCTTTCAAAAATACTTAGTAAGCTTTATGACGAGACTTCTGATCTATATATTGACTAAATAGGCAGTCTATTGCGTCTAGGTTATACTTGGATATCCTGAATGATCCATTGATACAAGAAATGACGTCAAATGAAGTCAAAGATAACATGTTGTAAATAGGTTAGAAACTCATCAGATGCTCCAATCTTCATCATGCAATACACATACACTACATGTATGTAATATATTTCTCAGTTGGGCATATTAGTGAAATGCCCTGGGCAGTGTCTTTAGGATTATGGCCCTGTTAAGACCGATCCTGAATTTGATAGTAGTCTATATAATAGTTCAGTTAGTTTTAGATTGGTGAACCTGCTAACAAAATAATGCAATTTGCATGGATGGAGTAAAAGCCAACATGGTGCATTTTGCACAAATAAAGACAAAATATCAGATTTTCCAGCGGATAACCATGTTATGAAAACTGGTTATCCGCCGATGTTTTAGTTGTCCACCAAAGTGACTACAGTACAAATATTCAAATAGTATGGTCATCCGACGGATAATCTGCATTGACATTTAGGTTACCCGCCAGCATTTTTGGGCGTCAGGAAGCCTGGATTACCACTTAAAGGAGCATTAAGAGATGTGGTGGAGGCAGCGCCCTCAATTACAAAAATATATGATAAAAACTGGGATTTGTATATTTTTATGTATGAACTTACACCTATAAGGATTAAGACAAATCAGCCCTCTTTGTACAACAAAATGTTGATTCAAAAAATGCTGATCGGGCCCGATCAGCATTTTACGTCCGACAGTATCCCCCTGCAGTACGCGTGATACATAACGCGAACATATTTGCATAGAGGGCGTTTTTCAATAAATAGCGATGGTATTGTTTTAACCAAGTTTTGCTGTGTTTTTGTTAGTAGAAACAACATTAATGGCAATTTTTAATGTTCATCTTGAATTCTGAAGTAAATTTTTAAACATTTAAAATTGTCAACACCACTTAATGTCCCTTTAATTTGAACACAGATGAACACATCAGCCTTCCATTGATGTGCAACACAATATGAACATATCACATCCCTTAGAGATGAATTATGTTTGAAGGCGCCCCCGTTTGACTTGTTTTGGTTGGCTCATTTAAATAAAAAAGGATTCGAACCGGCAACCTTTGTATTATACAAAACGCTCTTAACGATTGAGCTAACCAGGCAACTGCCAGAGGAGCACAAATTAAGTTCTCAAAAATCGATTAAATGCTATTACTAATGTCACTATATTACTATTAGATGTTTTAGTGAGCCGATTATAACGATCTATGTACCAAATTGTTTAGAAATCGGTGACGTTTAACGCTTGGTATAACAAATCTGATAAAGACAGTCAAAAAATCACCGGAAAAATGAAACGGCTCTTGTTTTTCTTCTGATAAGCCATGAAAATGTTAAGCGTTGAAGTTCAGTAATTTCTGTATCCGATGCATGAATGATCCAACCTCTATGAATGGTGAATTCTCTCATTTAATGTCATTCCTTCATTGTTTCAACATCAATAGCAACCTATGGTTTATATTTATATGGGCGGAGTTACGTGTCATGCATGAATTATGCCACCACTCAAAGCTGAACTTTTAGGCAATAAAAGAACAACAGAGGGCAGTTGCTATAATGTCCCGCATTTCAAATCTGTATGGGATATGATATAATAGAATATACATGTACGAAAATAGGTGATTGAAAATAATTCTGAACTTTTTTAGAGGTGTATATAAACTGATTTGAATCTTAGTGCACTTTGTTATTATGCTTTCAAGGTATTATTACTCGTTTGAAATCTTATTAAGATAAGGCCTAAAATAAAGGTGTGGATTGCCCTTTCCCGACCAAGCGTAAAAATCAGGAAAACTCAAGTCATGTTTAAAAAATAAAAATAAAAAATGTTCAAAAAAATCAAAATCAAAAAAACAAAACACTTTTTTTTTACAATTTTCTTTTTTAGAAATTAGTAATTCGTCACTTTAATGACCTCAATTGACCCCTATGTGACCACACTCAGAAAATGTATCCATGTCACCAGACTTTGTCTTTTTAATATAAAAATGTAGTTAAATTATAAATCTCAGTGTATTCCAGTGTGAATCATTCTTTGGAATCTAAAAAAAAAAAAATCAACCTAACGACCCAAAAATAATTTGGGGTGAAAGGGCAATCCAACTTTTTTTTTAGGCCTAAGAAGGCTCGGCCAATTCATGTTTTATACAAAATGGGGCAAATTCGCACTTTAAAAGAAATAATTTGCATTTTTTTATGAAACACCCTATCCACAATTTCATCCTGTAAATGCAGGTTTGTTTTGCTAAATTGTATACATGAACATGTGTGTAGTGTAGTGCTGTTCTGTGTCATAGTATTTCTGAGACCGTATTAGGGACCTTATGACGTGGTAGGTTTTCACTATTCATTTAATATTCAATATATTCAGTTCAACAACTCCCCCATACCTTAAGTACAGTAACAAAGTGTTGTTGATTTGAGATAAACCCACACTTCATATGCAAATTAATAGGATGGCGAACCTTATTTGGAAACCATGCATCGATGCAAAATTGTAAACAAACAACAAATGTTCGCAAAATGTGTTCATTCTTTCGCCCGTTTTTTCGGCGTATAAATGCATTTCGCCATGCGATCCTTAAAGTTAGCAAACAGCTTTATATTATACAAATATTTAATGATCATGAGGGAAATGGTACAAACTATTGGCCCCGAGGTGACTGGAGGCCGTGGGCCTACTTAAATAGTAGGCCCACGGCCTCCAGTCACCGAGGGGCCAATAGTTTGCACCATTTCCCGAATAAAGATCATTAAATATTTGTTTTATATAACGCATGAAAATATTTCTGTCATTTTACACATTTTCATCAACCATCAGTGATGATAGTGATACGGTACTCACCTACTTTACTTTAGCAGAGTTGAGCTCCCCATCAGTCCGAAATCATTAGTTCCCCAAGTAGTCATAAAACAATCCAAAACAAATTGATTCCTCGTCAAAAAGTCTTTATCGTGTAATTATTCCACGCAAAACAGTTCAAGTTAAAATCATTCAACTGGCAAATTATGTAGTCCTATAATACTAGGCTAGGCCCAGCGGTGGGTCAAGCCAAGCTGCTGGACCTAGCCTAGGGATAGGCCTAGGTTTATAATCAGTCCGAACGCTGTCTATGCCATTCAACAGCTCGTTAATGGCAGCTTCATCAAGTAATTCAAAACCTAATTGATCCATTCTCGGGCGGTCCATTCTATCTAGAAATGTTCTACACAAAACTGTACTATAAATATACAGTGCAACCGGGAGCGCAGCAACAGCTGCAGACGACACGTTTTGTTTACTTTCTCACCGTTTCACGAAGTGAAGGTAGGGATGGGCGTGCGTGGGGCGTGGGCGAGTCGGGGAAAAGTGGGCGACTGCCAGGTCCAAAAGCTCCCATCAAAATGTACTATTGACCGCCAGGTCCAAAAGCTCCCATCAAAATGTACTTTTGACCGCTTGACCCGTTATTTGGGTGAAAAGGTGAAACTATTTTATGTCACGTGATGCAGTTTCCACCAATAAAATGACAGGAATATTTTCATGCGTTATATAAACCAAAATGTAGCTATATCCCTGAGGAAAATATTTTTGGCGAGGGCCATATGTCACGGACCATTCCTAAAGCCACAATTTTAGCCGAAACGGTCGCTACCCAGCACAAGAGAATCGCCATTTTGTATCATCGCGCGGTGAAATGACAACCCTCAGATCTATTTGGACCATACCACTATTGAAATGGAGGGGTGTGTCTAATTTGATACAAATATTCTGTAAACATATGAAGAGGTATTTTGCAAAAGGGCTATGGTGCATTTTTTCAAAAAATGAGTTTGATATAGAAATGTATAGGGAAAAATCATGTTTCAAGGAAACACAGTCATTTTTTTCAAAAAGACCTACATCTCATTGTAAACAGCCATTGAAATTGTTGTTTTGTTGCAAAAGGGCCTGTATCCAGAATTAAATCGGGATACAGGCCCTTTTGCAACAAAACAACAACTTCAATGGCTGTTTACAATGAGATGTAGGTATTTTTGAAAAAAATGACTTTATTTCCTTGAAACATATGATTGTGACCTATACATTTCAATATCAAACTTATTTATTTGAAATGATTAAAATAAATGATTTTTTGTGTGTGGTATTTTTTCTTTATGTACAAACAGATGGAGTTTTGTTGCAAAAGGGCCTACATCCAAATTTTCAAAAAATGTAAACATGATTTAAAAATAAAATAAAACTAGCACATTTAAAATTTATTTCAATTTCAATTAGTATGTAGTGTACCTCTTTCATAATCCATTCAGTTTTTCAATTGCTCAACTTGAATATTTAGAAACAGTTTTTTGACTTTTTCTCAATAAGAGCCAAAGTGGATGTAGGCCCTTTTGCAAAATACCTCTTCATATATCAAAATGTGTTATGTAAATTAAACACATTCTTGATTTAATTTTTCTCTGAATGTTAAAGGTGGTGGTGTGTGAATAAAATGCTATTTACAAAATATTTTAAATTCCACAATTACTGGCGCAATAATTTGTCTTCTCTAATGTTTACCTTTTGTAACCCATCCCATTCAGAAGTTCCCTCGCCCATTTACAGGGAACGGACGATGTCCAAATAAGGGCCTAATTATAATAAAACGTAAACATTTTGTTCCATTTTTTAAAGAGCAGCTATTTTTTTATGTCAAATTAAGCCTATTAAACCACGTTTTTTACTTGTTTTCATCAATTTTCCAAAACGCTATTCACATATGAATGATGTAAATATGTTTGGTCGTTGTTGAACGGGGTTCAACAAGGTCTTCGTCGTTGTTTATCTTGAATCGACAAGACGGCAAGACGGGTTTATTTTGCTCGGGCAGCTAAAGCTGCCCTTGCAAAATAAACCCATCTTACCATTGTCGATTCAAGATAAACAACTCTGAAACCTTATTGAACCCCTAAATAAACCGTGTCTTTCCATGACAGACAAGATAGGTTTATGGGGAGTCGAACTTCAATTTTTGAAAGAAAAAATTCAGTGTTAATATTTGAAAATGGTCACATCGCTTTAACATAGGGCAAAATATTAATTGATAAATATGATATAAAAAAGAATTTAAATGAATAAGTAAAATAAAATAAACAGCAGAAAATCTTATCATAGATACATGTATCATCTGTAATTTTAGGGAAATGTTTGTTTTGCTTCTTGGAGGAAAGAGTATGCATTGAAACAACATCTACACCAGCAACAAAACAAAAACACACATTTGAAACTGTGAAAAATAAAACAAACAAAATAATGTTCCCCTAGAAGCCAGGAAGACCCTAGCCACTACATGTACACATAGTTTGCACCACACGTTTTATAATGCGTGGGTTTCCAAGAAGACCCTAGCCACTACACATAGTTTGTACCACACGTTTTATAATGCGTGGGTTTCCAAGCAGACCCTAGCCACTACACGTTTCTGTTCATGCTTTTATAAAGTACTCTCTAATTAAAGTGTGCACGTGTAGCGTAGTGCTGTTTTGTGATGTAGCATAGAACCTTTCAACGTGGTACTGTACATAGGTTTTTAATATTCATTAAATGTTCAATATATTCAGTTGGATACATCGTGTCTTCCATGTGGTATTGTATGTGGTGGTATTAATTGAAAGTCACGTGCATTTTTGGATAATTCATGAGTAAGCCAATGTTGCCAATCATTTCTGATTTTGCAGAAGACTTCTTAAACACCTGTTATTTATCAATCATTAATTCGTTGGCCATTGGGTTCTTTGTAGTTTGTAATATCTTCCTGATTCCTGTACCAAATCTTCCTGATTTTAAGATTGTTATGTTGGTATCTCTGTTAATATAAATGGACCCGAGACAAGTATCGAGTCTGTGAGCCACATATACATTCGCTAAATAATGTATTTCATATGATTTGTCCTCACAAAAATTATAGCCAACAAAATAATGTTCCTAAAAGCCAAGAAGACCTAAGCCACTGCACGTTTCTGTTCATGCTTTCTATATTGTGACAATTAAGGCTCTAATTTAATTGCCAAGATTGACAACACACTCTTTGACATAGTAGGTTTTCACTATTCATTAAATATTTAATATATTCAGATACATTGTGTCTTTCCATGTGGTATTGTGGTTGTATTAATCTTCCATTGGTGTGTATGGATTTCAATTCCATTTGGATTCTCACAAGGTTTGATGGAATTCTTATGAGGGGGTGGGGGGGGGGGGGGGGGGGGGGTTCAAATATTACGTAACTTTTGAGATGGATAATACATTGCATAACTGATGAGCAGTATATCATCCGTGTATGCATGAATTGTCCTTCAAGATGAATTATCAAATTATCATTTTCATCAGTCCCCAGGAGGGGAACAAGAGGGACATGTACCCCCTCCCATGTGTCCCTCTCCCTATGTTTAAGTAAAATGACAATAAAAACCCCTGTTGTTCGGACCTGATTGACCAATTATTTACGAATTTGCAAATTGTTGAAAATTGATGAAAATGTCACAACATTTTTGAGAAAAAAACCAAAATGCCCTAACGACCCAACCCTAGCTGAGAGATAAATATTCCCTTTCAGACAATTCAGACTGAATGTTTGATCACACTCCAAACACAAACACATCTCAAGATGAATTGATGCTGATCTAAATAGCTATCAAGATATATCTTAGAAGCATATTGGTATATCCTTGGTATAGACATTCATAAGTACGAGTGTTAAGACCTCATTACGGAATAAAGCTGTACAATCCTTTAATCTGCCGGTAGAGGATTTTGTGCTAGGTTAATTCCATGCTGTCTTACACCAAGGATAAACCAGCATTTTCCCGAGGTTCAAAGCACTTATATTTCACACAACCAGTGATTGAATGATTATAGGTCAATAAATGCGTATGTGTTGTTTCGAGAGAAATTAGACAAATCAATACGTGAAAGTGAATAATGGGGGAGTGATATTGTGAGCATATCAACATTTCCCAAGTGTATTGATTTTTCTAATTTTTCGAGACACAAACATACGCATGAATTGACTTAATACACGACACTATACAAATTGAAATCACAATTTAAGCATTATTTTTATCTATGTAAAAACGAATAAAAACATGTTAACAAGTTTGCTTACACCCGCAATAAAAATCAGCGAACCCGCGATTCCTGAACAACAAATAAAAACAAAGTGAGCAATTTGAACGAAGCACACATGGAGTGCATTAGACACTTTCAATGCATTCCGCGTATTTTAGTTTCTTGCTTTCTGATTGTTTCGACACTATTTTAAAACCCTAACCCCGGTTTAGGATTTTTGACCGGGATCACAATTTTCGAGGAAAAAACACCAACTAAATCTCCGGGAACCTGCCGGGATTCGATCCGGGGACCCTCCGTTCTCAAGCCCCACCTTCCAACCACTAAGCCATGGCCCTCAGCTACACATTCGTGCAGTATACTGCACTCATTATATAGGCTCGGTTGACTACGTCATCGAAAACCGACGGCGCATGCGTTTGGAGAGGGACTTTGGATTAGCATTTTTTAGCACTCAGGGGGTTAGGGTTAAGAGTGTGTATGAATAACTATCATAGTTGTCACAATGGTCAATTGCATGAATAAGATTGGTAAAATTCCCACATTTTGAGCTATTGATTTACTCGAGAATTGAAAACATTTCTGCCCACTTGGCAAAATTTGCAACAACAAAAAAATTGCATATACCTCATAGCCTATTTTCTAAAAAAAATAAAATTGCACAGCACTTAGCTTTTTTGCACAACGTTTCTGAGACAGACTTTCTTCTTTGTTTGGCCTTATGGATATCTTTGTATTCCACTGACACAGCAATATATTGATATCCTATATTAAATTATAATTTGAATCAGGGAAAGGAACAAAGAGTGTGGCTTTCTGCTTTAGGTCAACAAAAAAAGAAGAAGTAGATGTGTTGCCCTCAAGCACCAATATTTTGGAATGTTTCTAGTGTGATAATATAGTGTGAAACTATTTATTCAAGCAAACCTATTAATTTGAAGCAGAAAATAGTAATATTTTAACAACTTAGGTAAAATTTAAATCTTGAAAAAGAAAATTGTGACTCTTAATTTTGGAGATTTTAGGGTCAGTCGCTGAGGACAACGACACAACCATTTCTTGTTGGCCTTAGATAGACAGCACACACGGAAAACAAGTGTCATATAACATTTTGAAATGTTCAAAAGGACGAAATAAATTACAAGCTCATTTTACAAAAACAAGAAACAGCATGTCTCCTAGAAACATTGAGTCAATGAACTCACAGAACTCACAAATTATCACAGGTTTCTCATTGTACATGGATCCTGGATGGTGCCAGGAGGAAACAAAAGGGGAGGGGGGGGGGGGGCAGGAAGTATTATCTGTTTGTTTTGTGTGGTGTTTTTTTTTTGGGGGGGGGGGGGGGGGAAAGGCTTTTACTATAAGCTCAACCCCAATTCCTCTCCTGAACAAATTTAGCCCTGCACTGATATTTCAAGTTCAACACATTTTCATGACACATGTTATATATCCTTACAAGTGATAATAGTTTCATTTTATTAATTTTTTCCCTGCGAGTTTGAAAAGCTAAATATTTACCGATGTACAGTATTCCATACACATCCTTTAATTTAACATGAAAATGTATTGATCATAAAGATATCAGACTTTGGGAATCATGGGGTTGTAAATAAATGCTTAACCCATTTTGATACTAGTACTCAAAGTCACTTCTTTTTGTCAGCGCCACATATCCCTTTATTGACTGTGAATGTAGGTGCTACGAGCCCCCTCTCCCCTCCCGACTCGATTCCAGTCGTGACTTGAGTCACTGTGTTATCTTATAGGGGGATTTCTTGTGATAAGTCATTGGCACTTTTATGGAGATGTGCAATCAGCAACATGAAAATAGATTGTAAAATTGACAGGAATTTTGAAGGTAAACAAACACATTTATGGAAAGCTGTATTCCTTCCTTCTCCCCCACCATTTTTAACATTTTTCACTTTTTAAAATTATTTTATTTTAAACTTCTAGATAATACATTGTTTCCAAATGTCAGAAGTCAGTTGAAAACGCATCTACCAATTATCCCCATCCCCTATCTATTTTCCCCAGGTGTTACTAAAATAAATCTCGAAAGATTGCTACAGTATTACTGCCTTATTTCAAGTGATCTATACCGTGCAAGGATTTATACTTATGTTTGGTTTCACTTGTCCTTTTGTATGCCTGTTTGTGGCACTGACGTTGCAGTCTGTCAGACACTGTCCATATTGTAGTCTAATAGCATAACATGTTATTCAAATGGGAATGAAATTGCAAAACATTTACTGATGAAACAGTATTTTTAATAAATAAGTAGAAAATTATTTTGAAATTGAATGTAATTATTATTAAAGTGAACTTGACATTTCGGGCCAATTTAAAACTAATTTTAAGTAGTAAGGGGAACAAAATGGGATGGGGATCGGGCATAATTCTGTTATACCTTACACACCAACATTGGTAGTATGCATCGTTCTTAAAAATCATGCACTATGAATACCTCTGAAGGGTATAACAGAATTACTCCGGGGATCGAGCTGACTGGGATGGCAATCTGAAAAAGACTGAGACTCTGCATTGGATGGTATATAATGGTCACATATTCTTTTACTTTTGTTATATTGTATCTCATGGATGCATTCGCTGAGTTGGCGGATGCCACTGTTCTTAAAGGGACATACTCGTGGTCGAATGAAATGGAAGTACTTTGTATGTGTAGGGGTTATTAATTCACATATTATCAATCATGTTTCAGTTTCATTGTTATTCGGGAAATGAAACAAGAAGCAATTTATGGGCTCATTTGAAACTTTAGCAGAAGACGATTCGCAATTGCTCTTGGGAGTTACATACGGGATATTGTTAAAATGATAACGTAGCTTAGCTAGACGATATTTCAGTTTTTTAGCTAGCGCCATTGACAACAATGAGAGTTAGCGTTTGTTAGTAACCCTAACCCCTGAGGCACTTTTTCCAAATATTTTTTTTTGCGGCCAAAGAGTGAGGGAAAAAGGGCCCCACGCCCCCTGGAGCCATTATTTCATCAAAAACTGCCGAGCCGGGTGACACAAGCACACCGCATTGTAGTAATTTGTGTGTAATTTTACAATAATACGGCTTGGTTATTAATTCATGTTGATCACACACTAACATCAAGTGAAGAATCAGGGCTCAACTTTCAATTTCATCATTTCATGGAATCATAATCCTGATCATTCAAAATAAGAAATTGTATTTCATGATGTTTATTGCTAGCTACAAATATGTCACGAATTTGATAGAAAATCCCTCTTCTACGATGGAGCACCAATTGAAGATAAGTTGAACTGATCAGTGTTTTCTTTATTTTTTTTAATATGAAGCTTCAAAAAACCCCATAAAACTACTTCAGAAAATTTTAATTATGAATAAATAACTAACTATTGAAGCAACTTTTCCCACCTTGAGTAATGTCCTTTAATTAAGTGTATGTCCGAATAAATAAATAAATAGATATATATATAAATAAAATCAATGAATATGTGAATGACATTGACCCAAATTCCTTAACTCTGTTCAAACTATCCCCTCCTTTAAGATGGATATTTTTAACTCATTAACCGGTCACCCATAGCAATGTATCAACTGTGGCAATCAACATCCTGGCAGTGTTGCCAACAAATTATTAACCCAAGTGGCCTAAATTATTGTAAGATTTTGATGAAATTTGGCAAATAGGATTGCATAAGGAGGATATTTTTAATTAAAACCTCACTCACTCATTCATCTTCTGTATAATAGCAGCTCATCCATTAACAAAAAGATAACATTCATTTTTGCCCAAAATCTATCTCAAGTGAGCATCGCTTTTGTCATATACATATCAGGTACTCTGATTCAGACTGAGATTTCCCAAAACTGTCCACAATTCACCGTGAATCGATTAAGTCAAAATGGCTAATTGGGTTTCAAAAATGAGCCTTATTGGGCTACATGTAGATGCATCCCGAAAACAACTACTGTAAAAGCCAATATTTTCGCGTAAAGATATTTTCGCGCATTTTGATATAAGAGATTTCGCGAATTGTTTTTTTCGCGGGTGACCTTCTGGATGCATTGCATTAATGTTGAAAACAATATTTTCGCGTGTTATCATTTTCGCGGAAAAATATTTTGCGCGAAAAGCGCGAAAATAAAACCACCTCGAAAATTTCAGCTTTTACAGTATCTCTGTGCAGCAACAGAATAGGGAAAACACTGTCATTTAACACTTTCCACGCGGCAGGCGGCTGCAGACGACATTCCAATATTTCACAAATTGTTTCAAAAATGTCAAAATTATTAAATTTCATCACCATATTTGGAACCACCTTGAGAAATGCATTAAGATAAGTACAAACATTCCTAGTATTGGTTCAGTAATCCTTGAGATAGACCTTGAAAGTTGATAAAGGTTTCTGAAAAATCTATTTTGTGTATGGTAAAATAATAGCCGCGTGGAAAGTGTTAAGTGCTCTATCGGAGTCCGTCAGACAGGATAGGCCCCAGGCAGGGGAAAGAAGTCCCCCATCCTCTCTTATACTTATCATTTGAAATTTACTTTTTTAAAGGGCATTCTTATTCAAGGCCATTTTAGAAGCACCATTGCCACTAGACGTATGAAAGCATTGAAAAGGGTCCATTCATTTACCTCTTTCATGTTGATGTATCTCAAAACAATAGATTTGATTCCAAAATCTTTCATTAATGTTCAGACTGCCCTTAACTTTAAAAAGCACACATAGAGAAGCGCCCTCACTGTTCTCAAAAACTAGGGCTTTTTGTTATACTTTCATGTGTAAATAAAATTCATAATCATAAGGAAGAGCCAGACATTTGCAAATAAATGACATTGTTAATAAATATATATCTGGATTTTCATTATTACACAATACCCACACACTTCCAATCCATTTAGTGTTTATAGTTCAATCAGTTCCAAATTGGCGAGAAATATTCGGTTTTATCTAACCGCGCGCAAAAGTAATCCAAGCGTATAAGCGCAATTTTGGCATACGTAAGCGTCACACAAACAATGACACTGCAACATTGTGCGCCATATTGCGCCATGCGAACACAAGTTTATTTAGTCAATCTTTACAAATTTGACAAATAACCAGATGTTTAGAATTTTGTCAGATTTAGGGGATTTTCCTTATTTATAACTTTTCGTTAAGAATATAATGGACCATTGTCAATGCAATATCTTAGTGTATTCTATGGTTTTGAAAGAAATTTTTAAATAAAAAACTTGTTTCAACATCACTTAACCCTAATTTCCTACATGACACAGAACCACACAGCCAGCAGCAATTCAATGGGCTCCACACAAATCGTCCATAGATGCAGATACGCGCAAATCATATCATCACATTGATTTGCTGGCATAATTAAGTGTAAATATAACAAATACATTGTCAATTTTGATTTCCCCCTGATATAGGTTGATATAGGGAGCTGACAATGCAGTGCAAATAAATACAATTTTATGTAGCAATTACATTAATCATTTACAAATGTCTTGTTAAGAAATCCCTTGAAAAATATCTTAAAAAGCTATGCAACAAAACTGTTTTGACAGTGTGAAATCATAAATACTGGAGATTTATGGTGAAATAAATTTCTTTAGCAGAAAATGATCTAATATTTGTTGCTAGATATTACATTTCTCATTTGAATGGCAATTTTTGATCTTGTTACCATGGTAACACTCTTAGCGCTACATAATCTGCACAACGTAAGCAAACTAATAATCGTTTTTGAAACAATTTTAGTACAAAATTAGATGTGAAGTAGAGATTATTTAAGTGAGAAAAATCATCAAATGCATTTCAAGATATGAAATAAAATAAAATGGTCTTTATAGTATCTTGCAGGATTGTTTGATAAAACAACATTTGTCAAACTGAAGGTTTTCTTGGGCAGGCGTAATATTTTGTAGATACAAATCTGAAAGTATTTATTTTTCACTCTTATTGTAGATATCTCTGCCTAAAAGTGCATTTATTTAGCCAATTTATAGGCGATTTGACAAAATACTCTGCTGTTTTTTAAATATAATAAGGAATTTCAGATTTTTTTCACCTGATATGAATATTATACAAATCTGAAAGTAGTTATTTTTCATGTTTTTATTTTTTGGCAAATTTTAGGCAATTTTAACAAAATAGTCTGCTGTTTTTTAAATATTATTTCAAGATATTTCAGATTTTTTTCACCTGATATAAATAACATGCCTGCTTTCTTCACCATTAATTTGCCAGTCCAAAAAGCCAAAATAAAAATAAAATTAATAAAACAACATAAAATGAAATAAAATAAAATGCAAAAGTGCTTTTTTAATTTTTTAAATTTGTTTATTAAGGTTGCATGTTCCTATGGCTGATTGTTATTTGATATTTTAATAGAGCTTGCTGAGCTCAACAATTATCTGAAATTTGAGATTGATCGGAGGTCAGTTTTCTAGATATGACAATTGTATTGTCAAAAATGAAGCAAAATTGAAGCGTTCATTTCTTTTGTTTCTTATTGTTTTTTTGGACCCCCTAGCCTACCTAGCAAAAGAATCTATGCAAAAATGTTTAATTAATTTTTACAAGAAAAGTATAAATGCTACAAAGCTGAAATTTTGGGATCTTGTAAATTATAGTTTTTAGAAAGTTTCCTGTGCTGTGGGAGGCTGTAAGACATATCTGCATAATTATGAAATGTTCTGCATTTTTGGGTAGACTCAAATATTCTGAATAACATTTGCAGGTATGTCAAATCCAAAAGTTGCACATTAATAAGAAATCTGCAACATTTCAAAAATAACCCCACGAATTCAACCGCCCAAGAACAAAGTGATTGGTTTGAAAATCCCTGCGTGAATAGCAGCACCACTAGGCCCAAGCGGTGTCGGCAGACTAGATTTAGGAATTTAGCTCTTGTGTAACATTTATTTTGTCAATTTACAGTCGTTTCTCTGAATATAATCGTAGCTATACCCCGCCATGAACGATCACAGATGATCAAACGATGATACGATCGGCCAGAAAGTAACTTTGCCTTTCCCATTCATTGCGCATGTTCCTTGACCTAGGAAATTCATTGGGCAGTCAATTTGCCTTTTGTAAGTGGCTACGTCATGGAAGGTGCTAGGGGAAACCCCACAATCATGACATCGGCAGCAGTACATAGACACAGCGAACAATTCGGATTGGGTTTCGCTGATTAAATAATACTTATGTTATAAAACTTGGCAGTTTACTGTGGAGACTTTCAAACAACATACTTGACTCAGATTTTAAACAAAAAAATCCAGAATGTTTTGGCAAGCTTCCCGATTGTCAACCGGGCGCTGGTTTGAGCAAAATATCAGCGCTCGGTCGTTTATTTTTTCAGCATTACCGTCCACTTATTTTGACCCTTAGATATAAAGCAATATTGATATTATGTTCCAAATGCAAGATGTTTACTCACATTTTAGATGATTTCGTCAACCAGGTCGGTTGCCTTCCTTAGTAATGGCTTGATCCACTTCAACGAGAGTTGTTTTTCTCGTTCCCAGGATACAAAGTTGTGATGAGTGGATCAAGCACGCAACTTGGAGAATAACAAGCCTTTTTGTTGCGGTCGTCAAGTATGAGAATGTCAGGTTAACGATGTTCAATGTTAATGTTGACTTGGAGAATAACAAGCCTTTTTGTTGCGGTCGTCAAGTATGAGAATGTCAGGTTAACGATGTTCAATGTTAATGTTGACTTGGAGAATAACAAGCCTTTTTGTTGCGGTCGTCAAGTATGAGAATGTCAGGTTAACGATGTTCAATGTTAATGTATAAATCTGAATTATTGCTATATATCAACCAGTTGACCAGTGACGAGTTTGTTGAGATATCTGTAAAGGTTGCCTTGGTTCCTGATTGATATGGTTGCCTATTCTATCAATATCATGCCTTTTATACATGCCATGAATCGCATACATCCATTGAGAATATGAGAAGCAGTGTAATCAGTTAGTATGAATTGGGTAGTATGAATTATATGTACAATAATTGTAACCATTTTTTAAACATAAATTACATACACTCTATTGTATAGTTTAATCAGTTCCAAATTGGCAAGAAATATTCAGTTTTTATCCCTCTGCGCGCAAAAGTAATCCAAGCGTACACGCACGATTATGGCCACGCGCACGATTATGGCCACATGCACGAGATTTTAGTCGGACGCCCCCGGTCACGCACATGGTGCACAGTGCGCTTGTTGTCTTCATGTGCAACAGCCCTCCTGTATTCATTCGCTGCTGTAATGAGGCTTTGCCAATTTGTAACTGATCAAACTATAGTGACTTGCTTTAATAGTATTATTGGACATGGCAGGGTGGGCTCTAAGGACGATGGAGACTTCATCATCCATTGTACTGGTAATAACACAATTGTCTCCATAGCTCTAAAAGTCAAGCTTTCACTCATCCAAATTGATTTTGGCCAATTAAAAACCTTGCTGCCTTTTCCACTCTGCCATGCTTATAACCAGCGAATGTAGAATGATCGTTTGTTTTATAGTAGCTAAATTGAGGTTTGCCCATGTGAGCGTGAGCTGTGAATTATAGTAAGATGTACGTGACCCACACGCTGCAAATCTACATTGTACACGTTATGAACTAAATAATGTTACCAATATTCTTTTCCTGTGAAATTTGCAGCATTAAAAAGCACAAGTCACATTTTGAAAAATGTGATAACACTTTTAAGTGTTGTCACATTTTTCAAAATGTGACTTGGGAAGTCTTTAAAATTGATTGATTCTTGACTAAAAAAAGCACGAGCCATGCTTTCAAAATAGCTACATCGGTGGTAGTCTGTTTCAAAGACTAGCAATTCTCTTCACAAACCGCAGCACTACCGAATGCTGAAGGCATGTGGGTTTGTGCTCAAAAGAAGGGCTTCATTAAAGACTACGTTGGGGGGTCCTCTTCGGCAATAGCAGCATAAGAAATATAAAGAATGAAATTTGTATTCTAGTCTCCTTAATTAAAATTAAATTGCCGCCAATTATATTATTTGGTTGGTTGGTTCGGTCCTGACGACAGCTCGTGACCTTACAGATACTACGCCACAAATAACGATTTTCAGCAAAGGACAATCACAGAGAGGGTGTCCAGTAATCCATTTTATTTGGTCAATCCACCGGGAACGAGGTCTGCCTTTCTTACGCTTCCCTTCAATCATGCCTTGCATGATCATCTTCTCTAGGTTGTTTCCATTGCTACGTGAGATATGGCCGAAGTAGCTCAGCATCTGGGTGTTGATGGCATGAAGAAGTTGTTTAGACACCCCGATTTCGTCAATAATACTGGCATTGGTCCATCTCATTGTCCATGAGATACGAAGCATACACCTCCAACACCACATCTTGAAAGCAGCTATTCTGTTTTTGTCAGCTTTTGTTAGGGTCCACGTCTCACATGCATACATGGCAATTGGAAATACAAGGGCTTGGACAAGCCTGTTTTTTGTTGCTCTGGTTCTTCCTCTGTCAGCCCAGATCTTGCTTAGGTTGACCATTGCTGATCCAGCCATTGCTAAACGGTGTCTAAATCTCTTGGCTGCAACCATCCTCTTTGGTAATCAGGGATCCAAGAAAGTTGAATTTCGAGACCAATTCCACCTCATTACCATCAATTATGAGAGGCTCTCCAACACCATCTGCGCCTATGGACAAGTCAGTGTTGTAGTCGAGTCCACCCTACCCGAGTCCGAGTCCTTACCTTTCGAATCCGAGTTCGAGACCGAGTCCGAGTCCTTCATGTCCGAGTCCGAGTCCAGTACATTGGCTATCTGATCTCTTGTGCTGTGGCCTTTCCTTTTCTTGGGACACATACAGATTTTCAAAGGAATTTTTCCAACGATCCTTGATTTTGTCACTTTCAGTTAAGACCTTTCCTTGCTCATCCTTGATGATAGCCAATCTAGTTGTCGTTTTTGAGATGATGTTTTTATATTATTTATAATGGTTATATATCGGAAGATGATGTGAAATTAAATTGCCGCAAAAAGTTGAATAAATGCTTATTCGCTAAATTCAGTTGCCGTCAGGGTTCTAGCTACGGCAGGTGGCATCGAGCAGTCAATGAAAGCCCTCCCACCCAGCACTTATTCACCACAAAATTGTAATAAATAAGCTTAATAATACAATTTTAACTGGTGTTGTATGAACTAAGAAGTAAAACTGAGTATTTTTATGGTATTTCCCCTTTTTGATCAAATAATACATCAATATTTGGCCAGGGAAATTGGAGCCCGGCACTAAAATTGCTCTAGCTATAACCATTGCCGTGAAATTAAGTTGTTTTACAGTTGCCATCTCTGTAATGTGATATTTGTAATTATCAGATGTAAAGATGGAAAAATCATACATAGTGCTGTATTTGAAAATAGATAAAGGAAATCAGTATCATGTAGTTGTAATTTGTCAATTAGATGTAAAACTTTACTACAATTTTAATATATGTAGGTGTACTTTCAAACCCCAAACCTTCTCTCCCCATTTCTAATACAATTCCCCACCCCAATTATCATATCATAATGAAACTCCCCTACCCATTCATTTCCACTTTAGATAGAATTCTCATACTATAATTTAGGGAAAATGCGCTATGACGCAAAAGTGAGAAAAAAACCCCCGCTTTTTGGGAAAAAGGCACTTTTTTCATCCCACCACTGCACATTTGTTCAAAAGTTGTCTAATTTAAAAAAAAAATGTTCATTTATAAAAAATAAAAAAAAATTGCACAACTGTGGAAGTGTTCATTCTAGACTTGTTTAGTTTTAATTTAGATTTAAATGAAAAATGATGGTTTTGACATTGAAATAAGAAATGTGTAAAAATGCAAAAGCGCAACTTACATAGCTTAGGATTTGGGTTTATTTTTAAAGCAAAATGCATGTATGCACACTTTGCCCCAAAACGCATAACAGGCAACATATTTAGTGCTTTTAAAAAGCACACATTCCATAGCCCTATCATAATTGAATTCCCCACATCCCAGACACAATTACCTCGCACAATATAAGTTTCACACCTAACGTATTCCCCAGGTCATTTATTGATTAATTTGTGATCCATCCAATTAACGACCATAATGAGTATAACGTGAATTGCGACAGACAACAAAGTATGATGACATTGGCAAACATAATAGTTATTTTAAATACACTTTTGGTGTGCAATACATGTTACAAGGATGTAAGTTTTCCGGATTTTCCCGGAATTCCAGATTTTTTAAAATTAAAAAATAAATAAAAAAAAAAAAAATAAATAAATTTAAAAAAATAAAAATAAAAAAGAATCCAGCAGAAAACATTAAGAATAGGTAAGCCTATGTACAATGTATATGTTTTTCAAATTATCAAACATTTATTAACTGCTTTTTAACATGTCTTTTATGTTGAAAATAGCAAAGAAATTGCTTCATTTACAGTGCTAAATCCCAAAAATGTGGAATTTGTAACGACCTTCGCGCTCGGGCTTCGGTCGCTCCGCTCCCTCAGATATTACATTTGTAGGATTTTTTTCAAGGAGCCACTTACATCCCTGATTGTTATCATAAGGGGTAAAAACATCGCCCTCTTCAACGGGCAAACAGACCTCTCAGGTTGCATCGATAGGCTTTTGTATTCTTCTTTCCCCTTCAAAATGCAAAATGACCTTTACAAATAAAAATAAATCTGTAAAACTTGAGCAGCCGTAAAGTGATTTATATGATTATATATCTGAGGACTTTCAATATGAGAATTTAGTTCGTGTCAACACAGGCTGAAAAAGCAGGCATACGGAAAGCTCCTTGCAGGGAAATTTGAGCATTTGGAGGGACATTTTGGCATTAAGAGGGAAATGTTACTCTTTCTTTAAGAAATGCATTCCATTTTGGAGGGACATTTGGAATCGCTTGCCGGGAAAAAAAACCATTTTTCAGGCCATGCGTGTCAAATTGTTTCAGTATATAATTAGGGTGGGGGGGGGGGGGGGGGGGGGACCAAATAATTGTGGGCAAAATGTTTACTTTTATTGTAAAAAATTGCCTGAAATTAACTTAATTTGTTCTGAATTAGCCATATCAGACCAATTTTAAAATCCAACACTTTTGATTGTTAGGAGGGAATTTTGGTGGGGCTGGAGCTGATTGGGGGAAAGTGTGGGGAGATGGTCGTGACCCCCCCCCCCCCCCCCCCCCCCCCCCCGCCCCCTTTAGTGCCGCCACTGTCTTTATTACACAATTTCATTTAACACTATTTAAAATGATTTGCTTTAATTTTTTTCTATATATGTACAGTTATATGAACCTGAAGCAGTGCCCATCTAGAATAGGTTACGTAGGTAGTCAACTAGCCAGTCTTAATCTCTCCAACAATAGATTAGTGAAACTTCCGGAAGAAATAGGACTACTAAGAGGACTGGAAGAATTGTTTCTTCAATACAACTGTTTGGAAGAATTACCGGTTAGTATGTATTGTCCGGTATACAAATATTGAATGCCCGAGAGTGTGATTGTACAAACTATATCACAAGGTCAAATTTGGATTTTTCCATTGCACGAGGCAAAGCCGAGTGTTTTGGAATAATCCAAATTGGACCGAGTTATATAGTTTTACTATTGCACAAGCAAACGGCATTCGATATTCGTTTTATATCAAGATATCACATCATTCTTTTCCAGCCATAATGATAGTACAAACTGCATCACATGGTTGAAATCAAGCCTATCATGATATAACTTGTATTATGTAAACATTGGCCACTAGTCTGCACTAGAGGGGTGTGCCTGCACTCTCCATCCACATTTTAATAGAAAACTCTGTGCAGTGATGTTAGAACGGATTCCAACCATATCATTGCACGTATGATTGTAATGCTTCGGCATAATTACCCGCGCAATCAAAGATGAATCGCGGCACTTGTGCATTAATTAATTAATTAATTAATGCTGCTCCAATCACTAGCATACACTCTGATGTCACAGCACAGAGTTATATTGAGTAGATCCCCCAATTCCCTGTTTATACCAACCACTTAAAAATCTCCATTTTTGAAATCTGCCCCATCTCAAGCATTATGATTGATAATGATATAATAACATATCTCATAGTAAATTAAACAGCGGTTGAGGTAACTATTGTACATTCACCTTGCATAGTATTGTTCTGTAATTACACTCCCAAGATGACGGGCTATTTTTAATAACAATCGTAATTAAGTAATGATTTGGTTTCATACGACCACATCTAATAACCAAATTGATGCTTTGATGACTTAATTGCTTAATTGCTCAATACTCTGTTCATCTGCCTCTTGGAAGTGACCTATAGTTTGTTCAGCTCCCTCTTGGAAGTGACCTATAGTTTGTTCAGCTCCAAATTGGCCTCCTTTACAGCAGCAAATTAATTAATACAGAAGGATGCGGGCGTGCTTAGAGGCAACAATCGCACTGTGCATCATATATGTGTGATGCACATTTGTAAATGCCCACAACTGTGGGAGTGCTTATGTTCGCACACCATCTAAATGATTAAATAGCAGTGAAAATGGGGTGTTTGGCCTACAGAGGGGGTATACTATCCTCCATTTTGTTTTTAAAGCAACTCCACAGTATGGCGGATAGGAACTAATCAACTCCACACTTAGAATATGTGTGTGTGATACTCCACAGTTGGGTACCTCTACAAAATAATGTGTGCGTGTGGCCATGTAACCGCGCATGTATGCTTGGATTACTTATGCGCGCGGAGAGATAAAAAACTAATATTTCTCGCCAATTTGGAACTGATTAAACTATAGTAGCATATTCCCCTGAATTAATACCGTGACAGTATTGATGTGCAAGTGGAAGGCTTCGTACTCGTTGGTGTGGGTAAATTCATTTGGATAAACACCTCCAAGCCATTGGAATCACACATGCAATTAGCACTGGATTCATGCCTGCCTCATCACCCAGCTGGTATATGAGTTATAACTAATTGTAGCACTGGATTCATGCCTGTCTTATCCACCCAGCTGGTATATGAGCTTTAACTAATTGTAGCACTGGTTTCGGGCCTGTCTTATCCACCCAGCTGGTATATGAGTTATAACTAATTGTAGCACTGGTGTTGTGCCTGCCTCATCCACCAAGCTGGTATGAGCTGTAACTACTCGTAGTGGTTTCATTGTCCAATGTATGCTGTATTAGCTATATTCCAAGCTGCAACTGTTAGGCAGACACTGGTATTTTAGATGACCCTGAATTGTAATTGTAACACAGGCAATTGAGAAGGGGCCAGATCATTTGCCTTCAGGCATCAAACTTGATGGGCATTTCCCCTTGATCTGATGTAATAATTATGATCTGACAGTGAAGTGACAGCTGTTCATAAAACTGACCAATCTATATCCAGATCTGCCCTTTACTTGAGTGCCTGTCAGGTGTTCATCTAGAATTGAAATTGATATATTATTGAGTAGGCCTACCACATACACAGCCCTGTGTGAGAGAAACTGAATGTTAATTTGACATATAGGCCAGGAGCCCAGTAGGTTTAATCAGCTGAGAAGGTACAAAAGGTTTTATGATCTGATTAGTTTAGTTGGGTGCCAACAAGAGACAATATTTTATATTGCTGCCATGTCGCATCCTGTACGTCATATAGGTGTCAAAATATAAAAATTGTCTGATTATATTGATACGCATATCAAACTCTTCCTGAGATCATAAAGAAGCAAAATTAGTAATGGTTGATTTACACCTGATGCTTAGTTTCTGAGATGTAGGGCAAAATAGGCCAAAGATCCAATTGTGCTTCAAATTATTTGTACATGGGTCAAATTCTCAAAATGCTCCGATTTTTATGAAAATTGTCTCAAATTGTTCAGATGGATACCACAAGCCATACAAAGAATAGTTTGCCATATCTACAAGTTAAAGGGGCATTGAGAGATGTATCGATATACTAAATGAGCCAATAACGTAAAGATAATCATCAACATAGCCCAAATCCAAAATATCATACAATTCCGACATCCCCTTCATGCCAAACTAAGCAAATAACGGCACTTCCGGGTTGAGATTTGCCGCGAAAGTCTGTGAGTAAAACTTAGCATAACTTCCGAATTCAGCACCTTAGTTTCGATATGATCGTATCATGAAATTCATGAAATTTTATATGATAAACGGCGAATGTGGGTAAACTGTTTCAGATGATAGTTAGATATGCCTAATTATTACTTTGATGCAAAAAAACTGATTTCCAGGATAATTGAGGGTGCACTCCCATACGTATCCCTCAATGCCCCTTTAAGCATTTATTAGTTTCTTTAGGTCAACGGTCAGGAAGCTATACCGCTAATGTGTGCTGACCTTTGACCTATTTTGCCCTAGATCTTGGAAACTAAGCATCGGGTGGAAATACAACCATTACATTATTTGCTCCTTATGATCTCAGGAAGAGTTTGATATGCAACTCAGTATAATCAGACCATTTTTACAATTTGACACCTATATGACCTTTGACCTTTGACAGCGGCAACATTAGGCCAGCAAAACTAAATTGTTTGTTTGTCCATTGAGGGAGGGTCCTCAAAAGGTAGGGTCGGTCGGTCAGATATTTTTTAAATACGGATACAGGCTGTATCAAAATGATTTGTACTCTGATATGTTCCATTTTCAAAAAAGCATTAAAAATATAAAATCTCTGATAAATACAATATTTTTGATTTTAATAAATAGGGAATTATGTCAACTTATTGATCTGATAATCTGAAGATAATTGGCCGTTGTTTCTGACCGCTATTGTCATTCAAACGAAGATCGACGTAATCATGGTTTTACTCGCAGCAACGCAAATTTAATAGGTTCACTGCACAAACTCTTTATAAGTAGTGAATATATGAGTGCAGTCAGGAGGAACTTTGAATTGTGCGCTTCAGATCTAACGTTTCGATGAAAATGATAAAAACACCAATATTCCTTTAAAAGCTTGTAAATTCTGAAAAAAATGTTCGATTGTCGTAAATCAAAATTCTTAGAAAAGATGAAACTTCAATAATTTTGCATATAGAAGCAAAATGGTCTAAATGGTTCGTAACATATCAAAAATAATTCTGAAAAACTGATCAGACCACGGTACAAATCTTTTTGATACAGCCTGTATGTATTGGGAATATGAATTGGGCATGAATACTGTGAATTAAAGTCCAGACATTGCTGCTTTACTCTCGGTCACCTTCACACTTTTGATTTCGATCTCTTTGCCAGTCTCCTGCTGTGACAGATTGTTAATATAAAGTTCCAATATTGTCGCATTGGTTGCGACACTGCAAACTCGGTCAAATATTATTTGTGTACCACAAGTTTGCAATGCGCAGATACAGTGTTGCCGCCATTGTGATTGAATGTTGCAGAAAGCGAAAAAACGTTGTGTTGAAGTTTTGTAAGAAATATATACGTGAAAGTGTTACTAAACCTCTTTTTCCCTGTACTAACTACCCCAAAAATTATTTATGCTGTTGAGCAACATTTTGGGAACAAATATTAACCGTAACTAGATTTTTCATATTTTCGTTTTTAGTATAAAAATGACATCAATTGCACGCACGATCAATTTTAATTTAGTCCTTTTAATAGTCCCTGCGTGTGCCAAGTTTATGCAATACATATCATGTAACATGGGACTGAGCATTGGGGATGGTGTTATATAGACCAGATTGACGATTTCATATCGAAATCAGGGATAAAATGGTCTGTTTGGCTATTCAAATTGCTCAAAAAGTTGTTTTAAAAAAAATGATAGAAAATAAAGTTTAGGCTCCCTAAATTGTTTTGCGTCCGCCACCTCTGTAATTTGAGGGCCCATGGGCAAATTGTGCTTTAAGCCTTAGAACCCGAAAAGTCGCTAAAGCGGCTTATCCGTGAAAGTGGTATAACCCAAAAAGTCGCTAAAGCGGCTTTAACCGGCCTCAGAACATGTGACGAATTGATCATATAACTTCGAGTGGTCATATGACTTCTTCAAGTCACATGATCATCCAATGTGAAATACCTTCTTATCGCTGTGTTTTGATCAAATTTTTCGCAAGAAAACTGTCATAAATGGCAAGAAATAGGACAAAATATGCAACTGGATCTTGTGCAGATGATTTTCAGGCAAACAGGGATGTACCGGATTACGGTGAAAATGGCGATTTTGTGGCGATTTTGAGGCT
Organism: Ophiura sarsii; assembly: GCA_035610835.1. Lineage (NCBI taxonomy): Eukaryota > Metazoa > Echinodermata > Ophiuroidea > Amphilepidida > Ophiuridae > Ophiura > Ophiura sarsii. The sequence continues at coordinate 106,514,944 of CM069441.1, forward strand.
AAAAACGGACGGTGAAAATGGTGTTTCTATTGCTTTCTACGCCTGTTATTGACTGACTGAATACGTAAGAAAGAGGGCAGTATGCTATTATAGAATAGAGTTAGCCAGAGGGTGACAGATAGGAACGAAATTCACGATACCATGTCATCAGTCCCGACTCTTTAATCCCATTTCCCAATGAAAGACAAAGATTAAAATAAATCAAATACTGTAAAACAACTTAATTTTGCTAAATTTGTTAGGAGATCCAATTCGCCAAATTGCTATCTGCGAATACAGAACGAGCATAGCTAGACCCGATCAGAGGGAGCAGCACTGGTATTCTAATTGAAGATATGATTACCCCCTTTGCAAGTTCCTAATACTGAAACACAACAAACTGTTGGTTTTTTTAAACTTAAATAAAATTCAAAATGTGTCACATCCTGCAAGTACTTCCATGTTTGCTTGAAATTTTAACATTATTGGCTTGTCTGCTTCTTATCCTAACACCTTCCACGCAGCAGGCGCCTGTAGACGACATTCCAAAATTTCACAAAATGTTTAAAAAAGTTCACAATTATTGAATTTCATCACCATATTTGAAATCACCATGAGAAATGCATTGAAATAAGTGCAAACATGCCTAGTATTGGTTCAGTAATCCTTCAGATAGACTTTGAAAATTGCAAAAGGTTTCTGAAAAATCTGTTTTGTATAATGGTAAAACTAACATCCGCGTGGAAAGTAAGAGAGGTGCGGAGGAAAATGAAACAATTTTTCTTTTTTCATCACAGATCTAATGTACACCAGATATCTTGGCTCTGCTGTTGTGTATTGTCCTTTGTGGTTATATTGGTTTTACCAGTATCTCCATTCTTGGGTCTTCAAATATATATATTTACCCCTCCCCAACCTTCTCCACAATATTTATATGCTAACGGTACCCATGTATGATTTATCCCCCTCCAGGAGTGTATTGGAAATTTCCCCAGGCTACAGGAGCTTGATTGCAAGAATAATCGTCTCAAGGAGCTGCCCGTAGCTTTAGGAAATCTTAGCTATTTATCTGTGCTAAATGTCACCAATAATATGCTGACATACTTACCAAGTGCAATAGGCCAGCTGACCAAATTGGAGGAGTTATGTGCACAGTAAGTTCCTGGTGGAGGGGTTAGGGGTGGTAGTGTAATGTGTACGGATAATACTCCAACATATTTAGGTTACAAGGTGGTTATATAAAAAAAGTTAACTCATTTTTGGCAGATCTTTTTAGCTACTTACTCATACAATTTGGTAAATCTCTTTACATTTAATCAAAGCAGAGGCTATATTAAGCATTACTGGACCAAAAATCTAAGACTTGGCTCATTTCGTTTAAGACGTATAGAACGTTAAAGTTAACATGTGTAAAATTGGTTTGTCCACAGTAGCCTTCTCATCTTAGTCCATTTGACTAAAGATTATGAACAGGATTTAACCCCCTGAGATCTACCGGTCGATTGGTCAGAAAGATAGATACATCAAGTATTGCACCAATCAGAGACATTTTTACAACAGTTGTATCCCTGATAAAGATTGGAGTGAAATATTTTACAAGCTGCATTTTAATTGGCTATTCAAATGAGTATATCTTGCAATAAACCACTCAGAACTATTGTAAGATAGGCCGGTAGTGCCCAGGGGGTTAAAGACATGGAAAATAGCACTCTTAGACAACATTTTTGTCTTTAATTAATAATCAATAAGCAAAAAATAGGTGTTGGTAAATTATATTGCAATGGCCTAAATAGATTATTTGGACCAGGTACCTAAATCGATTATTTGGACCATGTATGACTTCTGTGGACAAGTCAATTTTGCACATGATATCTTTAAACTACCATATTTCATAAACGTAAATAATCCAGACTGTAGATTTGTTGCCCAGTCAATCAGTCATACTCAATAGCAATTGCTTTTATAAGATGCAAAGAGATTTATAAACATATATTAGTAAATAGAAGAAAATGGCTGTCAGATGTGGGTTAACTTTTTTTGAACCACCCTGTACTGTAGGTAATATCACTAATACACACGCTACACCATGGAGTTGTGTTAGATCCTTATTATTCACTCGGATAAATGCAACTTCAACTCAAAACTACTGGTATTTTGTATTAGTGAGCATCGGCACATTCGCAGAATTTCGGCTCTGCACATTATAACCCAACTTCTCTCCTTTAAAGGGACATTAAGTGGTGTTGAAAATTTTAAATGTTTAAAAATTCACTTCAGAATTCAAGGTTAAACATTGAAAATTGCCATTATTGTTGTTTCTACTAACAAAAACACAGCAAAACTTGATTAAAACAATATCATCGCTATTTATTGAAAAACGCCCTCTATGCAAATATGGTTCGCGTTATGTATCATGCGTACTGCAGGGGGATACTGTCGGACGTAAAATGCTCGTCCCGGGGGACGAGCATTTTTGAATCGATGTTTTCTTGTACAAAGAGAGCTGATTTGTCTTAATCCTTATAGGTGTAAGTTCATACATGTAATACAATTATAAAAATAAACTAATCTCAGTTTTTATCATAATTGAGGGCGCTGCCTCCAACACATCTCTTAGTGTCCCTTTAAGACTCTACTCCTCAACATCTGAATATAGTCGAAAGGCGTCTCCGTATAGAGAAGTCCAAGAGCGGGCGGGCAGTATTTGATCACATGATACGTCACTGTTCTGAGTGTATTATAGAGCATTCACCATAGGTCTACTTAGCAGAGTATTATTAGTTGAATTATTTAACACTTTCCGCGTGGCAGGAGTCTGCAGACTACACTTCCAAAACGTCACAAAATGTTTAAAATATGTCAAAAGTATTGAATTTCATTACCATATTTGGAATCACCATGAGAAATGCATTGAAATAAGTACAAACATGCCTAGTATTGGTTCTGTAATCCTTGAGATAGACCTTGAAAGTTGAGAAAGGTTTCTGAAAAATCTGTTTTGTATATAGTCAAGCGTTTTAAGCTTGCCTTACAAACATGGTGGTGCTGTTATACTTTTTGGTTTCATGCTGTCATTATCCTCATTTTTTTTTCAAACCACAAAAGCTATCTCAACACATTTGTATTGCGATCTTTGAAAACCCGCCACATGGTGGGATATTTCATGTTGGAGATATTTATATCATAAGAAAGCTGAAACTTTGCTGATTTCAGAACTGTTTCACTACAAAAAAAGTTATGAGTGAATGATGATTGTGATTGTCATAAAATGCTACAAAACAAGAAATCATGAAAATAGGCCAAAAAAGATACATAGTTCAACATTATAACTTATAAGGTTAATAAGAATAGTGACTTAAAGGTAGATGACCCGATCACATTTTCGTAACACAGAATTATTTCAAACATACGGAGATTTTCATATCATATGAAAGCTCGTATTTTTCTCATCATCATACTGAAATTTGACGGCCTAAATCGGTATAATTACGGAGAAATCGATGAAATAACGTCGAATTACCGCGAATGGTGGTATACCACCGATATAGTTTGTGTACAACTCAATGGGTACAGTTCACAGCATCTTGTGCGTCTAAAATAAGAACCATTAGAGCTATGCAACTCAAACTTTGGGACACGACTTTTTTAAGGCTGACCTTTCATGTAGAATAGAAAACTTCAAGTTCAAAATCGGAAAAGTGATCGGGTCATCTACCTTTAAAAGGGGGACTTAAGGAAGTCTTTTTTTGGAATTTTGTGAGTGCTGTAATTATTGAACTATGACTCAAATGTACACAAAAGTATACATTTTTGGAAAGAAAATGGATCAGAGAATTCAAATTTAGCATAAATTTTGACAAAAGATGTTGATTTTTTTGGAGAAAATCACAAACAAAAAGAAATCACTTTTTTGACCCACTTTTTTTTTGACAAAGTTAAAAAAAATCATTTTGAGTAAAAAAGGCCCAAATCACCAGATGATGATGTTAAGACACTAAATTAGGTGGTATTTTTTAAAAACCTAATCTAATATTTTTTGAAATTTTCACTAAAAAGTGCGTACTTTTTGGTCAAAATTTCAAAAAATATATGATTAGGTTAAAAAAAAGAAAAAAATGCAACCTAAGTTAGTGACTTTACCATCATCATCTAGGGATTTGGGCATTTTTTACTCAAAAATTAATTTTGTTAGCTTTAAAAAATTGGGTCAAAAAAGTGAATTTTGTGATTTTCTCAAAAATTCAACATTTTGGATCAAAATTGACACCTAATTTGAATTCTCTGATCTATTTCCTTTCCAAAAATGTATACTTTTATATGCATTTGATTAATAGTTCAATAGTTACAACACTCATAAAAATCAAAAAAATCAAATAAAAAACTTCCTTGATTCCCCTTTCTGAAGGTGAAATTTCATAAAAGATGATGACACAAAGTATTGGACATTAATTTTCTAAAAAAATCTTTAAAAAAACAAAAACACTTTTTTTCCCAATTTTTTAAAAACATTTTACCCATAATCCCTAGTTCACATTTTCCGACATCCGACGGGTTTTCACAGATCGCATCACATTTGGTATCATTTTAAAGCTCTAATAATATGCTATCTGCCTGCAAAGTGTCATTGGTATAGCTCATACATAAGTGGAGATATAGCTGTTTGTAGTGTGAGGACCAGGGGTGGTGTCTGAAGCGCAAGTACAAATGCAATGGGGATAATCCCATGCTGTGTTCTTTTTACAATAACTCATCATCTCCTGATGTTACAAACACCATTCTGGTCCCATTTTAAAGGTTATTTAGTAGTCTTTAAGTATGTGATTCAACAGATTTGTCAACAATTTGTAACAACTAAATAATTATGGATATGGCCATGATCCTCAGCTTTCTTCCTATTCGCTACACTGTCAACTTGAATAATCAGCTTCAATTTACCTTATTTATAAAAATGACTATAACAGAAAAAGTGTTCAACCTATGATAGCAAAAGTATACATTTTTGGAAAACAGAATACAGAAATGCAGTTAAGATCAGGGAAGGCTACACCCTAACAAAAATATTTCTGAAAATTCTAAAAATATATAAAATAAAATTGGAGATATTCACTAGCCGGTATATTATCTTACCGACGTAGAAACCTTTGACAATTATATATTATATGATGGGTAATTTCATGAGGAATTAAAATGTCAAGTAAATAATGATAGGGGTAGGTATAAAAAAATATATGGATCTTAAAGAAATTGTGATTTTTTTTCAATCAAACCATTTTAGCACTTGGTCCTTCTATAATTTCAATGGCATATTTGGATTCCTCATGCAATTTCCCTGTTTATGCGATCTCCCAATTTACCGAACACAAAAAAACTCTTTTTTGCCTATGTTACAAATTTATTAGACAGACCGTGAGCTCCTTGTGTTCTGACAAAATGGTCCATCACATCATGTAAGTTATTCTGAAGAGTGTTAATTTAGTCTAAATAGAGGCCAATCACATACCTGCTCCTGGAGCCCTACTGAAGCCAAATGAATTAAAATAAATGGTATGTTATTTTTTTCTCTCCACTTTCAGTTCCAATCAGCTGACTGAACTACCAGATGAAATATGTAATCTAGTACATCTCTCTGTAAGTTTTAATAGAAATAATTACACATAAATCATTCATCTTAGGCGTGTCTTCCCGGAAAAGAATAATAATAACACCAAGTACTGAACTACCAGATGAAATATGTAATCTAATACATCTCTCTGTAAGTCTTTTAATAGGTTGGGGCGGACCTACGTCACGCCGGTGAAAACAATCAAACGCCGGTGAAAACAAAAACAAAAACAACTTGCGCAGATCAATCAATTAAGGCAACCGCACATTGCGCCTACTGCTTATCAAGTGCGTAACGCTCAGCGTTGAGTGCGTGCATGGAATGTTTTGTTTCTGAAACACTGGTTGCCAAGCAAATTTGCTAAAAAATAACTCAAGTGCCCGTATGTCCGCGCCCTCGTATAGAAATAATTACGCATAAATCATTCATCTTAGGTGTGTCTTCCTGGAAAAGAATAATGATAACACCTTTACTGAACTAACTACCAGATGAAATATATAATTTAGTTCATTTCCTGTAAGTCTTAATAGAAAAAATTACACATAAATCATTCATCTTAGGTGTGTCTTCCCGGAAAAGGATAACTCCTTGAGTGAAAATTTTACCTAGCCATCATAGTCAGCGGGCCATGGGCTCAAAATCCCTCTAGTTTTTGAGTTTGATGACCACCATCTGGGGTGGAGGTGAAAAGTTGATAAAATGGGGCCAATACCCTCCCAAACAACTTTTTATTTTTCACCATCGCAAATGTTGCACATTAGCGTGAGCGAGGGCCCTGAACTTTTCGTTTACATCAGTATACCTTAAAATTTAAAATTGCTTTCAGACGGTTAATAATAACATAAACTTTAAAAAATACAGTTTAATCTTACTTCTGATATCAATATGTATTGATTTTGATTACAAAAACACATAAAAACAAAGAAATAAAGAAGAAGAAAAAAATAACGTGCTGTTGATGCATTTATCAATTTATAAGGTTTCGCACTCTAAAATGGATGTTATTTGATGAAGACTACACACAAATGATTAATACAACATTCTTTCAAAATATAATATTGTTTCCTACAATATAGTGCAGTTGATGTCAATTAAAACAACGTGCTGTTGATGTTTATTACTTAATTATTCATGTGTTTAGGCCTCATGAATACATACGCCAGCGCATTAGAATCACACAGGCAATGATTGAGCATGTACTACTCTCAGTAGAACATCATGTTCATATTTCAGGTGGGATTGATGTACAACTAAAAAGAAATATGTGGACACTGTCATTTGTTAGAACCATCAACCTTGGTATTGTAGTTAAAACAATTCTCCTAAAATACCTAAATATAAAGAAAAAAATCTGCAGCTTATTATGTTAGGTCAAGTTCCAGATACACATAATATCAGGTTGATGTTGTAATTATATCAATTAAGAAAATGTCACTGTAGTGTAAAACCTCAAAATTGGACAAATAAATTCTTCTTTTTTTGTTGGTGGGTGAAAATTACCCATGGTTCTGAGTATCATTCTACAGTTCTTTGGATTGAAATATTATATGAATGAATGAATGAAAACGTGATTTATTAAGTGCATTTCCAAAACACGATCAATGCGCTGTACAGGAATTATATAATATAAAAGCATAATAAAAAATACCAAACAAAGTACAAAGTACATTAAAGATAGGTTAAAAATAATCAAATATACAATGTAATAATATACAGATACAATTTAAGCATTAAAAAGCATGGATTAAAAAACACACACATTTTTTCATAAAAGGGTGCATTTGCATCCGAAATTGACCAACAAATTACACCTTCGGAAATAGATGAGTTTTAAGCATCTTTTTAAAAGATTTGACACTGCATGCGGTGCGTATGGAGAGTGGGAGATCATTCCACAGCCTTGGACCGATATATGAGAAAGCGGTTTCAGTCTTAGTATGTTTGTTGAAAGGTACAACAAGGCGGAAAAGATTTATACAGATTTCACATCCCACATATGGTCATGTTTTTTATACTGGGTACCCAAAAAAGGTGGATCTGTTACATTTGCACTACATATTATTACTTTGCATGCATATATTTTGGCTATTCTTTATCACACATACTCAAATTTGGTCTTATTTTGATGAGAAAGTATTTGGCCTTTATTTTAAAAAGAAAAATATAAACTACCATGGTTCTGTTAATTACAATAGTTTGTTAAACCTAATTAGTCAGGGGTGGAGGAGTATGTGGAGGAGGAGTATGCGGAGGAGGAGGAGTGCATAGTTGAACAAGTATGGTGCAATATACATTGGGCAAACATAAAATGCACTGGTTTCACTCTTGGTACAATTCTATATTGAAAACATAACATTATTGAAGCATAATTATTTGAATTAAAAATATAATTAGTTAATTAAGGAATCATTAATTAGCATTAAGAAGCTCAACAAATTGTTAAGAAACGTAAGTTGGTCGCAGTTTGCGAATGTATGCAAACATTTGCCTGCACCTAACTGTCCATTTTAAAAGTATAGAAAGGTTGAGGTATCCTTTTGAATAAATAAAATAAATTTAACTATTTAATTAAAAATTAAAAGAAGATATGTAATTAACCTCATGTAGGAAGGACCTGATCTTTACTCTATACTCGCAAACTGCCATCATACCCTATGCAAGTCTGATATACTGTGCTGTAGACCTACGTCCAGGGAACAATAACCAGTATCTTCTCGCCAATGAAGATCATGCTGAAATATTGTGCAACATTTCTTTGTAAATAAGTCTTCAAGTAGTGTGCAAACTTTAGTTTGAAAAGTAAGTTGATACGATACTAGTGACTACTAGTTTGCCAATCAACATTGGATCACCCTATATGATGAATACAACTTAAAACGATAACATTTTATAATTCAATCTTAAATCAGACTCTTGAAATTTGAATACTGGGTTCAAACATTATGGAAACTAACCTAATTTGTTCATTTGAATGTGCTTTGCACATCATGAAGGTGCAAGAAGGATGAACGCAATTAATTGTATGCCACTAAACATGTGCCATTGTCACCCTGTAGTTAAAGGGCCCCTTTTTATTTAACATTATTTGAAACTCATACCACTTTTAAGCATTTGCCACTTCAAATTGGAATGGAAAATCATGTTTCAGATGCAAATTTAAATTCATTCAATTGAATGATTTGTGGATAATCACGTATACCTAAATTAATGTTTTAAACACCCTATATGTTTAAAATTAACACCTTTACATAAGAAAAGGGCGACTTTTAAAATCAATCAATGTTCATGTACATGTAATTGATGCATTTTTATTTGAAATCTACTTGAATTTTGTTAAAATACTAGTCTTTGTATGTATATAGTGATAGAAGCATTTTCCCGAAACTAAATAAACACATTTTTAGACACCCTGTATGTAGAATTTCAGATTCATATGAAATTTAATTTGCATATGTCTGGATGGGTATTTTATTAAACTACTTTAAATCTGTACTGAACTTTCCTCTCATCACTTTATATACATAGTGGAAGTAATCATTGAAACCCTTCTTTTTTAGAAGATTTGGCTTGTTACACCCTGTACAATTTCGGGCCACCCTGTATAATCAACTTGATTATATGCTATTTGCATCCGTTACAGTATATGCTTTCAGAATATGTATACTTTTACCAACTTAAAATGTAAACTTTTTCAGATATAATGCATTAACTGAAAAAGGAACCTAATTTATGGGAAAAGGGACATGTAACACAAATTGTACCCAGTATAAAAAACATGACCATATGATATATTATGCTCAATTAGCAATGCCTAAAGATTTCAATAAAGCAAACCATGGTGAATTTTGATTATTTTTTTAAACCAACATGGTATTAAAAAACATTAATTTATTAATATAGTGAGGAAAACAATGAAGTCAATCAGAAGTCAATCACATTTACCTTTTGTCTTTAGTGAACATTTTTACTACACAAAACATAGGTGTTTGTCCACGAGGCATATTGAATTCCAATTGACACTGTACACATTCCAGTTTCACATTTGAATATCCCACCAGCACATTTTGCAATTACTTATTCAAATTGAGCAAAATAGAAAATCCAGGGTAGAAATTACAAAGATCATGCCAATGATTATACCATGGACAAGGGGGCGCACCACCAAATAAACGCTTCATGAAATTTGAGTGTTGACAGTCATGTTCACGGTGCTATTGTGGCGCTTTCTGCAAAACTTGAGATATAGTGTTTGATATCAAATTCAAGCATTTGTCTTCAATTTTTTGAATATTTTACCAAAATTTGGAAAACCCTGTTGAATATTTATGCGTGGGACACTCCGTAAATTATACGCGGCGCATTTTCAGACGTGTTTAGAGTCATTTTCATGGTCATATTTTGAAATATTCCGCAGTACTTGAGACACTGTTTGCTCTCAAAATAAGGAAAATTATCTCAACTCTCTAAATCACCGGTTAAAACATGGTCCTATATCCCTTGACTTTTCCCGCTACAGCGACAAATAGCGCCGCAACCCTATTTTCAATGATACACATCACTCATATTTGGGTATCGGCTGTCGTGAACATCCACGTGCCTATTTTAGCTTAACGTTTTCAAAATAGTATGATTTGTTGGTTATATAATCTTAACTTATATCTCAATCATATTGCCGAATATCGTGCAATTTCAAGCCTATCTTCTTATTAAAATCATGACTTCAATGTTAGAACTTCATTAACCGAATTGCGTTATTACATAAATGCGGAGTGATTTGGTGGTGCGCCCCCACAAGTGAAATGTATAATGTCTTTCCAATGTAAAAGATAAATTGTGCATACAATTTTAATATCACCATAAATCAATCTCAAGCTTTTCAAAATTAAATATTTTAGATGACTGACGAGTGCCTCAGAAGTAAGATTAAAGTGTATTTTTAAAGTTTATGTTATTATTAATAGTTATTTACCATCTGAAAGCAATTTTAAATTTTAACGTATACTTGATGTAAACAAAAACTTCAGGGCCCTCGTTCACGCTAATGTGCAACATTTGCGATTGTGAAAAAAAAGAGTTGTTTGGGAGGATATTGGGCCCCATTTTATCAACTTTTCACCTCCACCCCAGATGGTGGTCATCAAACTCAAAAACTAAAGCCCATGGCCCGCTGACTATCAATCTCTCTATCAATTTTAATGGGTTACACAGATTCTTTGAATAATCATTTGGCAGTTTTACTTTATATATGTTAAAGGGCTAGAAAAACATATCGTCAGCCTGCTTCGATAATTGCCTAACTCACTTTTCAGCGAAATTGAGCTTTTTGCATAAATCATGACTTCATTACATTATGCACATGCTGTAATAATACCTGAGTCATTGACCAATTAAAAGTGTTAATAAATGCACAATTTCAAATCTGCCTTGTGAGTTAGGCAGATTGTAATAACGATGTAAAATGTTAAAATGGGTCATATTAACTTGTATTAGGCCTGTAACAAGCCACATTTCACTTAAGGTATATATCCAACCTAATTCTATCCAACAGTTACTGCTCCTGTTGGAATTCACCTTCACTATTCATGGTGCTATTCAACATATCGTTAGCCTGCTTTGATAATTGCAACTCACTTTTCATATTTTTGTTGTTTTCTAAAAACTAGAAAAAATGAGTTAGGCAATTATCGAAGCAGGCTGACGATATGAGGTTTTGACAGAACAGCGACGATATATTAAAATGTTTTGAGAAAAGGGTAACAGAGGCCTTTAAAAGAACTAGTTATTAAAAGTAACAAATGTAAGGCTTTTCCAATACAAATTGGGAACTTTTTTGACCCTCAAGTTGTAGGCTTTAGTATGGATAGTTTGATACAGATCACACACTTTGGAGGTGCAATGTCCGAGAATCGGTCGATTTTTGTGTGTGAGTTTTACCCAAATGAAAATTCGCTTACACAACTCCATGCGATCACATGGATCGCTCAACTGTAATGGTTGAGTAGAGCGTACAAACTAATTTTGTTCAAACGTTTTGCTTTGCTGTCAACGGCAAAAGGGGATGTCCGGGGTTACCTATAGATAGAAACAGGCCAACAATATGGTGCCACTGCTGTTTGATGAAATTACATGAAAGAATGTAATCAAAGAATGACTTGCAATAAAATGGACACTCATGATAATGTCATGTTTCAGTTAATTAAAGTCAACCTTGTAGGAAATTGGTGTAGAATACAATAATTTGTCATTTACAATGATTTCATTTTGTCTTTCATTTTTAGGCTTTGTATGTTGGAGAGAATAGAATGACAGAATTGCCAAATAATATAGGCCGTCTTGTGATGCTCTGTGAGATGGATTTCTCATCATGTGAGATCACACGGCTACCAGACTCTTTATCTAGGTGTACGTCACTAAACAAAGTCTGGCTGTCTAATAACAAGTAAGTCAGAATTTTTCATCATGTGAGATCACACGGCTACCAGACTCTTTATCTAGGTGTACGTCACTAAACAAAGTATGGCTGCCTAATAACAAGTAAGTCAGAATTTCTCATCATGTAAGATCACACGGCTACCAGACTCTTTATCTAGGTGCACGTCACTGAACTAATCTGGCTGTCTAATAACAAGTAAGTCAGAATTTCTCATCATGTAAGATCACACGGCTACCAGACTCTTTATCTAGGTGTACGTCACTGAACTAATCTGGCTGTCTAATAACAAGTAAGTCAGAATTTCTCATCATGTGAGATCACACGGCTACCAGACTCTTTATCTAGGTGCACGTCACTGAACTAATCTGGCTGTCTAATAACAAGTAAGTCAGAATTTCTCATCATGTGAGATCACACGGCTACCAGACTCTTTATCTAGGTGTACGTCACTGAACAAAGTATGGCTGCCTAATAACAAGTAAGTCAGAATTTCTCATCATGTAAGATCACACGGCTACCAGACTCTTTATCTAGGTGCACGTCACTGAACTAATCTGGCTGTCTAATAACAAGTAAGTCAGAATTTCTCATCATGTAAGATCACACGGCTACCAGACTCTTTATCTAGGTGTACGTCACTGAACAAAGTATGGCTGTCTAATAACAAGCAAGTCAGAATTTCTCATCATGCATTATATGTGACATGGCACCACGAAACAGGCGGAAAGTCAGGTATCTGAATAGGAGATACAGGCCGAACAATTTTAGTTATCAGTATTTTTAGTCCCAAGAAACATTCGTTGAACAATTTCGAATGTTTTTTCGCGCAATTCTGTCTCTAAACATCACTTTTTGGGTATATTGAATACTGGAGGATGTTGTCTAAGTATTGAATTCGGCAGTTGTTTCGCAGCGTAAAGATAAGGGAGGTTAATTAAGTGGCTATTAATCAAAATCTAAGTAGTGCTGATAGGCTTGTGCACTTGTTGACTTGTAGCCGGCTTAGTGTAGCGACCAAAGGATTCTGATATCTAAACTGGCATCGATAATAATTGATTTAAAAAGCGCTTTGGGACTGTGCTTGCATTGTGGAAAGCGCTATATAAGAACGGTAATATTATTATTATTATTATTATTATTATTAATTATGTTAAATTTTAAGATATCTAATTTAAACCTTGATATAATGTTGTCCATAATGTGATAATCATCTGTAGAAAGTTTCATCGAAATCAGAGTAAAGAAACGTGCTAGTTGCTAACGAAATATTGATCCATCTCAAGTGCCATTAATTATTTACGCACGTTCGCGTCGTTACACTTCCCTGACTTTGACGGTCAATTTCTCAAAACTGGGTTTCTTGGTAGTGTCAACTGCTCATATCTATGGATAGAAACAAGCTATAATAGTGGTTAATATATCATTTTAAAGCTGAAATATTATATTTTAACAATATGATAAAAAACTACAAACACATTTTTGCGACTTTCCACCCATTTCGTGGTGCCATGTCACATATCAAGTAGAGGTTATTAAAGGGGCATTTAAGAGATGTGGTGGAGGCCGCGCCCTCAATTACAAACATTTATGATAAAAACTGGGATTTGTATATGTTTACAATTGTATTACATGTATGACCTTACACCTATAAGGATTAAGACAAATCAGCCCTCTTTGTACAACAAAACTTTGATTCAAAAATGCTGGTAGAGCTGCAACCAGCATTTGACATGGTTAGGGGGTGGTATACCAACATATTTAAACATTGTTTTAATCAAGTTTTGCTGGGGTTTTTTTTAGAAGAAACAACAATAATTGCAATTTGTTATGAAGTAAATTAATTAAAACAAACAAAATTCAAACATGACATGTGTCCCTTTAAGTGATGCCATGAAATAGACTTCCATCATGTGAAATCGCATGACTACAGGATTCCTTATTTAGGTTTACATCACTCAATAAAGTCTGGTTGGCTAATATAAAGTAAGTCTATGTATGTGTATTAGACACTTTGTAACTGGGAGTGGAAGCGGTAAGTCTGGTTGATTGTAGCAGTAAGTTTGATGACTTATGTCAACTTCCAATTTTCTCATCGCTTTATCAAGTGGGTTATAGGCTGTGACCGCCGGGGGGTACTCGGATTTGGTTTGATCGGAGGTGTGCGGCTGGAGATTCAAAACCCCTACCCATTTTGGGGGGTGATTTTGGAAAAAATGGTACCCATTTCTAGGGGTTTTGCTTCATTTTAGACCAAATTATCAAGAAAATATACCTAATTTTTGCAAATTTTCGCGAAAATAGACCCAAATTTCGCGAAAATAGACCCATTTGTAAAAAGTGACCCCATTATTAGGGATTTCCAGCACAAAATCATACCCCATGTTTAGGGATTTTTTGCCAAAAAAGCTACCCATTAGAGCGGCACACCCCCGTATACCGTCTTAGGCGAGTACCCCCCAGGGGCTGTGACCTTATACAATGTACATCTGTTATGACAAGTTGTAAAAGAGTTACTCTGTGCATGATTAATAAACGTCTCACATGTAATTATGACAAAGATAATTTTATCAAAATTTGATAGGGGCAGTTTTTTGCCACAACCCTGTTAATGTGATGCTTGATCAGACATGTTATCTTTCTCACAGTCATACATAGAATAGCAACCCCTCCTCTAAAAAACCAACAAAACAAAACACACTCACACACAAATAACAATGTATTGTAAACGTGGACATTTTTGCGCTACATTAATTTGCATGCTTTTCGTGCTCCAAGCAGCTACCGCGAAAATAAAAAACTACGCAAATATTTTTTTATTTCTGTATCACTCTTGTATGTGATGAGCTTTCAAAACCAGCAAAGCAAAAAAATGTAATCGCTCTAAAATGACCACTTTTCCAGTATTGTCTCTGATACTCATGTGATCATACAGCCCCTCCCAAAAGAACTTGTTGTAACTCATAACTTATATTATGAAAACCTGTCGTAAAAGCCTATCTCACAATCTTAATGTAGTTTATATTTATCCTTGTTCTATTTTAAGATTGGTGACATTACCAGATCAGATCGGTAGGCTACATCAACTCAAGGAACTGCATCTCAGAAATAACAAAATCAAGTATTTTCCTGCTTCGTTATCCTATTTACAACTGTACACATTTAGTGGTGAGTTCTTCTGGTGTTTTTTTCTTCATGTGACTAGTTTCATCATAAAATGCTGTAGATCCATATTGACCTGTTCCTGGAGTTGATTATTAAAGGAAGTGTCCAGCGAGCGCAACATTGTGCATTATATGTTAGAAAAATAATTGCACAATGTTGTTGTCGCTGGACACCTCCTTTAAGCCTAACATCCCATTGCTTTCTCCTCACGGTATGAATGAAAGTGAGCACTGAAATGGTTAGGGTTAATAAACATAATATATTCCCATTCATAAATCAGGAACGTTTCAATATAGATGTGTTATAATACAATACACTCAAATCAGCATGGACATGGTTGTAATGGAAAGGGTTTATATTATTATGTTCATTATAGTCATACTCAAAATCCCTTTGACCAAAATTACATGAACATTACACATGGGTGATGTGCAATGCATACTGCGGCGTCACTGTGATCTACTTGTATAATATTTTAATAAATGTCACAATGTCAGCCTGAATCTAAGAAGTAATCATAATAAGCAATCATAATAAGCAATCTAAAAATATGAGATACTGCATTTTTTACCCATTAGGTAAACTTTTAGGTAAATAATTTCAGTAATTTGACTACAGATGGGGAATTATGGCTCGTGTGATTTATTTCATCTGCACATGTAGCAAAAGGTGATAAAATCTGTGTGGTAGGTTATTTGTTGTTGATTAATGGAGTAATAGAGGATCGACTTGCATCTCCCTAGAAAGAGATACAATTCAAAAATGGAAATTAAATGATATTCAGTTCTACTTAGCGAAAGGTGATAAAGAGATACAATTAAAAAATTAGGAAATTAAATGATATTCAGTTCTACTTAGCGAAAGGTGATAATCTCTGTGTGGCAGGTTGTTTGTCCGATAAGAAATGATTAAATAAGAATCCATTAACGGTCACGTTTACATTCCGACATGTTGGAAATAACCATATGCTGTCGTCAGCTGATGGAAGATGGTTTGCGACTGACTATTGACTCACTTCATCTCCTGATGCTGCTAAGAGAGGGCGCTATTGATATTTTCCGCAAGGAGTTATACATTTATGGAATCTTGTGGCCCTTGTCTCTGTTTAAGAGTGGCGCTATAGTAGATTCACAGACTTTGACCGGTTTACCATTTCAGTATAGGTAATATCTTCCAATTGAGGGGGAGGCAGTGATTTGAAACCTTAATCTGATCATTGGCCCACATGGTTCTATACCCTGTGTCTTGAATCACATCGTAGGTTGTTCATACCCAGAATAGAGACAAAGTTTTCTTGTCCCTGCATCCAAATTGATTTTCTTTAAAATTTAATCCTCATTTATACAAGAAGGATTGGAAATGATGATCAACATGTGTCACTTAAGATGGCACGTTTGAATAGCGCACTATTTGCTTGGGTAGTGTTATTTCATGCAAGGATGCGTGATATTTGGGGATGTGTTGCTTCAACACTTTGAAGTCCATTATATTGCAGCGAAACCAATAGCATTTAAAGGTATATTATGTGATCTTTCCAGCGAACGCCCTCAACATCGAAGAAAAAAAATCGAAAGCAGATTTTCTTGCAGATTTACATTTCTGATCATAAATCGTACATACATTCCAAGTTACAGGGCGATACGATTCTTAATTACTTCAAAATCATGGTTTTAGATTGAAAATAATCTATTTTCACTCTAAAACCATGATTTTGAGGTAATTAGGAATCGTATCGCTCTGTAACTTGGAATGAATGTACGATTTATGATCAGAAATGTAAATCTGCAAGAAAATCTACTTTCTAAAAAAAATCATGAATAGAGGGCGCTCTCTGGAAAAGATCACATAATATGCCTTTAAACCATGCCAATATTGTTGTGATTTGTCTACTGTGGTTCCTCTAATGTTAAATGGAATAGGTCCAAATCAATAACCGATCGGCCAATGTGTATGAATCTACTATAGTGTCCTTCCCGATGTAGATAACTGGTAAAAATGATCTACATTTTATGGATAAAGTCAAATATAAAGGGCTATAGACGTTATTCTTAATTGGCGCATTTACGTCAAAGAGGGTTTAAGTGAACTGAAAACGAGGCTAGCTATTTAGCAAAGATGAGAGTGCTGTAGTTTTTCAATGGGGTGAACTTTGCACAAATCATAACAAATTCTTCCTACTTCTGCAATATTTGACCTTACTACGTTTGTAAAATAGACTTTAACATATAAACTATTTATTTCCACTATAGTTTGAAATTATATGTTAGCTGGTAGCCAACACTATCTAGGAACATTTAGAAGTTCACAGTTCATTACATTGCAGTCAAAGGATGAGATGTTTATCGGAGTACTAATTGCTGCTAGTTCGATTGCACTCCCTTTTTTTGACGTAAATGCTGTAATTAAGAATAACGTCTTTAGAAATGGCACCTGTAACGTCACAGCAGGCAAGCAAACAAAAGCTTGCCTGCTGCTATACACGCATTGCCTGCCAAACAAAAGCTTGCCTGCCGGTATGTGCGCACATTGCCTGCCATGTGCCCCCATGCATGGAATGGAACTGGCCACTTAACATTGTTGGTTAATAAAAAAGGTGCTACGTAAATTCTCTCCACACCGTGAACAAGGTCTCTCAACCGAAACGTCGGATATTTTATAATAAACATTGTGCATCTTTAAAACAACACTTGACTACTTTGTAGTTTTTTTATTCTCACTTAACATTGTTGATGAACAATGAGGTGGACAAACGATGAAGTGACATCGTCTATAGAAAGATTGCTATTGTAAAAGGAATACATGCAAAATTTAAAACAATCTTCTTTTCTTATAAATGCACAGTATACATTTGCTGATACACCACTATCAGCCATCAGATATGTTTCATTTGAAATCATTCTCCACCAATCAACATAATTTCATGTGTCTCCTCAGCCAATCAGAATCCTCTCCTGAATGAGTGGGATGTGAAGACAATCCATGATGAATACACACATATCCCTACTGTTGAAGTACCGTCCTTACTAGAGCTAGCAGCAAGAACTGTGGCAAAATACAAGGTGGCCTGGAATACAGACGAGTTACCTGCAGTCCTTACAGGTGAGGCTTATTTTCCTGTTGGAGGTGACAACAGCGCTTTAAAGGGGGAATGAATATCCATCAATTGCAGAAAACAGTAACAAAATGTAGATTTTTACCCAATTTAATATCTACAATCTACAAGCTTTCATTTGCTTTTTATTTGGGTTCAATTGGATTTTCCTATCCAAAGTTGTGGGTGAAAAATGACGAAAGAGTATGGGGAAAATGCTAAAAAAAGCAGCTCGCCTCCTGTTATTATATGTAATTTCTTTCTTTTCTTTTCAAGCTGCGATATTTATTGGATTCTATAAAACAATTCATTTCCTGCCTAGTTTAAACTTATTTTGTGTTTCGAGATTAATACAAATCTGTATTGGCTGATATCTTTTTCTGCGCTTTCCATCAATTTCGGTATTTGCCCGGAGTTTAAAAGGTTCTGGATGGGTTACAGATAAGAGTATTGTTCACTATAGTTTCATCAGTTCTAAATTGGCGAGAAATATTTGGTTTTTAATCTCTCCGTACGCAAAAGTAATCCAAGCGTACCTTCGCACGATTATGGTCAGATGCATACGGTTTTGGCAGCACACACATGGTTTCGGTCGCACGCACTTGTCACACATATAATGCACAGTGCGGCATCATGATGCGTTCACTATGATACGCACAGCGTCACCTTCCAACTTGAATTGACACAAAGTATAGAAAACTTAACACACACTTTACGTCCTCCCAAATTCATCAAATATTGTCTATTATTATATAAACATTTTATCACCCCTGGCTAAGCCACAGGGGGATATTGTCATGATGTCATGTGTGTCGGGGTGGGGTGTGTGTGTTGGGTGTGTATGTTCCCTTTTGGTCAGCCCTTTTGGTTAGGTTTGGCCTGTTCAGTGCTCTTATATGAAAAGTCAGACTTCAATCTAAACCAAACCTAGTGACACTAATTTTTGGGTAAGGGGGACTTGAGATGCTTATAAGGTGTACACAGATTGACCTCTAATGACTCCTACATGACCTTTGACCCCATTTTGTGAACACTTTAAGCTGCACTTATTGCTGCTTAGGGATCTCATATGAAAGGTCAGACTTCAATCTCAACCAAGCTTGGTGAAAATAATCTTTAGGTAAGGGGACTTAAGAAAACTCGCGGGGTGTACCCAGAGTGACTTCGTATGACACTTTTTGCCATAATTGTAGGGATCTCTCATACGAACAGTCTAACTTCAATCTCAACCAAACTTTTTTTTCTCTAAGCAAGACATTTATTTACAATCATCACTTCACTTATCATAATATTGTACATTTGCATACTTATGTTATATAGGTGTTACAGTTTAAATAACATTGTAAAAGTCCATCTGATTCATTTAAATCCTACTTTTTAAGCTACAGTCATCAAAACAAGTAACTATACAGGTTATAAATGGGCTTCTAACTCTAAAAATATATGTCCTACCTAAAAATATTAAATTATAAAGTTGTTGAAAAATTCATCTTTTTTAATATGAGATATTGCACGCTAGGATCGGGTGATTATTAAGGAAATGACACTCCCAAATGTAAGGTGAAGTCCGATTTTCATTTTCACATTTTTATTTTCTACACGCGGACCCATCTACAGGTACCTTATCGATTAAAAGGTAGTACAATTGTTGATGCATGCGCAGGTTGGACAGTTGGCCGTATTGTTCCGATGGATCAATAAGCCAAACACACACTACCTGTCATACTCTCCCCTGTGTTAAAACGTAAAATGTGAAAATGAAATTGTGACTTTACCTTACATTTCGGATTGTCACTTCTTTAATATTCAGCCGATCCTAGCGTACAATATCTCATATTAAAGAAGATAAATTTCTCAACAACTTTATGATTTAATATTTTTAGGTAGGATATATATTTTTAGAGTTAAAAGTCCATTTATTACCTGTATAAGTTACTTTTTTTGGTGACTGTATTTTACCTTTAAAGCCAAATCTACAGGTAATGTCAACCAGTAACCATGTCAATTCATAATTACTTATAACTCTCAAGCCATTGGGCATCGGGCAATGAAAGGAATATGATAGGAATATAATTGCACCATATCATCGATGTCAAATCATAATTACTTATAACTCTCCAGCCATTGGGCATCGGGCAATGAAAGGAATATGATAGGAATATAAATGCACCATATCATCGCTATTCTGTCAAAACCGTGTATGTTTTTTCTAGCCTTTCAGTACTGCCAAATGGATATGCATAGGAAGTGTTTCTTTATACATGTTCAGGGGCAAGAGCGCTTACAAGGTTTTGATAGGTGTGTTTTTGGCTCTTGATGCTTAGAGCAGACTGACGAAAGGTAATACACAGGAAGAATTACAGTGTAATGCTGAAGGGCTGGATGGATATACAAGGTTTTGACAGGACAGTGACAACATATCAGCTTCAAAATATCCCAACGGAGTTGCAATAACAGTAGACATTTTATTTTATACACTAATTTGATCACAGGTTTACTGGGCAAACAAAGGAAGTGTTCGAGCTGTGAAGGATCATTTTTCCAGCACTATCGTTCAGAAGTGGTCTTTGCCAACATAGGTATCTTCCACAGAGTACCACTCTACCAACAGATATGCTCGCCACATATGAACTACCACTGTCAAGCCATTGAAGTCCTGTGAGGTGTAAGAGTTCCATAAATACACGGCTATTGCCAGTGTTTCTATTTCATTTGGGAAATTTCTCAAAGTAGAATAGAAAGAAATATACCTGTAAGAGAAGAGTTTCATAGCATAATGCAGTTAACAACTTTTCACAAATGTTTGATTAGATCAGGAATTTCCCTTATTTTTGACCATTTTGCCAGCATCCCGAATTGGCATAAATAGGATAAATAAAGAAGGTTTTGCAATGAAACTTTTCATATATATATCATTCCCGTCAATAGATTAGGTTGACAAACCATGTGCAATTCTAATATTATATTAACAAATCATTCAAATCTATATATATATATATATATTATGCAAAATATTGGCTTTAAATACAGTAAGTTATTGGTTGACTTGACGTTGAACCATTGTATTTATGCAAGATCTATATAATCAGATTAGGTGCAAGATGACATGTACAGGGTGAGTCAGAAAGGATGGGCACTTGTTTCACAAAAGCCTCACAAACAAATGTAGGCATGTATAATTCAAAAGCAATGGTAGAGCTATAAAGACTTACAATTTAGCTATCATTCAAAAGACGAATTTTAAGAATCAACCATTTCGTTATGTTTTACTAATTTTAGTAAAGCCCCAAATTTTGAAGCCAATCCACAGAATGGTCGAATTATCAAGCCATTCCTTAATGTATTCTAATGAGGTTCGCCTCATGAATCAGCAGATATGCCTCCTTTTACTTTTATTTCTTGATTTCAGGCTTTTTATTACTCATAATTTCACAGTTCTATTTATTTCCAATCTTTTTAAGAATTTTTATCCAACATTCATGTATTTTTTCAGGTTTGTCACTAGTCTCATTGATCAGAATCTCTGAATCATGCAACCAACATTACATTGTTCATTGCCATTCCGTGGATTGGCTTTAAAATACGGGGTTCTACTAAAATTGTTGCAACTTTATGATGCAATGTTCGAATTCAATTTTTTTTGGGTTGATTGAAAGCCAAATATGTGGTCTTTGTAAGACTATATTTGGTTTTGAATATGCAGGCCTCAAATTTCTGTGGAGCTTTCACCAAAAAAAGAGCTCGTTCTTTCTGACTCACCCTGTATGTGCTGTTTACGTTATGTGTAAGTGTAACTTGCACTGTAAATATTATAGCATTTTAGTAAACAGCTCACAGTTGTTTCTTTCTTGTCCAATATGGGTGCAAGGGGGGTCATAATTTTCTTTGGAGGCAGTCATAATTTTTCAGTTATGAAATTGGGAGGTCATAATTTTTTAGATAATTTTGCTACGAACAATTTCATTTTTTTTGGTGTGGCCAGAAATGGTAACAAAATATTGCAAAAAACATTTTTAAAAAGTGCAAAATTTATTTCTCGCTACCCCTGTCAGCAATCATCTGGCATCAATAAAAAGGGGTTACAAAAGGGTTGATGAGGTCTTTCAGCATTACTTTAACCCCCAATCAATAAAGAAAGATTCAATAATAATAAAATCCGAAGAAAAATAACCCTCCAAGTACCAAATATATGTAGTGCATCACATCAAAGAAGTACATCATCGTTATGGCCTATATTAAGAGACATAGAGTAAAATATCTTTAGAAGTGATTCTTCAATTTTCAAACCGTTTCTTTCCCTTTTAGCAATGGAGCAATAATACTATCTGTCCTTACTTCTACTGATGGAAATTCCTGTGTATACATATGTGACCCAACATGAGTAGATGAGGCACAATGCGGGCAGTAGTGAATTAGATTTAAAGCCATATCTTTTTCAAACTTTTACACATATTTTTTTCTCTTTTATAAATAATGAAGTTTTACCTACGGGAAACATATTCCTGGAATGGAACAAAACACCACACTTAAGGCTGGCTCACACTATGGCGGAGAGGGGTTAACGGCATGCTACGGTAAGCTGCGGATTGCAATTTTGAATTTCCCGCCAATCATCGTGTGTTGCTGTCAGTTGTCGCTGACGAATCCGCTAGACACCGCAGACCGAAATTATCAGTCGCGTCTGTCAGCAAATTTTCAGAATGTTGAACATTTTGTGGCGGCAAAAAAATCGTTGTGATTCCGTTCAGATTTCGTTGGAGACCGCAACCCTCATTTCCTTTACGTTTCCATTGCCATGCGAGGCCGTATCTAGTCGTTTTGAGGTCGTCACAATTTCGTTGGTAGTCGTTGTCAACGACCATTGAACGGCTAAACAACGGCAAGTGACGTCACATCTCGAACCCTGACGACACATTGCGGCAAGTGACGAAATTATAACGACCTTGGTGCGACGATGGATTGCGAATTTTGACCGGAGGGCGATGGGTGATGACTGTTGATGGCGGGTCGTTTGCGAGTACCTGTGGCATTGCAACGGTGATCTGCGATGGGTTACGATTTTGTAACGATGGTCCACGATTTTAAACTTTTAGTTAGTAGATTTTTCTCCAGCCCAGCACAGCGTATGTCTGAGTGGATGACCAGAACATTGTGAAGAGTGGGAACGCCAAACTCGACTATTTATACGACCCGCCCACACACATCGTCATCGTCGCCGCAACCCACCATCAGCAGCCGTTCCTTGCCGGTAGCCAATCCGCTGCCAGCCGTCTGACCTCGTTCCTTGTTGCCGGGCTCCGTCGAAACATCGTCACTCGCCGCTCAGACAACGTCCGATTTTGGTCGCTAGACTCCGTTCCCTGCCGCAGCCATTCGTCCGTTGCCGTCGTGTTGTCGCTGAAGGTCGTTCCCACCCGTCAGCGAATCTAGCTTTTCTCCTTTTGCCGTCGTTTTGCCGCCAACATTTTGTGATTTTCACGTCCGTCGCCCTCCGTTGGTTATTTACCGCTACTATGTGAGCCAGCCTTTAGGGAATTAAAAAAAATGCATGTTGAGTGATGGCAGTTTTTATTCATTTTTGTGACTAGTATGGTGTTTTGTTCTATATAATTACGTAATTTCGGCTCAATAATTATTTTTCTAACAAATAATGCTAAATGTTGTGCTTGCGGGACCCTTCCTTTAAGAGCACAAAGGTCATAGTAAGTCAAAATCATGAAATTAAATATTTCTGATCTTTGAAACATCTTCTATCTGCAGACTCAAATTTAAGAGCATAAAGAATTTAACTACAATTTGAGATATTTAATTTTCATTTACTCCATTGAATTGTTAGCAAAACCAAAACTCTAAATGTCCATAACTTGGCGATTTGTATTTGATTTTTTGCGATAAAGTGATTTTCAATCATTCGTAACTTTGGATAGGAATGTGATCTAACATTGACATTATTACCAAAATGTCTTTTAACGTATACATATTATCATGATATAAATAACTCAATATTCGTATGTCCCTCATTGTGCCTCATTTAATCGCGTTGGGTCACATGCGTCATTTATCCAACTCTGTGC
Source organism: Ophiura sarsii (assembly GCA_035610835.1). Taxonomy (NCBI): domain Eukaryota; kingdom Metazoa; phylum Echinodermata; class Ophiuroidea; order Amphilepidida; family Ophiuridae; genus Ophiura; species Ophiura sarsii. The sequence goes on from CM069441.1 coordinate 106,539,285, forward strand.
AATAACAGTTACAATAAGAGCGTATGTAATTGTTAAAGATGTATCTCAGGACTCGCTTAGTCCACTGGAATATCGATGTTATTGCACAGAGTTGGATGAATGGAAGTATAGGCCCATAGGTTGGGGGGGGGGGGGGGGCACAGGGTCATAACCCCCTAAATTTCATGACCCCATCTGTGCCCCCCCCCCTCCTAAAATTTGCCAAGTCTCACACAGAACATGTGTATTAAATATGTCCATGACCACCCCCCACCCCCACCGTCCCTGACCCTCCCCTAAATTCTGAGGCCTCTGCCGCCACTGTATAGGCCCAACAGTGAGCTAGACTGCTGTATTAATTTTAATTTGTACACACTAGCATCAGCAAGGTCTAGTTCTATTTTCTTACTTGATAATATTCGAGCATAAAAGATTGTGATTTATCAAATTTAAGCCTTCATTCATTTCTCTCCTGTTCTCAGTTGAGGTAGTGTTCTCCCTATCCCTATTTATATAAGTATCAATCATCAAGCAACCTTGTATATTTCATCAGATATTTCAGATATGGAGAAAAATGCTAGACAAGATGTAGGTTAGATGTGATGCATTTTGTATTTTAAGTTACACACGTTTTGTATACAGATTATTTCACAACAGTGGCTGCAAACTCAACAGTGATAAAGTATGCAAAAATTATTTATGTATCAACTTGATCTATCACCTTTTTTTACACTGTAAAGCAGTGATGAAATATGCAAATGTAAATGTACTTAAAAGGTGTATGTTCCGATCACTTTAGTGTTTTTTTGTCCATCAACATATTTTGATATCCGAAGAAACCCCATATTTTTCTCATTATTCTGTAAAATGTGTGGCACAAGATATGTTCCATTAAGACGTTATAAGCCCAAATGCAGTGTATTACTGCCAAAGGTGGTTCACCAACTGGCCAGTTTGTCTACTACTCAATGGGCAAATTTCATGTCACCTTGTGCTTCTAAATAAGAACCATTGGAGTTATGCAACTCCAACTTTGGAATACAACTATTTTAAGGATGACACTGTATATAGAATAGAAAACTTGAAATCGGAACACCAACCTTTAATATATAATTTTTAATTCCATTGGTACTAGGGCCATTCTACCATCCTAGGTTATTTTTTCTTACAAAGGATTCTGAATATATAGAAAATATATAACTATATTTCAGTCAGTTCCAAATTGGCGAAACCTGTTTACAGCAGCGAATTAATTCAGAAGAGCGTCTCGTGCAAAATGCTGGCATGGCGCAATATGGCGCGCAATGTTGCAGTGTCATTGTATGCATGACACTTGCATACATGCCAAAATCGCACTTATGCGCTTGGATTTTGAGCGCGGATAGATAAAAACCAAATATTTCTCGCCAATTTGAAACTGATTGAACTATAGTACGGCTTTAAAAGCTGAAGAATTGTGCTTGGGGGAAATATATATCTTTGATCATGTGAGATTAAATAGTCTCTAACCCATGCAGTCCTTATGGTGTGTTGATAAGGATCAGAGTTTAAAACGTGAATAAAGTATATTAACGATGGCAGTACTGCACTACATGACTGGTTTGGATAGGCATTCCATACCAGGCTCAGTTAACAAAAATATACATTACTATATTTATCATGGTTTATCACTTTTTTGATCACTGAACGACAGTTTTTATCTGTAATTATAAAACGTTATAAAAGTTGTCATATTATTTGTTTTGATTTGTAAGTCTGTATGATGTGTCATTTGAAAAAAATATATCCATCTTCTTTTGTCTGGAATATGACATTCACAATTTAAAATGTGATTTGTCTAATTAAGAGGTAATACAAATATTTACACTTTTTGATTTGTATTTAATCTAGGTATGGGATATATTTTAAGATTTGTTTTACTAAAATATATTGCAGTGCAGTATTGGCATATCATAAAATCTGTTTTGAAAGCATAAATGGAGAAGCGTCGATGGCTGAAAGAAAAATGGTCAAACCGGTGTGTCCACATACATGCAGGGATTCTATTAATTTTGGGATAGGATTGTCCTATACTGCACGTACATAGATGACAGGTCCCGCTTGCATAAATTAAAAATGCAACAGTGCCACTTTATGATGATCACCGGAATGCAAGGAATTTATAGACTTGCATTAAGTCCGTCAGACACAAACAAAGACGCTATGGTGTAAAGTGAGAAAATGAATTCAAATACATAAAATATATCATGAAACGTGAAGTATCATATAATTATTTCAGACTTGTAAAAACCGTCCAGCACGTACGTTATATCATAACTTTCAAACCCGCACAATTTTTTGGGAATTTTCCCAACAATTCGGTGTAAACTTGTCTACCTAAATCAGACGAGCACCACCAAAAATATGACAATCACCAAAGTTAAGCTTAAAAGTAGCTTCAGATCAGCAAGTTGAGTCGCATACCCATGATACATGTACATGTATAAATTTCAGGGATGTAATGGACTTATTGTAGACTAGAAATGTTGTTTGGGATGTTTCTGTTACATTTGCTATTGTAAAATATTTCATTTTAGCTATAAATTTGAAAACTCTTATTCACCAAAATCTTATACTTCAACCAAGTTAACGCAATTGTGTGTATTTTACCATTCTGTACAGGACGTTACAGGACGTTAAATCTTGAAAAGTTGAGTTTCATGTGTATTTTTCTTGGGGTAAGATAATGAGTTTATGAGACCCCAGAATCCGGAAGGGACTTTGGTAGTTGGTATGTATACAGGCGCCATCACTTTTTAAACTTCTGCTGCTGCTATTTCAGCCAGGGCATATATGCTATGTATTTTATAGAAGGTAAGCAGAGGGAAAAAGCAAATTGTGGACTGCCCCAATGTCGCTTTTTTTGTTTTGTTTTTTTAAACAGAAAAAAGAGTAATTCTTTTAAATAGTTTATGTTTATTTGCCAAAATCAGGGAAAATGAGCTGGAAGACTTTCATTTGTGTTGACAGTTTTGTAGATCAACCGATCAGCTTCATCTTAACTGCTAGGCTCATGATCCAGCTCTCAGTTCTTGTTAACGCTTTAAGGACTGGTTAATGCTTTATAATTGTTACAAAATCTTGATTAATCTACTATTGAGATCAAGATTTGAAACTATCATTGTTCTTTCTTTATTTGTGCAATATGTATATGTATATGCAATGTCACATTGCAATTATAATTATGGAAATATTATGCAATCGCTTTGCGATATGAGTACTTTCTGTTACCTCAAATCTAATTTTGATGGTAAATATTATTACGATATGATTTATTTATCAAATATGTGATTTTGTTATATTAGATGATATTTTACTTGAATTATCTACTTGATTTATTGATCATGATATATTGATTGTTTATCCATATATTTATTAATTAACACAGGTGCTCTAATAATCTATATATGTATAAAAAGTTTTTAAAGATATTTGAAGCATTTGGTAAAGGAAAATCTAGTATACTGTATAGCTTGTGTTGATGGTTATGTTTAACTTTGTATATCCGTCTGATGTAGTTGGTCCACACAATCTTGTTTCATTTCTGTTAGACAGAAACTTAAAAAAGTATGTGAAATTCAAAGAATATTTATACAGGACTGTTTTTTTAAACTTATCGATATTGAAAAACCAATTTATCACCCATACTTTTGTCAAAGAAAGAAACCTATAGATGAGGTGGATAAGTTGTGTTTACAAACATACACAGGGACTGGTGTTTGACCATGCTTGATAAAGCATGTTAAATGAGATTGGATGAATCCAATAAATCAGACTTATACTGTAAAAGTGGTATTTTTTGCGCGACTAAATGTTACATAGACTTATGGGCAAAATGAATATGTTTGTGGGTTTTTATTTTCACGGTAGCTGCTTGGAGCGCGAAATGTCCACGTTTACAGTGTACATCTTGACTCCTTACTGAGCTGGAGCCTTCATTACACTGGCAACCTTCTGACTGGTCCTGTTGTTTTTATAAGAACGTCTTATGCCCCTAGAGGATGGACTTTCAATCAGTTGGTTGTAGATGTTGTTTAACTTGTAAGCCTCTTCGTTTTTGTTCAAATATATGAATGAGCTCATTTTCCTATCACCTTGTTTGGCGTGAGATTTAAAAGCAAGAGTCTTCAACAATACATGAGAATAAAAAACTACAAAGTAGTCAAGTGTTGTTTTAAAGATGCACAATTTTTATTATAAAATATCCGACGTTTCGGTCAAAAGACCTTGATCACGAAGTGGAGAGTGTTTACGAATGCGAGTATTCAAAATAACAATAATAAAAGAAGAAATACGCGCGTAAGCAAGAGCGTCGGATATTTTATAATAAATATTGAACATCTTTAAAACAACACTTGACTACTTTGTAGTTTTTTATTCTCACCTATACAATGAGATGCAACGTAGCACCTCTTTTATTCAACAATACATGATTGTGCACATACCGCAGGACAATGAACAATAGCCAACCATCTGCAGGGCATTGACGTCACTGTGCACCTCATCCATATGAAGCCTGTATAAGTTGCAGGAATTTTACAAAGTCCACAGTAATATCTTGCATTTTGAAGAAAGATATGTAATATTATTAACCCTATAAATGCAGTAATAGTGTTGTTCATGCATTATCATTTCTATTGTATGACAAAAGGGACATTTATATTGTAAAACTACCTACGGTACTTAATTTTGATAATGTGTGACGTGATCAAGCGAAATGAGTCACATATCGGCCGTTTTCAATTTTGATAATTGTCCATCATTTAAAAGTAGGTGGAAAATGTTACAGTATGGTCCAAACCCTGCCACAATCGAACTTCTAGTTAATTAAGTTTCAAACAATTTACCAACTGTTAATTTCATCAAAATATCTTTATCAGTTCCGATATGGCATAAAATTATTGAAAATCTGTGAAAACTTGTTTTTCACTTTCAGCGTATTTCAATTGATAAAGCTCACACCAAACTTCAAAATGTCTACTTTTAAGTAGCTTTAAGTGCTTTAGGTGCTTAAGTAGCTACTTAAGAAAAGTGCTTTTTAAGTGCTTTATATGATATAAAGCACTCAAGCCAAACAATTCCTTCGCTTCATTAAAATATTGCTTCATGAAACCTTGGAATAAGTAGAATTCCAAGATGAAACGTCGCCAACAGTTGATATATCTATTAATTTTGTAGTGGAAATAATAAAGAGGACAAAGAAAATACCTGTTTATCCCCGAGCACGTTAAAAGGTCACAGACTCCTTCGTAAAGAGTAGGGGATCATCCCGGTCTGTGTCTGTACAGCTTATTCTTCGGGCATCCCTTTAATTTAGTGCTTGTTCACTATTGGGTTTGTCCTGGCTCTTCAGCCTATTGTTATAAATATAAATAAATTTAAAAAATTGAACTTTGTGCCGAACATGGTCAATGTTATGAATTTCAAAAAAGGTAATTTTGGTCAAACTTGGAATTAACCATTTTTTCTAAAGAGTCAACATTTTCTGTCAGAAACGTTCGATTTTTAAAATTCAAAATTCCTCAGAAACCTAAATGTATGTAGATGTTAAAATCATAAGCATCTTGACCGATAACAATGGTGTTCATGGCTAAATAAATGCACCTTTCCCGGTATAAATCATTCTGGAACACCTTAAATCCAACTCTTTCTGCTTGATAATGTCACATATCTTCAGGGATCAAGTTTGCTCAATTAGAATCCCTGCTTTGCTATCAATTTCAGGTTTTTTAAATTAGGAAGTGGGCCTAACTCTGGCGGTTAATGCACTGTAAAATTGTGAGATTGTGCTAATTTGCAAACCTGATGCAATATTGGTTTCTTAATCGTTCACTGTAATCATCCAGGTTTTGGATGACAAAGTGTTATCAAGGGACTGAAATTTATATTTTATATTAGATACATTTATATATATATATATTGCAACTCGCTCTGAACCTTGATTTAACACTTGTGTATGGGAAGTGTATATTTATATGTGTTCTATTTTGTCAAGTATAGTCTTGCTACCATTGGGTATTCAATTATTATATTACATGGGCAATGTTGTGCTCACTGCCCCGTTAACGGAATAAACGAATATGTTTCACAGCTTATTCCTTAGTGCATGTACACATTGCAAGGGAACAGAACACGATATTGCCATTACATGTATTATCATTCCAATTATATTTTATGTAAATCCTTATGCACATTCTGGTTTTCAACTTTTATAGTTGTAAAGATTTGTCAGATTTGTCGATAATTCTGATACTAGAGTTTTGTTTGTGTAAAATTACGAATACATACTAATGTGACAGGCAATAATTTGCATGTTATGTCCAACCGTATTGATTCTCTATATGTGACATCACTAAAAGAAATATACATGAACAGGGATGAAGATGTCTACACACTAAGTCATGTTTAGTTTTCCTCGTCTCTTAATGTCTACAACTTATGACAGATCAAGTGATAGATGATGCGTTTATCCTCTAAATGGGACATAACTAGGCGGTATAGACGATTTCAAATAGCATTTGGAAATATTTAGACAATCAAAGTCATCGAAATTGTGTCAAACAGTAGTTGGGTTCCCAGTGTATTACAATGTATATGACCATTCAGAACCAACAAGGATGAAGGAGCCTACTATCTCAGTCGTTATGTTTAATTGTCCATTTTTCTGGAAGTTTACACCACCTGGTGTTATCACAATAAAAAATAGAACCAGTATTGGTCATGAAAACAAAACTGTCATTCAGGCAAGTGTTTATTTGTCTGATTTTTCACAAACGAAACTTTGCTATGGTAACTTTTATGCTTGTATCGTAGTATATATAGTCATATAGAGTCACATCATTCCATAATGATCACATGAATTAGATGCATCTTACTTATATTAGGTAGAAGTGATCATATTAATGATTATTAACCAAAGGGTGGTATTACTATCTTTTATCACAATCGCACTTCCTATGGCTGGGGTAGTGTAGTGCCATAAAATTCAAATATTCTACATTTGATATAATAACCTTAATACCAAAGGACTGATTCTTTAACAAAAAGGTACAGTAAATATTACATCTACACTATATTGTAATCAATTCCAATTTGGCGAGAAATATTCTGTTTTCTCTCTGCGCGCAAAAGTAATCCAAGCAATCAAGCATACACTCGCGATTATGGCCGCGTCACGCACATGGTGCACAGTATGCTTGTTGCCTTCATGTGCGTCCGTATGTAAAAGTATTTAGAAATGTATGTAATGTTGAATACAGCGTGTGTCAAAAGAAGTGTCCCATGGGGAACTACATTAATTAAAAATACATCCCATGTTATTTTTGTTTAAAAAAAATAAACTGTTAGTAAGCCCTATTATTCTTCTATCAAATACAATTCATCCCATCAAATTTCACGATCTAATTGCTGAGATATGATCAGTAATAAGAGAGTGAATCCCATTTTGGCCAATTTTGAACAAGAATTGGACTTTAAACTAAAAAAACAAGTGCATGTAGCCCAATTATGATTATAGGATATGTCAATGCATTGTTTTGAAATACATCTAAACATCAAATCTTCTGTGGATTGTCATGAATAATACGGATGAAAATATGTTTTTCTGCTCAAATTCAATTAACTATTAACATTTAGTAGGTAGATTATTATTGATTTTATTGATTATGTTCAATTACACACTGAATGACGATTTCAATAAAAGAGTTCTGTACATGAAAATTGGCCAACGCTGATTTGACATGTCTGAGGAGATTTGCCATAATTTGATAACGAAAGCTACATAATGGATAGAACAAAGTTCTTATGACACATTAAAGATTGCTCAATATGATTAATAGTACTTCATGTCCAATTCTTCAATTTTTCATGGCTAGAAAAATCACGTTTCACATGAGACACTTTTTTGACACACCCTGTATAGGGCATATGTGAAAAAGCTAATCATTCCAATCAACAAGATATTTCCACATTGCAATCAGTATTAATTACTAAGATAATATATATATATCACATGGCATATTTTTAAAAAAGTCAAACTTGACCCGTCGATGGTTTAGGCCTATTAGCAATAGCTGCCATTTGTGAGATTGGGTTTACCACAAGGTCACATCTTAAAATACTCTTAACATATAACATGTGGCAGCTATTGCCTTTTCACAAAACCGAGATGTTAGTGAGCAAATTTTGTATCTGTTATAGCTGCTATATATATCAAGAGACTACTACACATGATAACATCCGACACTGACAGGAACGCACAGGCAGGACCGCACAGGCAGGACCGCACAGGCAGAACCGCACAGTATTCTAAAAATATGTACACACTTGACTGCGTTGTATACTTGTGCATGTTTTAACACTTTCCATGCGGCAGGTGGCTGCAGACGACATTCCAAAATGTCACAAAACATTTCAAAAATGTCATAAGTATTGAGTTTCATTACCATATTTGGAATCACCATGAGAAATGCATTAAAATAAGTAGACACATGCCTAAGTATTGGTTGAGTAATCCTTGAGATAGACTTTGAAAATTGCGTAAGGTTTTTGAAAAATCTGTTTTGTATATGGTAAAATTAATAGCCGCGTGGAAAGTGTTGGTTCGTGTTAAAAATTAATTGTTGGTCAAGAGTTATTTTGTTTGATTATGGTGATATATATATTTAATAATCCTAAGGGTTATGAACAACACTCCACCTTGCAACACTAACTAGTATTACGTTATGTCTTATGAAATGAAATAAATCTTGAAATATGTCAAAATATCTAATGTTGATGTGCTGTGTATGTGTGTTCATTTTATTTAGATGCAAAGCACAATGGGTGGACTGGGATTGCCAATAATCTTGAATACTGAGGAAACTTGTCAAAAATTAAATTGAGGTCATCCAAATTCACTATAGTGCAAAAACATGTGTGTTTTAGACAGCTTGTTTGAAAGAAAGAAATAATAGTCTCATAATATTTGTGTCTACCTGATCATCTTTTGATATTTTTTATTTGAACTGTTATTGGTTTTGGTTGTCCGAATCATTAATAATTCTTCTTTTTAAATTTAATTTGAAGTGTAAAAGAAGTTTGTCACACTTGAGTGACCCATTCATTGTTGTATTTGACAAGTATTTAAGGACTTTTAAATAGCTAAAGAAGTGATATAGGGGGAATTAGGAGTTAATTTTGCCATTGGAGGATGAATTTGGTGAGGTTAAAAAGTAAGAGACTTTTTCATTTTTACCAATTCTGTAAGAAACTCAACCCCAATACGAAAAAGAAGCCTAAGCCACTTCTAATTTACGCATGACCACTTCTTTACATATTGTCCCTCAAGTAGCCTCAAAACTAGCTTATCAGAAACAAATCTTTGATCACTCATGTGTGATGATCCTTTTTTTCTCTTCAAATTGAATCAAAATGAAGAATATTAATTATTTGAACAACCATAACAAACAACAGTTTAAGATAGCAGTTACATTGCAGTTTACAATAGCAGACAAGAGATTGAGAGATAATTTTTTTTGTTTCTTTAAAACAAGTCTATAACGCGCACACACATTTTTTTAATAAATAAGTCCGATATGCATGATGTTAAGGAAAAAATAACGAACCTAAATTTCATTGATTTTGATGATGAAATACAAATACACTTTGGGCATCGATGGGTACGGTATTATCCCTATTAATTAAAAGCGCCCAGGGCGGTTAGCAAAGTCATTTTGAGTGGGCGCTTATTATGTTCCCTTTTTTAAACTCATTTATCGTACTAAATAAAATGTACAAGTGGTCATTTGAAGATGCTGACCATTTGATGGTCATTTGAATTAAGATGCTGACCATTTTATGTACTAAATACGATGTGGTAATTTGAGAAGGCTGACCACTTGACGTACTAACGAAAATGTACAAATGGTCATTTGAGGAGGCTGACCATTTCATGTACTAAATGAAGTATAATGTCCAAGTGGTCATTTGAGGATGCTGACCATTTGAAAAGGTGGGCGCTTATATAAGGGATTGTCTGTTGGTAGCCATTGAGGAAAACAGGGGTGGGCGCTTAATAGGGATAATATGGTACTTATCATTTTGGGACAGCCTGTATCATTAAAAATGCAATCTATACCTATGTATTGTCAAACATTGTTTTGGGTTCATTTTGGATTCCATTTTTATTGATATGCCCTGTAAATTACAATGCAAAGTATGCCAATTTCTTTTCATCCCTACTCTGTAACTTAACGATTCATGAGTTCAATTGACATGCAAATTGCGGCGATTCCCAAACAACCTCGTCCCCATGCCTCTTTCAGACCGTAGGCATGTTCAGCGCACCGTGGTTTGGAAGTCGCATAGAAATGTGGTCCCGTGTATCAGAAGAGCTATACCCGAGCATGTTAAAAATGTCACAGACTCCTTCATAAAGAGTAGGGATCATCCCGGGTCTGTATTTGTACGCTCATAATATGTATTCTAAAGTTTCAGGGATACGCAGTGCAACTATATTCATATATCTGATGCGATCTGTGAAAACCCGTCAACGTCGCAATAATAATAATTTAAAAAATAAATAAATAATTTTTTAGAATATTAATTTCTAATACTTTTGTGTCATAACCTTTTATGAAATTTCACCTTCAAAAACTTACTTAAGTCACTTTTCTTATTAGCCTTATAATGTTATTCTATTGAACTATGTATCTTTTATGGCCTTTTTCATGATTTCTTGTTTTGTAGCTTTTTATGACATCACAATCATCATTCACTCATAACTTTATTTGTAGTGATCGTAGAAAAATGATCAAAACAGTTCTGTAATCAGCACAGATTCAGCTTCTTATGATATAAATATCTCCAATATGAAAAATCCCGACATGTGGCGGGTTTTCACAGATCGCATCACATATAATGAATTCTGCACCTGTCTGGTTGACTTCCATTCAGGGACAGTATCCATCCATCCAGATCATTATACGTACATTTTGGTTGTGAGGGCCATTTCAAACATATTTTGCCAAAAGTATAACCCTGTGTGTATTTTGCCATTGATAAATACTTTCTTACAGGGGCTTCTCTTTCAATCATGGGAGATAATTGCCTCATAGCCTCGAGGTATTTTGATCACTGACAATATTTCAACCAAAATAGAATATTGAATTCACTGTAAGATCAACCAAGATTTTGGAGGATCAATTGCAAAAACTTCAATGAAATAAATAAAAAGACACAAATCAATTTATTATAGAAATAATATGTTAATGACATATCTACAGCTATGACGTAACATTTGAGGATTTTATTAACAACTGTTGCCAACTATTCTGACAAAAACACAAATAAATAACAATATAAACATTCTCCCCCAACTATGTCACTTTGAATGTGCTACATGTATGTGGTTGATGCTGGCTGTTAAACTGTGATGCACTAAGCCTTTACTTCATCCACCTATCCTGATCACAGTAAAGAACATCTGATTTGACCTAGGTGAAATGTTGCAAGTCTTGATAAAAAAGGCAACATTTATTGTATCAATACATTTTGGCCGCACTTCCACTCCACCCACGGAAACCAAATAATAATAAGGATGATATAAGAGCATGTTGCTGCGGTGAGCAAACTTTATTATCTATCAGACCTGTTATAGTCACCGTCATAATGCTATGGATAAAAAAAATATTAACAAAACTCTCACGCGTGCTGTAGCTGTTTACAATGCGCGCTTAGATAGAGCGCACATTCAAAACGCATTGAAATTCACTTCCGAGTTCACACAGTACACGCTCGCCTATGTGGAATTTTGTCGAAACTCTCATGACATCTACTCTAATGAGCTGGCATATGCAATCAAAGATGGATCCCAGATCAATACTGTATTTATCACTGGAAAAACACCACAAAGCCACTGTACATTGGATGATGTACTGTCAACATAATAAGTAACTGACCAGGGAATAAATGTGCTGATAACTCTAAAAGTATAACTCCTACATGTACAAAAACATATTATTTATGAAGATGTTGAGAAATTTCTCCTCTTTAATTTGAGATGATGCATGCTAGAAATGGTTGATTATTGAGGAAGTTAAAATCCCAAATATTAGGCCAAATAAAAAACTATATAGTAGTTTCTCGTCCTCGCGCGCATCTGTTTTGGCTGCCTCATCAAGAAAAGTGTTTTTTTAACCTTTTTGAAAATCCGAGTCATTTTCACATTCTGCACTTTTTCTCAATCATGAAAATATTCTCTTTTGCAGTCGTCTATACACAGGTGGAGTAAATACTACCTATGACGCTATTATAAATTCTGTGATAAGGCCAAACAAAAAAATAGGTTTGTCTCAAAGCTTGCGCGCGCATTGGTTTTGAAATGCCAAAATACCCCGTCTGAAATGCAGGAAATTGTAAAATCAATTTTTATTTTCCCTACAAATTTTTATTTCAAGTTTTTATCAAAAATATCGGCAGATTTTCCTTTTCTCAAACTTTTACATGACTCAGTTCTTCAAAAAACGCTGCAAAATTGTTTTTTACACAACTACATCACAATATTCATTTCAAATAGAAAAAAACAATATCAGAAAGTGTCAACGGTTGCAAATAGTAAGAGTACACAAATAAAAAAATTGTAAAAAAGAAAAAGAAAAAGGAGGACAAAAAAACCGTGCGCGTCGCCCGATTTTTAAGCCTTCGCAAGCTTTGAGACAAACTTTTTTTTTTTTGCCTAAGTCAATCCAAATGCATCAAATCCTCCGCCATCTTGGATTGGCAATTTTGAAAGAATAAAAAGAAAAAAAGTGTGTGCATCCTCCGTTTTTCAAAAAGTTCAGACGAGAAACTAGGTTTTTTTTTAACTTGGCGTAAGGTCAAGACAGATTTTTCATGTTTATGTAGGAGATAATCTTTTAGAGTTATCAGCACATTTATTAACTGATCAGTTAATTATTGTGTTGACTGTGTATACATAAATAATAGCATGTATATTGTAAAAACAGAAATATTCGGGAGTATACCATTTCACGAATCAGCAATGTTTGGAGTTACATTGTGTAACTTTACAATACACTTAGCATGCAGTATCTCAAATTAAAAAAAGGAAAAATTTCTCCAGATTCGTGCAACTTAGCAATGCACTGTAAAGGTAGTTGGAGATATTCACATCATGAAATTAGCGAAATTTAAATGCACACAAATATTTCTGGTTTTACAGTATACAGCTACCTTAGGATTGGTGACCACTGTGCTAATACTATATAGAAGCGTCTGTTGCATGCAGTGCACTACTGGTGTGATAGCAGCTGTCTTTTAGGGTGTTATTTTTGAGAATCCACCCTCATTACCTCCAACTAACTACGCAAACACATATATGTGACCTGCTCCCACAAAATGAGCGTAAAGTCGAGGCGAAGATGTTGCTGAATTGAGGCAGCATAGCATGTTATTGATTTGCCGTTTAAATTGTTGTTAGTATGGACCCAAGGTCCCTTCTATTATAGGAGAATTCTAAAATGACAGTATGGATACTTATTTTAAGAGTATTACCAGCCATGTCAGGCTATTTATTTTATAATCCCGCTATAAATAGAAGGGCTTGGTCCATACTAACAACAAACGGCAAAAATCAATAACATGCTATCCTAGCTCAATTCAGCAACATCTTTGCCGCGACTTTACGCTCATTTTGTGGGAGCAGGTCACATATATCGAGGGCTCGGAACCACAAGGCCTCGTCTCCATTTTTTCAAAAATGAGATTATGGTATCAAATTGTTCTGAAAGAAATTCTCTTTCCAGTAACACTGCCTTATCTCCATGACATAACCCCTTTCAAAGTTATAGCCAGTATCACAAGATCTCCATCTCCCCAATGTGTTTAAAAATCTTCAATAGTCTTTTTCCGAAAATGGTCAAAATGGAGATAAGGCCTTGTGTTTCCGAGCCCTCGATATGCTACCTGCTTGAAGGCAGCTACAGTTCTGAATATAAACCTTCTCACCAGATAAGAATTCAAGTACATGTTCCAAAAATGATCAGTCATAAATTCAGGTGTCAATGTGAATCTTCAATCTACCCCTGATCTACCCTCCTCAATTCTTCACCTTTATTCACCTTCCCTAAGGTTAAGATTCATCTTTCCTGTAATGCATCAGTTCACCTAGTGCAATTTGTTATTAGAAGTTGAATTCAAGGTGAAGATTTGCCACAGATTCATCTGTCCAAAATATTAATTAGTTCACAATTCACCACATCAAGAATTATATAACTAGGTATAAGATTAGGCATCTAATCCATGACTATCCTTGAGGAGGGTAGGTTCAAGATTCAAATTCATGCAAACACATGATTTAGGAATATATATATACCCATGATAAGATTCACATTGATACCGGCGTAAGAATCAAGTACAAACTGCCTTATATTACGCAATCACATGATTTTTATACAGTGCCCTATATACATATATTAAATTGGAAAATAAAGGTATTGTTTTAGACCGTACCTGTGTTATGTTGAAGTAGAATGTTTTTTGGCAAGACCAATATCAGATTTATTAAAAAACTTACGTGTTTTGCAAGCTGACAGTTTAGCTGGTCATCGACCAGCTTTCTCAAAGCTACTGATCGGCTGTTGTTGATTTGCCGGGATACTGACCGGAAGTGGTCAGTTTTGTGACGCCCTTGGTGGTGGAGGGTGTAATCAGTGGATCGTACACGTGACTGAGATTGTAGACCCCCTCGTCTCTGTTCATGATCTCTGTGCCTCGTCTCCTTATCCAGATGGATTCCCGTATCCAACGTGCCTTTCTGTTCTCTTCTCTACCCAAAATTGAGGCCCCCTCCCAGTTAATAACATGATTTGCCCTGGCCACGTGGTCTGTGATGGCTGATTTATTAAGTTCTGTTTCCCGGCAAATCAACAACAGCCGATCAGTAGCTTTGAGAAAGCTGGTCAATGACCAGCGAAACTGTCAGCTTGCAAAAAAAACGTAAGTTTTTTAATAAATCTGATATTGGTCTTGCCAAAAAACATTCTACTTCATGATTATCAACAGACCTGATGAATCTATTCACGGACCTGTGTTATGTTGTCTGACATATATGCAGACGTGATTATCAACAGACCTGATGAATCTATTCACGGACATGTGTTATGTTGTCTGACATATGCAGACGTGATTATCAACAGACCTGATGAATCTATTCACGGACCTGTGTTATGTTGTCTGACATATGCAGACGTGATTATCAACAGACCTGATGAATCTATTCACGGACATGTGTTATGTTGTCTGACATATGCAGACGTGATTATCAACAGACCTGATGAATCTATTCACGGACATGTGTTATGTTGTCTGACATATGCAGACGTGATTATCAACAGACCTGATGAATCTATTCACGGACCTGTGTTATGTTGTCTGACATATGCAGACGTGATTATCAACAGACCTGATGAATCTATTCACGGACCTGTGTTATGTTGTCTGACATATGCAGACGTGATTATCAACAGACCTGATGAATCTATTCACGGACATGTGTTATGTTGTCTGACATATGCAGACGTGATTATCAACAGACCTGATGAATCTATTCACGGACATGTGTTATGTTGTCTGACATATGCAGACGTGATTATCAACAGACCTGATGAATCTATTCACGGACCTGTGTTATGTTGTCTGACATATGCAGACGTGATTATCAACAGACCTGATGAATCTATTCACGGACATGTGTTATGTTGTCTGACATATGCAGACGTGATTATCAACAGACCTGATGAATCTATTCACGGACCTGTGTTATGTTGTCTGACATATATGCAGACGTGATTATCAACAGACCTGATGAATCTATTCACGGACATGTGTTATGTTGTCTGACATATATGCAGACGTGATTATCAACAGACCTGATGAATCTATTCACGGACCTGTGTTATGTTGTCTGACATATATGCAGACGTGATTATCAACAGACCTGATGAATCTATTCACGGACCTGTGTTATGTTGTCTGACATATATGCAGACGTGATTATCAACAGACCTGATGAATCTATTCACGGACCTGTGTTATGTTGTCTGACATATATGCAGACGTGATTATCAACAGACCTGATGAATCTATTCACGGACATGTGTTATGTTGTCTGACATATATGCAGACGTGATTATCAACAGACCTGATGAATCTATTCACGGACCTGTGTTATGTTGTCTGACATATATGCAGACGTGATTATCAACAGACCTGATGAATCTATTCACGGACCTGTGTTATGTTGTCTGACATATGCAGACGTGATTATCAACAGACCTGATGAATCTATTCACGGACATGTGTTATGTTGTCTGACATATATGCAGACGTGATTATCAACAGACCTGATGAATCTATTCACGGACCTGTGTTATGTTGTCTGACATATGCAGACGTGATTATCAACAGACCTGATGAATCTATTCACGGACCTGTGTTATGTTGTCTGACATATATGCAGACGTGATTATCAACAGACCTGATGAATCTATTCACGAACCTGTGTTATGTTGTCTGACATATGCAGACGTGATTATCAACAGACCTGATGAATCTATTCACGGACATGTGTTATGTTGTCTGACATATGCAGACGTGATTATCAACAGACCTGATGAATCTATTCACGGACCTGTGTTATGTTGTCTGACATATGCAGACGTGATTATCAACAGACCTGATGAATCTATTCACGGACATGTGTTATGTTGTCTGACATATGCAGACGTGATTATCAACAGACCTGATGAATCTATTCACGGACCTGTGTTATGTTGTCTGACATATGCAGACGTGATTATCAACAGACCTGATGAATCTATTCACGGACATGTGTTATGTTGTCTGACATATGCAGACGTGATTATCAACAGACCTGATGAATCTATTCACGGACCTGTGTTATGTTGTCTGACATATGCAGACGTGATTATCAACAGACCTGATGAATCTATTCACGGACCTGTGTTATGTTGTCTGACATATGCAGACGTGATTATCAACAGACCTGATGAATCTATTCACGGACATGTGTTATGTTGTCTGACATATGCAGACGTGATTATCAACAGACCTGATGAATCTATTCACGGACCTGTGTTATGTTGTCTGACACATATGCAGACGTGATTATCAACAGACCTGATGAATCTATTCACGGACATGTGTTATGTTGTCTGACATATGCAGACGTGATTATCAACAGACCTGATGAATCTATTCACGGACATGTGTTATGTTGTCTGACATATGCAGACGTGATTATCAACAGACCTGATGAATCTATTCACGGACCTGTGTTATGTTGTCTGACATATATGCAGACGTGATTATCAACAGACCTGATGAATCTATTCACGGACATGTGTTATGTTGTCTGACATATATGCAGACGTTATATTTTACAAAGATGTCGCAGGCAGAGTTGTTCTACGCAAAAATAATACTACATGTTAATAAACCATGCAGACGACGCAAACGCTGTCGTAGATTGGTGATACACATAGGCTGAAACATGATTTAATCCTTAAGTATATGCATGTATAGAATGTGTCATGAATAGTGCATTACAACATTTATTTTTGTTGACCAAAAGTCTTCATGAGAAATAACATCTGTTTTTGTGACTGTATAATATCATACAGGTAATTATACTGGAGGCTGAAATATATATGCAAATCTGTACATTTCATGAATAATTCTTTATCAACATAACTATATCGAACAGGGGGAGTCAAAATAGTCAGATCACGATTTCATTGATTTTGTTAAACCAATTTAAAAACAGAAATGAATAGATTTAATGCAATGTATAAAATGTACATAAGCTATAAATAGGGAATATTGTGAAATTGTTATTAAAATGCACATTTTCAAAATGGGACAACACATGGCGTGTTGGTATTTTACATGACTGCAGGGTGTAAATAGTTTCAACTTGATTGCTAAGAATATGTTTGATGTGCAATTGAGACAGCAATATTGTTTCATTAATGATAGATGAAAAATGACATTTCCACAAGATTTCTTTGAGATTTATGTATAACAATACTGCAATATCACCAACATAGCTACATTATAACCATGGATTCTGTGGAATACTTTAGATTTCATACTTTTTCCTAAACATGTTATAATTATGGTTTGTAAGTGTGTATTGTCATGAAAAAATCACCAAATATGAAACACATTTAAATTCAATTTAAAAATTGACAGTTTTCAATCAGGAAGTATTTTACTATTTTTCAAAAAACGTGACCTGAATATTTTGACTCACCCTGTACATTAAATAAATAACATGTGTTTTATGGTACAAATATATAATGCATTGGTTGAATGAACAGTCAATGACACGTTGTTTGAGAGTGTGCAAAACCAATGCCAATATAAAGGGTTCAACAAAAGAAAGTATACAACTTTGTTTACGTCATTTTGAGTAATTTTCAATTTATTCTTGTCCAAACAGGCTAGATAGGCATTTAGATGAATCTTTTAGGCATAATTTGATACCAAATTTGCTACCTAACAACAAAGATAAACCATGATTAGCACCATTTAAAGGAAAATATCCCATTTTCAAAAGTCGCATTTTCAATACACAGCACGAGAAGAAAGGGCCAATTGTTAACACACACACATGCCGTATTTATCCCGTACTGATCACCGCGCATTTCCCTCAATGCGCGGGCTAATTTAAATGTAAACTGATGCATGGGTGAAGGATTTGAATGTAAAGGAATGTTAATGGATGGGGAGAACATGGACAGATTAACCAAATCTTCTCGTACTGTATATTGGAAATGCGACTTTTGAAAATGGGATATTTTCCTTTAAATGGTGCTAATCATGGTTTATCTTTGTTGTTAGGGGGCAAATTTTGTATCAAATTATGCCTAAAAGATTCATCTAAATGCCTATCTAGCCTGTTTGGTCAACAACAAATTAGAGATTACTCAAAATGACATATACAAAGTGGTATACTTTCTTTTGTTGAACCCTTTATAACCATTACACTGTGTGCACCACATCTTTAACCTGGCTATAGTTAATCAGTTCCAAAATTGGCGAGAAATATTCGTTTTATCTATCTACGCGCAAAAGTAATCCAAGCGTATAAGCGCAATTTTGGCATACGCAAGCGTCACGCATACAATGCCAAACGACATTACGCACCATATTGCGCCATGCCAGCGTTGTGCACGCAATGCTCTTCTGAATTAATTTGCTGTTGTAAACAGGTTTCCCCAATTTGGAACTGACTGAACTATAGTAATAACACCTTCTTGAGATTGACAATAAGAAGGTATCCAATGCATTCTACAACTATATAGCATCTTTTTTATATATCTACAAATCATATCAAAATCAACGCGTTCAGCACATCAGAGAAATATCTATACATGAAATCCAAGCAGAGAAGAAGCACAACAGAAGAATTTAATAAAACTTGATACTTTAATTAAGGTTGCCATATTGGCTGGTTTAGTAATCCACCTTTTTTTTGGTGTCATTGAGCAAAAATAAAAATGCCACTCAGAATTTTTATAATAAGACTATAATAAGAGTGTGTACACAATCAACATTGCTTTAGGCACATCATCATTCAGAGTGAGGCAAACAGACTACATACATTTTTGCCAATACAGAGCGTGTCAAAAAAAAGGTGTCCCATGTGAAACATGATTTTTCTAGCCATCGAGGGATTGTTCTCAAATTATGGCAAACCTCCTCAGTCATGTCAAATTCAGCTTTGGCCACTTTTCATGTGCAGAGAACTCTTTTATTATAATCATCATTCAGTGTGTAATTGAACATAATCCATAAAATCAATAATAATCTACCCACTAAATGTTAATAGTATTAAGTTGAATTTGAGCAGAAAAACATATTTTTATCCATTCTATTCGTCTCATGACAAACCAGAGAATATTTAAATTTTTTATATATTTTATTTTAAAACAATACATTGACGTATCCTAGTATAATCATCACTGGAATCACAATGAATGCAGTTTCTTCAGTTGAGAGTCAAATTCTTGTTTAATAGTGGCCAAAATGGGATTTACACTGTTTTACTGAATTAATCATATCTCAGCAATTAGATGGTGAAATTTAATAGGATAAAGTGTATTTGACTAGTAGGGCTTACCAAATGTTGAAAAAACACCCCATGGGATGTATTTTTAATCAATTGTGTTCCCCATAAGACACTTATTTTGACACACCCTGTAAGAACATGGTTAGATAAAATATTGTAAGTGATACTTATATTTCTGAAGTTTTCCACAGTTAAGATTTAAAATGGATAGATCCACCAAAATCAATCATGTGAAGTTACTTTTCAGTACAATCAAATTCCCAGTATTTTGTGACAGTGCATGCTGATTAATTAGAACAAAACATGTTGAGGGCACATACCACTTCACAAGGTTTCGGTAAAGTCAGTGTTTACATCAAATGTTGAGGAGTAAGGCTTCATGTGAAACAAACAAAAAATAGAAAAAAACCTTTAAGCATATTAAAATGCACAATGCCACAAAAAAGACACAACAAATAAATATATATTATGAAGATTAAAAAAATAATGATGGGAGGCGTAAAACATGCAAGGGTAGATGCAAGACACACAAGAATAAAATACAAATACTCACTTTGAGGATAGAAAATTAACCAACGAGAAAATAATTTAAAAGTATCACACATGATATTCATCCCTTTGGACGATAGAGTTCAAAGTTCAGATGACTGTCAGTGCACATGTGTGCTGCTGGTAATTATGTTGCCCTACGTTGACATGACAACTGTGATAGATAAGGCAAACAAACAAAAAAGAGTTGACTTGCCCTTTCCGACCGACCCGAATTTTCGGAAATCTAGGGTCGCTATTTTTTATTTATTTTTTCAACAACAAAAAAAAAAATTGAAAGAAGCACATAACAATAAAGAAAGATGAAAATGTGTTTTTGAGTAGTATCTGCTTGTTTAAAAATATTAAAAAAAAATCAAAAAAAAAAATCAAAAAAAAAATCTTTAAAACTCAAAAATTTTCAAAAAAAAAAAAAAAAAATCCGACCGTCTGACCATGACTTTGACCCTGAAAGGGCAAGTCAACTTTTTTTTTGTTGCCTAAGCGGATCATCCGCAGTGTGTTGGTGTGAGTTAAAGTGGTTGGCGACTAGCATATTCTCTTTCTTCTTGATGGTTATAAGTTGGCAGTATATCATCGCTATTCTGTCCTTGAATGTTATCCAGCCCTTCAGCATGTTTATTATACAGTTTCACTTTATGCATTGTATAAATTAAAACTGTCCAACAGTTTTAAATAAGAATTATTGCTTTATACATGTTCAGGGGCAAGACTACTTATAAGGTTTTGAAAGATGTGTTTTAGGCCCTTGAACATGTTTAGATTAGATTGCCCAAAGGTTATACATCGGAAGTATTATATTATACATTAGGGCGGGGCGTAAATAGGGAAGGTATGTTGTTCAAATCGGCCATGGTCAAAATGTATTCCACTTGACCCCACATGATCAAATATGCACTTTAAAAAAAATTCGGAGGGGGTTTTCAGACCCCACCACTACCCTTTATCCCCCTATAGGGGAATACATGGTAAAGTTGCCAAATTGGTGTAGCAAAATTAGATTTCGACCTAGAACAAATTGATACATATTTTTTCAGCTTAATGCATTTCTATAAGGTACCCATAATGACATACTAAAAGTCTGAAAATGTCAGAGTGTTAGAAATATGATAATTTGCATAAACTTAAAATGGCCGCTAATTTGAGAATTTTCATTGTTTTGGACTTATTTTTTATCTTAGATAGTTGTTATGGCACTTTAAATAGCTTCAGCATATATTTTATGAATGTATAAAGTCTCAAAGGACATACAGAGACATATCTGCCCTAATATGTGTATCTTAAATTGCATAATAAAAAATGGCCGCCAAAATTCTCAAATTAGGGGCCATTTTAGGTTTATGCAAATTAGGCATATTTCTACCACTCTGATATTTTTGGACTTTTAGTTTGTCATTATGGGGACCTTATAGAAATGCATTGTGCTGAAAAAATTATGTTTCAATTTGTTTTAGGTCGAAACATAATTTTGCTACACCAATTTGGCAATTTTACCATGTATTCCCCTATAGGGGGATTAAGGGTAGTGGTGGGGTCTGAAGACCCCCTCCAATTTTTTTTTAAAGTGCATATTTAATCATGTGGGGTCAAGTGGAATACATTTTGACCATGGCCGATTTGAACAAAATACCTTCCCTATTTACGCCCCGCCCTATTATACATGCTGAAGGGCCAGATGTAGATATGAGGTTTTGACAGAACAGCAACGATAGTCTATTTCTTCGTGATGATTCTTAAGTGAGTAGTATATGAATAATCAATTCACATTACAATCCTATTCCGCAGAGTCCATCTGAGAGGTCAAAGTGCCAAATCTGTCCATAAGTTCTACCCCTTCTTCATGCTGCTGTTGTTGCTGCTGTTGTATATCATATGACCCTGTGTGCTTGGTTAACCTTCAGCTCTCGTACGATCGGATTTTAGAAGGCTCTGTCAATTGCGCCGTTGCCAGGAAGAACATGGCCGGCACGGGTACAAGAGTTAATAATGATGCATGTATAACAGGGTTCTTGAGCTGTGTTAGCGCTATGATGCCGTAGCCGTGGATTAACCAATGGGCTAGTAGAATGATCACATTACGCTTTTTACTCACTAACTGTTTGGGTGTCTGAAAAGAACAAATGGTAATGACAAGAGTTTGATAAGACCAATTATTACACCTCGTACATATTTATAAGAGTATTCTCTTTTTCATTTCTAACGAAGTCAGATAAATTATAAGACTGCCGAATGCTTGTTTGTATTCATACTACAACCAAACGTGTAGTAGTTTCGACTGCTTCCCACTAACAAACACAATCCCCTGAAACAATTCTAGAACCTTAATGAATATTACGTAAATATTAAACGGTGACGCCATAAGCAGACTTGAGGCTTCTTTTGGATAATTAAGATGCTGCATCTACCAAGTCTGTAATAATTCAAAAATCCGTGAAGGTCTGCCGCAACTATTGTGAAGAATAGGAAACATTCTCCAGTCAGGAGACTGGGAAACAAAATCGCTTAGGTTTGAATTTCAGATGCTTTACCATGCGAGATCTTGTGGCCTAATGGAAAAGGCAGTTGCCAAGCAAGCAACAGATCCTGGGTTCGATTCCCGGGCGAGATCGTTTTCCCATTATTGTCTCTTTTCTACACTCGACGGCGAACCTGTTTAAAATATTTATAATTTAATAGGAAACAGGTTTCGATTATATAGTTTTTCTGCCAGGGGAATCGCTTTCTTGTTCGCTATGTGTACTGATACTGTGCAGCAGGGTTATAGCTAGGCCATATTGAGTGCCGGCTAATTTTACTGACGGCAAAAGGAGTAAGTGTAGCGAACGAAGTGTAGTGGCATGGCATGGGGGCAGGGTTGTCACCAGTCATTTTAGAACTGGGTAAAAATTGCGAACCAATTAACCTTTAACCCATGTTAGAATTGCACACAGTCAATCTAGTGAATACCCGAGCAGCATTACTAGCGTGCTTCTTGCGTGAGAGACGATACGATCAGTCGACGACGTCACATATGGTTGTTGACTATGAATAAATTATGATAATGTTTGGTTTCGACCATATTTAAGCTTACTTCGCCGTTTTGCGGTAAAAAAACCAAGGAATTACACAGTAATTTAAGAATTTTATTCAGTGGAATCAGTGGGGGGGGGGGGGGGTAAGAAATTTGTGCCGGGCGGAGTACCGGGTGGAGATTTTGAGAGAGCCGGTAGCTCCGTCCGGCACCGCGCGGCGTGGTGACAACCCTGCATAGGGGAGGTCTTCTGAATGTTTTTTTAGGTTTTTTAATGTACTTTGAGGGTTCCTGCCACATACTTTTTGTGTTTTATGAGGCAGTTTAATGATTCTATCCACAAATTGTTGTTTTACCTTTTTTTTTAAGAGTGCCGGTTGGCCAGCGTGAGTTGACCGGCGCCGAACGGCATAGCTATTTAACCCTGCTGTGCAGCCTGTAGACCTACTACGCAGGAGCAACATAAGTTTTTAAGTTTTTTTTAATTTTTAATTTAGTTTAGACAATGAAATATATGAGGTGTAATACAACATAACATGGTTCATTTCAGGAAAACGGCAGAGAGAGGAAGTCACCAGTCACCCAACACCAAAGGACCAGTAGTTTGCACGACTTTCCTTTAAACCATGTTGTATTTGTTAACTGCCACTTATTAGATTAAAGACACATATAAATGTCCACTTTTCTATCAAACTTGTACAGTTCATAGATAATTCCAGATGGAAACCAGAATTTGAACCTTTCGGAAATCTTCTGAACCCATCTAAAAATGTCAGCCTTCAGTAAGTTATTGGATCAGTCTGAAATTGCAGCCCTAAACAAATATTTGTTCAATCAGTTTTGTAAAGCTTGTATTATGATGTGTTACTTTATTAGATTAAACAATCATACCTCAACATTAATCAGTCAGTACTTGGCTTCAAGATCCATTCATTTTATGAAGTTCTTGATAGACCCAATAAGTGATGCGCCTACACAACATACAAAGCCTTACCTTAATTTCTGTTCTTGAGAAATGGATTGCATGCGTTACTAATGAGACAATGATGACTATGTGTGGATAGGAATAATCTGTAAATGAAGAATAAAATCAGTAGTTATAAGCAGTAGTGGCGTACCCAAAGGAGTGGGCTAGGGCCTCCCAGCTTTAGTGGTCTGTTGGCAAATAATAGAGGCTGGATCCTTGCTTCTCCCCCACCCCTCCCGACTTATGGAAATATGACAGTCAAATTAGTACAAAAACAGCAAACTTGTATTGCATTTGCCCAGAAAATAATTTAAGAAGCTGGTTTAAAGCTAAAATGTACCTTGATTAGGCAACAACAACATTTGTTGTGTTGCCCTCAAGTGCCAAAAATCTTGCAGTCGGGTCGGTCGGTCGGTTTCTTTATTTAAGTGGTAAATGTCAATTTGACTAATGCTTTCTAGTGTTTAAAAGCACTCTATTCAAGCAAACTTATTCATTTCAAGCAGAAAAAAGTCATATTTTGACAAATTGGGTACAATTTTTTTAAAATTGCGATCCTGATTTTGAGATTTTAGGGTCGGGCGCTGAGGGCAACACAACAATTTTTTCTTCTTTTCCCTAGTGTAAAACAGCAACATTCTGTGCACACATTTTCCAGTTGGTAAGGCTATGGTGCTTTTTTGTGGCAAATTGTCCATTTTCGGTCCTACCCTATGACTCCCAAATCCTGGGTACGCCACCAATAAGCATATAGTCTTATTTGCATATATGAGACCTGTCACCACAAAATGAGCGTTAAGTCGCCAGTGTGCATTGGGAGATATGGTCCAATAAACATGCCAAAAATCAATAGAAAACAAAGGAATTTTGCAACTTCAATTTGATTTTTGACAGGGAAAACATTGAGCAATTATGACATGTTGCATATCATTTTAAAGCGTGTTTCCTGATTATTTTGAATCTGGACAAACCACAAAATTAAATTTTCCGACTTAACTCTCATTTCGTGATGACAGGTCTCATATCCTATACATATAATTCCAGTATTTAACAACATAAATATGTACGGCTGAGACCTGAAAAATGTCCATGAATTTAATTGATACAGAGGGGCAACAGAATCATGAGATAAATTCATTGTAACCTAGGTTCAAACAAATATGGACACCGGGCTGCTGCAGGATCGCTCCCTTCTCTGATGATGTGCTTGATGCATTTATAGGACATCTTTGATTAGGCACTTCACAATTGATTCTGAGTTTTCTGTTAACCGCCCTCATCCAAAATTTAAAATGGCAAAATATTTAATTATTTTATTTAATTATTTTGCATATTTCCCATAAAATGACAGTTTAATATCAAATCTTGCATTTTTTCTGACTTTGATCACCTTCAGGGTGAAAACACAAACAATATGGTTGTAATTCATTATGGATAAACATAAAAGCAATGGGTGTATTGTTAGTAAAACCAGTTAAACACCCGTGCCAGTCAAACGGGCAAAATAATGGTGAAATCAGTTTCAACCACAAACATGAAAATAAAGAAAATAATAAATAATTAGTAATTAAAAGTGACCTCATCCAATTTTCAAAATCTGCTACAGGATCAATTGTGAAGGGTCTTTAAATGCTAACACTTCAGGCACAAAGATGTTGATTCAAACAATGCCCAATTTTGTGCTGTTTGGTGTGCCATTATAGCCAAATTATTCAATTTTAATCTGATACGTAGAATAAAAAGACAATATCCAATCAGAAACAATTCCAAAACAACAGGCACACAGCACAGGGAATAGTTTGAAATGGTCAATTATTATTTGTTTTGATTATAGATACATTATTATTTATATATACTCACATATAAGACCAGCACAAATGGCGTGTACGACCACTAAGATGGGAAGGAAATAAAGTGCCGCATAGATGGAATTACGTCCTTGATTCTTGCACAGTTTGACAGACAAAACCGGTCTGAATAGCATCATTAACACCAGTTGAAATGTGTAGGTGAGAAACACTAGTGTATACCTATAGGGGGAAGCAAATCAAACACAATTTTATGTCCGTGATGGAAGTCCAAACAACATACTGTGCAAGTGTTTTATTTTCACAAATTTTGCAAATGGACATTGAGACACACAATAATTCTTTGCGATGCCCAGGGGGTTGCTTTGGGTTTTTAATGCTCACTACCTATCAGTGGCGTATCCAAGGGGGGTCCAGGGGAGTCGGTGCCTCCCTGAAATAACCCTGTCAGTAAACATGACCCTCTGTCGGTAGATTTGCGATTTGACCATGCAATTTTTTTCTGCCTGTTACGTGAACCCCCCCCCCCCCCCCCAATTATCAAGATTTCAGCTGCTGACGGGAAAGAAATTGTGCAAGTTTTACAAATTTTTTGGGAGTCTGTAAAAATAATTGTTGGTAAATCATGCCTTTCGTCGGTACAACTATGGTCGTGCCCCCCCCCCCCCAGTTTCCAAAAGCTGGGTACGCACGCCACTGCTACCTATCATGATATTCATAGGGTACCCTGCCCATGGAGTGGAGTTTAGTGCAGAAATACCCTAGGTCTGAGGCTCAAAATCTATTTGTCCATCACGAGACAGTAACGTAACTACACAGACGCAACATTTACGCACATGTCTTCCGCTTTTACGTGCGAGCAGCGAGGAGGCGCAAGCGTTTATAAACTGTAATGAGTAAATGACGCAGTTACGTCACTGTCTCGTGATGGACAAATATACTATAAATATGTAAAACCAGCCTGATGTTGGCACACCCCTTAATCCCCCTCCCTGACATGTACACAAAATGAATACAGATTAATGTCATATGATAAGTAACCACAATACCAGTTTCCATGAAAAAGTATTGCAGAATGCCTAAACTATGTGCAGATGAAGTATAAAATGGTTTTTAAAAACACGACTCTATGCACACATACTGAAGTAAATCAATAACCGCCAGCAATTTCACTGGGTTAAATTCTTGAGGGTGAAAAACAAAAATGATGGCCAAAAAGTGTGCTAGGGCAACGTTTGAAGGCAGTAAAACAATGAAATGTTCAATATTTTTCATTCTTAAATTATTTTTTTGAAGGGTAAAAATCACTCTTTGTATATATAGGGCGAGTGAAAACATTGACCTGCTGCACCTTAAAATGTCACAGATTCCTGTGAGTGATATGTTCAAATCAGTCATAGATCCTTAGTTGCACAAATAAATAACTGACCCACATAGGAGTGTATAAGACTCATAAGCCCTTCCAAAAGTAAAATTTGTTGGAAACATAATTGATGCATTGTAAACAAATCTATCATTAGGCCAAAAAAATAAATGTTTGTTTGCCCTTAATGGACAAACATTTGGAGGGTCGGTAGGTCTCTCCTTTTTTTCTTCTCTCACTTCTTCCATTTTGACATATAGCTAGGCCTATGTACAATGTATATATATAGACAGTGAAATGTTGACAATTTTTGAGCAATATTCTTTGGCTTAAAATTGATGGATTGCGGCTTGAAACACGCAAAATAATGATTAAACATTGTTTCTACACTTTTGGGAAACAAAATATACAAAAATATTGACATTTTATGACGTTAACAGAAAGATTTAAAGAAAATTAAAAATAGCGACCCGAGATTTTCGTATTTTTGGGTCGGTCGCGGAGGGCAAACAAACATTTATTTTTGGCCTTATGATCATCATCATAATACAACAACACATTTTGTTTTAACTCATCATATGCAGATCTTTTTGATGCACCGCTCAGATTTGGCTTTATTCTAAATATTTGCTTGACCTAAAAGAGTTTCTTTATCAAGAAAACACTTGACACTTTTATTTTGGTGAAATCTGTTATGGTAATCTTTTAATTAACATTGATTAATATTCTCTATGTGAAAATACTTTTTTTCTAAAAAAAAGAACGTTATGTTGAAAAGCCCAGCATGTGATGTGGCCGACACAATGATAACAAGTAAACAATTATCAAACAAATTACGCCTTAAAAAAGCAAATATGTGTGCTATTAGGCATAAGTATGAACATAATTGAAAACCTGAAAAAGTATGTGAAATTGGGCTAAACAGCAAAATAAACGGGCTGAAATCAAAAGAAAGTGCGGAAATTTGGACAACAAACCCTGAATTCAAATTTCAACCTGAAAATGCTCATGCCTGGTGCTATAATACTATATAATCCATAGCCAGACCGCTTCTTGTGTAGGGGATGTAATTCAGTTTCATCATTGTATCAATCTAAACTATAGTCACTGTCATAATGCTATTGACGTAATTCGAGCTATTTCATGTGAGCGTGTTTTGTTGTTGTTCGCGGAGCTGCATAAAATGCTCCGAACAACTGTGCATGCGGTGCATGACGATGCGGTGCGTGACAATCAGGACACGCTGTCATTTTTTAAATCATCCGGTGCGCACTTTCAGGTTTACGCATGTACGCACACACCAAAGCCTTAGGTAGGATTTTGGAAAGTGGGAGTGTAAAACAAAAAGTTGGGAGTGTAAACCTTTACCTGTAATAAGTTTGTTTTGTCCGTGCGCAGAGCGCATGGCGCGAACGCGAAGCGCGAAGCATTTACGGCTGGGGTCCAGGGCCCGCCTTAGGGCCCTGGAAGCTATAGGTATTTTGATGCTCTCAAGTGCAATTTCACTAAATCTGCATCTCATTTCACATTGTGAAGAGAAAATTATTCCCACTTTTTTCTAGCTTTTTTCAGATTTTGCTACAAACACATTGGATGCATTGTTATTGTAATGTTGTATAATGTTGAGGTTGCTCACTTTACACTCTGGGTTTAGTAAGTCCCATAGTGAAATCTTCCACCTTTTTAAAATCAATATTACATTAACACTAATCAGCATGTTAACAGCGATTTTATTTGAAAATAATAGAATTTAACTGCTTTCTGCTATACAAGCTTGAATTTTGAATAGCAATTTTCCCTCTCTCTAGAGTCTCATCTCCAGACCCCACCCTTTTTTATTTTGGAATGTTCATTAACTTCATACCCCACCCTTTATACCAAAAAAGGGATATTCTGATGAATATAAATAATGTCAATATTTTAGCAGTTATGAGCATTTAAACATTTCCTTTAACATAGGCTTTCAATTGAAAAAAGAAACTTTAAATCCTAATAAATCCCTTACCCTAAAGTTTGTAACAATAAAAGTGATTTGACTTAAAAGTTTAGTTAATTACAAGGAAGAAACAAAAAAAAATCAATTTTTTGAAGATTTTCCCACCCCAACCGACCATGTGACCCCCACCCCTCCCCCTATCCCTCCATACCATACCACTATTCCCTCCCTATCCTCTCTACTCCTAGACTATTTTGCTCATCAACAAAGATAAGTTTTAAGTCCAATTAGTGTTTTTTTTAGATCATTGTAAACATATATTGTTTAATTGTCTAAACCAAGGAGTTATCATAATAATAACTCCTTGTCTAAACTAACCTCCCCTCCCCCTCCCTATCCTCTCTCTCTATTTTCCACCCCCACTGTGGGAATACTCTCATTTTGTAATCAACAAAAGTTCAGTCCATTGAGTGTTTTAGATCACTGTATTATGTTTAAATTGACTAAACTATGGAGAAAATGGGTTTCACATATCCCCCCTCCCCCCCCCCCCCCCCCCCCCCCCAGCTCACTTGCCTCCTCCCTCCACATACCCCAACACCCCTCTACCCAATTGTAAGTTCGTAATTGAGAGCACACTTTAATTTGAGAAATTTGAATAAATGAGGACACACCCTTTGAGAAATGGACTAATCCTAATTAATATTTTCCTTTTGGCCGGCCGATCTGCCATGTGCTCTGCATGTACAAAATAATGTACATTCAGTATATTAACACATTGCATGATGACAGTACAATTACACTACAGTGTGTGGTACGATTGCTTACGACTATGGGCGGGCCAGACACTATTTGTCAACAATATAGAGGTATTTAAAATCCATAATAAAACATTTGAGACTGTAAACACATTCAATGAATTAATAAATAAACTTTATGATGAAAGAAATTATGAAAAATGAGTAAATAAATTAAGAAAATTTGAGGTTGGATTATTCACATTTACACTTTTCTATAAAACAAAGCATGTGAAGGGTTTATGAATATAATTCAGTTTTGGGGATTGGCTGGCTGCCGCCGCGAGGCCGCAGTTTAAAGTTACATTGGAAAAACGGAAACCTTAAAATTTATTTCTTAGTGTCCATTCTTGGGCAAAGTTTTTAAACAAACTTTGATGTTTTTTATGGTAAAAAGTTGGCTGTTGTCCGCCAACCCGTCCGCCAAAAATGCGGACCTGAGCTTCTCCAGTTTTTCCGACTTTGCAAGGAAAGTTAGATAAATAATTGAGCACGGCCTGGATGGGAAATTGAACCCGTGCGGCAAGAAAATTGGCCGTGTATTTTTCCAACTGGCCGTGTAAATCACGGCCAACACGGCTGGCTGCCTAAGGCCTTGGCACACACGCATTATGATGCTAGCTACATCTGAGTGGTATACTTACAATGGATAGACTGCCTCTTGTGTACAGTGCAGTGTAGTAGTGTAATTCGGTTTGGGATTTTTCATCATAGTGTACCAGTCTGAGAGACGTTGCACACCACAGGAGAATATCCAGAGTTCACCTGCAAAGATTCAAAAATAATGAGTGTCACAAAAAATAACATGAGTTCTTCTCATATTTTTTTAATCGCCAGTTTTTTCTTGATATATTCATAGTGTGTTACATATCAATGGAAAGCTAAGGCCAAACAAAGAAGATTGTCCGTCTCAGAAGCCAGCCCGCATTGGTATGTGAAATGAGCTATGGTGCGTAGGTCTACGCGTTGAGGCTGATTTATTTTTTACAAAATAGTTTTAAAAAAAGTTCTCTGTAAGCTTGGATTAGCAACAACAAAAAATTGCATACCTCATAGCCTTTTTTCTAAAAAAAAAAAAAATTGCACAGAACTTAGTTTTTTGCCAAATGTTTCTCAGACAGACCTTCTTTGTTTGGCCTAATCATGTTCTCCTACTAACGATATCATAGTTGTAGCAATTCTTTGCTTCCGTACTCAGCTACTTGCTTGAGAATGTGCTGAGGTCTCAATCAAAATGTGCCAAATTCATCACTATTTTGCGGTCAATAGAACAACTGTGTCGTCTGTTCAATGAAGTGTTACATCGACAACTACACTGGTGAGTGATGCTCTATTGAGTAAAATTGATTTCTGAACACAAAATAGAGATGATTTTGGCACATTCAGATAGTGACCTCCCCATATCCATAAGCAAGTTCATGAGAATTGAAATGATTGCTACAAAAAAGTTTCAATGTTTTCC
This sequence comes from Ophiura sarsii, assembly GCA_035610835.1. Taxonomy (NCBI): domain Eukaryota; kingdom Metazoa; phylum Echinodermata; class Ophiuroidea; order Amphilepidida; family Ophiuridae; genus Ophiura; species Ophiura sarsii. The sequence continues at coordinate 106,571,329 of CM069441.1, forward strand.
ATGTTATCAATCATAGACCTAAAATTAAGCATTTTATCACTTCACGAGGCTAGGCCGAGGCCTCATGTGATATGACCTCAAACCAACGATATTTTGTTGTATTGCTTGAACAAACGGGAGAGGGGATAACTAACTATAATATGACCACACTTACCAACAGGTGACACAATGATAAGACTTAATATGGATGCCAGACCACATTCCAAGAACGCTGACACATGCAGTAGTATAACACTCCTGTTAGAGAACAAAACACATTTCAGGTATTACTCAAATTGTGAAGAAATTAGTTTGCAAAATATCATACAATCCAGACCAGGTAAGAGTGTGAGTTTGTAAAATATAATAACATTATTAGAATATCAGAATACTAAAAGGGGATGGTAGAGATGCTCAGCTCATGACATGTTTGCAGAAACCAACCCATAAAAACATCAACATCTGAAGAAAATTTCACTGCTATTAAAAAAATAGTGAGATTAAAGTGTCATTTTTTATTGGTCATCAAATTTAACAAATGGCAGCATTTCAAAGCGAAGGTTAACTGTTGGGTAAAATTTATTGCACATTAAATGTCATTTCAGTCTACATTTTACATTTTTTAACAGGTTACAGAGCCTAACTGTTTTCCAGAAAAATGCACATTTCCCAGGGGGACTTATATCTTTTGACATGTTTATGAATCAATAGGTAGTTAGCAGTTAACACCACTTACAGATGCAGTAATGAAATTGAGTGAATAATGAATATTGAATAATGAAAAAGTCACCTACCCACTCTTTTAAAATATATGAGTAACAGGAAACTAGGAATCGACATTCATCAGACATATGCTGCTGGAACCAGTAGAGCATTAGGCACCAGTCTGATAACCCTTCTTTACAGAGTTTTTGTAATCTTGATTTGAAATCATCTATCGTCTACTACTGTACTTACTTATGATTGCCTTTGAAGAAATAGTCAATGAAGAAGAAATGCAGAGTAAGTGAGATGATGACCATGAAGCCTAGATACAGCCAATCATACAACGATGGTATTTCCTCACATAGTTGACATACTGACATGTGGTTGGAGTACTCCCCTCTTGGGCATGGCTGTGTGTATAAATGTAATGTAAGAAGTTAAAACAGTGCAATTAACAGGATTATGTGCAGCTGGTGTTATCTAGTATACATCAATTTACCCAAATCAATGGTCCAAAGATGTGCTAGCATGGTGTTTCTGGCAGTAAAACGAGGTAATTTACAACAACAAATTACTTTTGAGAACAATTTTGAATAGTGTATGATAATGAAAAGGGTAAAGTGAATTTCATCCTTTATATAGGGCGAGTAAAATTCCTGCATATATTTTTCAAATGCTGCTTTTTGAAATGATTCAAATTGAGATTTAACATCTGTAGGGTGAATTCTTATGATAACTGCACATATCTCTATTTCAAGTTAATCATCCAACTATTGACTTTTAGTAACATTTTGTAATTTGACAATTAGCAGGTTCCATACAACTGCCATATATTTGTATAAATAACAGCAAGGCAGCACAACTACCACAAGTTCAACAACCCAAACAAGCACAAACAAGCCTTGACCCACATCGAACATGATATGGTGCAGGACTCAAACCTGTAACCTTGTGAACAGTTTAATTTTTATAGTAAAAATATTGGTCATGGCAGATTTGCTTGAAATCATTATTGATCATAAACCAAGATTTTATCCAGTATTCCTATAATATTTCCATATTAATACTTTTTTCTTGCTTATAATTATATTTTCATTAGACCAGTAGCATGTCCATTTCATTTATAGGTTTATTTGGAATGTCAGCTTAAATTGTCCATCTGTGGTATTCGGTACATGTATATGAAGAGCTTTGTTGCAAAAGGGCCACCAGACCACTCCAACATGTAACTCATTTTGCATTATTGAATTTGCATTGACAAGTCCATGGAATTAATCAAATTATGTATGGCTGTGTTTATTAAACTGTTTCTATATGACTTGGATTAGTGCATTCATGCACACCAATTGAGGCACCAACAAAACAAACCATATTCCACATAATGAATAGCAATCCATTCAATAATGCAAAATGAGTAACAGGTAGAAACAGATGTAGGCCCTTTTGCAACACATCTCTTCAATGTACCCCGAAATGAGTTATAGTATATTTACAAATAGAATAACCATTACAAAAACAAACAAAAACTTACTCCACAAGCACTATACATCTTCTCCTCCTCCTCATAAGTGTCATTCTGTAGAGTTATTCGTCCACAATACAAACCAGGACAGGACCTGGTGCTAATATTGGTTGAAAACCCTGGAACTACAAATAGAAAAGATAATAATATACACTCGTCAAAAGAAGTTCCTGGACACTCATTGAAGTTCAAATATTTCACATAAACATTTAATATAAATTAAACAATTGCATGTCAAAATAAGCAGACAATAATTCTCTATCATGTCTGTATGATATTAAGATGGATGCATTCATGCATGGCTGAGCACATTCATTAAGCAATGGTAAGGCGCGTAAAAGGAAATTGCAAGAAATGAGCATTTACAGTCATTTGAATGGAGGGATTATCCAATTTTTTGCAATCTTCTTGCCATTGTCAAGTGAATGGGATCTGCCATGCATGAGTGATCATGTCTAAATTCCATGTTAAGCTATTAGAGGATTACTTTCTGCTTATTTTGATATACAATTATATATATATAATTATATAATTATATATATTCTATTAAATATTAATTTAATTTAAGTGTCCAGGAACTTCTTTTGACGAGTGTAATATAATGTAAAAGCTGAATGCAAACTGCTTATCCACAAAAATAACCTGTGTAAGTACATGTAAATGTAATAAATAATAAGAGGACCTGACGTTTCGATTCTAACAGAATCTTTATCAAAGGTCAAACGACAGAATACAACATACACAACATATAATAGACAGGGGAAGAATGGGCAGGAAATGAAACAAAAGATAATGTAACACAAGGGGGGGTCAAATTGACAGATGGATGAATAGGGGATGGGTAATCAAACTTGACAGAAAAGATAATACATTTAGGTAAAAACAATGTGTGTATATGACTGTGGAGGCCAACAAAAAAGGGTCTGTTTTAAGGCATATTTGTGATATTTTCCAAGTAGCGCCCTCTGTCATTGATTTTTACTATGAAAGCAGATTTTCTTGCAGATTTGCATTTTTGATTATAAATCATAAAGATCTTCTAAGTTACAGATCGACACGATTCCTTATTACTTCAAAATCATGGTTTGAAAAACCATGATTTTGAGGTTATTAGGAATCATATCGCTCTGTAACTTTATGATTTATGATCAGAAAAGTAAATCTGCAAGAAAATCTGCTTCCAATTTGTTTTCGAGGATTGAGGGCTTCCCCTGGAAAAGATCACACAATATACCTTTAAATTCAATACATTTCTCCTCCACACATTCCATCACGTCGCCTCAGATCGTCAGATAAACAGTTTCTCTCAGTTCCTCGGACACATTCTTCATATGGCGACCGGGCTTTCTATGCTTGTGCACCTAAACTGTGGAACTCACTTCCTTCAGATCTTCGATTCTGTGATTCACTTGATGGTTTCAAAAAGACTTTAAAAACTCATCTGTTTAAGATTGCTTATGATTTGACTGATTGACTTCTATGTAATTGTTTTTATATTTTAACTGTTTGTTTTTATTTGTTTTGATGTTTGCGCCTCGGAATAGGTTGTCTAGATAGATGGCGCATTATTATTATTATTATTATTATTATTATTACTGTAATTTTCTTAGCGCAATTTCCCCTTTGCATGTTTGTGTGACGTCTTCCAGACCATGAGATGGTAGATGCGGCAAGATGCCATAGTAAAAGAACTGTGTTTTTGCACGAACATGTCCATGCAATAGAGGTCTAGAAGTAGTCCATTACTTGACCGTACTGTATCATGTACAGTGGTCAATGGCCGGTCGGGGGGGGGGGCACTGGGGGGAACATATAATGCCGCTGAATTGGGAAGTATTAATTTCATCACCTAATTTTCAGTCCTCAGGCTGGGATGCACAACAAATGAAGCTCAAATCACCCCGTTTCTTTTCCAAACTTCACGTACATATTCCACACAACACATGCATCATTCGAGAGGACAGTGCCAGCTAATGTGACGATTTTGCACACTTTTTGTGCTTGATTGCTGTACTCAATTTTTGGCCGGAAGTGGATTTCTAGACTGAATTAGTTGTGTGCGCCCTGGACTAAACTTTTGCTTGATGCTGAATGGATGTTTCTGACACAAGTATTCATTCATCTCCATCCATTGTTTAGTCAGCAAAGTGTCCTTCTGGACACATCACGCTATAATATTATATGGATATAATTTAAATTAAAATATTTAAGCTGCCGAAGCTTGTTTCTAAATGTTTCTAGAGACTGGCTGTTGACAATTTCATGTGGGAGCTTGTTCCAATCTCTTATAGTCGACACGAAGAATGAATCTTTGAAGGCTCTGGCCTTATATTAGGCCAAATAAAAAATAAAAATAGTTTCTCGTCCCAACTTTTTGAAAAATGGAGGATGAGGGCAGTTTTTTTTTCTTTTTTTTCTTTTCCAAAATGGCGGATCCAAGATGGCGGATGCCCCTTTTTCCAAAACTGGTTTCGCTTTTTCCAACATGGTGGAAATGTTTTTGCTTCAAAATGGCCGCCACTTTTCTAAGACTAGCTTTATAACCTTAAAATGAGTACATTTCGCCTGTTGTGTTTTTTTTTTATTGTAACACAGGTTTTTTTTAAATATTGACACGTTCTCTCTCCATTAACAACATCAGTGTGATCTTGAAATTAAAATTAAAAAAATTAAAAAAATTAAAAAAAAATTAAAAAAAATTAAAAAAACTTTAAAAAAAAAAAAACTTTTTGGGATGCGGCAGCCAAAACGGATGCGCGCGGGGACGAGAAACTACTATATTTTTTTATTTGGCCTTACTGACTTGGGTGATTTTTTTATTGTTCCCCCTGGTGCATCTCTTGCTGGGCTGGACGTAGTCTAGTAATGGGATGTCAACCAAGCCATTTTGCATCTTGTACAGCATACATAGTTTCTGTTGTTTTCTTCTGTTTTGTAAAGTATCCCATTCAAGGTCTTTGAGAATTTGAGTTACAGTCCCTGTTGTTCTTTTATAATTTCCCGTGCAAAAACGTGCTGCCTGTCGTTGGACTCTTTCTAATGCATAATGTTCTGTTTGAGTGAGGGGTCCCACGCTGTTGAAGCATATTCGAGGAGTGGTCTTACTAATCTTAAGTAGAGGTGGCCGAGCGGTCTAGCGGGCTGATCGTCGGTCGGGAATATTCTTTTAATCACAGGATCGTGGGTTCAAGTTATTCTTTGTACATCCCAAAAAGTTCCTATCTAGGTCGGAAATTCTACAACCAAGTCTTAATTCAGTTAGGTTAGTGTATCGGATATTCTTTCCGTGGTTAGCTGATGATCGATTTAATTGTAGAATTTCTCCTCTACCCTATTCGCTGTGTATAACGTGCAGTGAATGTCAGTTGCGCCGTGGTTTCGAAGAGTCACGTTAAGCCGTTGGTTCCGTGTATTCAGACGCTCACCCTGAACATGTTAAATAGTTGCAGACCTCATCGTAAAGAGTAGGGGATCATCCCGGGTCTGTTAACCTGTACACAAAATTCTCACTCTCTAGGTTCAGAGAGCTCTGACGTTGATGCGGGATCCCGCTTTGTCGGAGTATACACTCCAGAACCAGAACCAGAAGTAAGCAGAAACCTTATCTTAATGTTATCTTAACTTAACCTTATCTTAATAAGGTTTCATTAAGGCTAGTGGATCCACCCAGATATAGTGCTGGGAGATATCAAGCCTCTCAGTCTCAGTCTCAAACCCAAAATAACAAAATGTTCTTCATCTCTTCAACAAGTTGAAGTATCAATCACTATCAGAATTTGCTTAATTATATAAAGTTAATTCAAATAGGAAATAAAACTTTCCCCAGCAGATTTTTACTCCATACATTGGAACAATTATTTTGGGTTTTAAACATGAAAAATAGTTAATTTATTACGCAATTTGTCTTGGTGGCCATATCTGCCCACTTTCTCGGTGGGCAAATTTGACCACCTGCTAGAACTGATTTGGTAGGCGCTTACAAAAAATATTGGGCCTAGAAAAGATTTCATTTCACCATTTACTAGTTTTTATCTTAATAATACTAGGCCTAAATAATACTTACTTGGTTGTAAAGGGTCATGTGTGTACTTATATTCATATGAATAAATATTGTTCATGGCCGCAAAGCAGATAAACAGCTCAATCCACGACAGACCCATCATATTTGCACAGGAGAAAACATAAACAAAATCAATCCTGCCGAATTTTGCATGCTTTAGCGCCCTCATCGGGGCATTCAACTTAAGGGATCCTATCAGAATATGATATTTAAAAATAAGAATCAGTTAATTTCACGGTGACATTTCGACAATGGTCGAAGAGAGGAGTACAGTATATCAGGATATATTTTATAAAATAGTGCTGATTAATAGATTGCATAACACTGTCATAGAAAAACCACAGAAAAGACTGATGACTTGACTGTGGATTTAGAGCAGATTAGAGTCCCTTAATTTTGGTGCTCTACTTCATGTGGGATTATCCTCAAACACAACAGTAATTCGATGTCAGCGCCCTCGACGAAAAAACTGTCATTTCTAAACAGGGAATAAAGTTGATCGAAATGGCCACTATTGAGTTAAAAACAATCGAAATGCATACAGGAGGTGAACCTTTGCGTATAATACAATCTGGATATCCAGACATCGAAGGCAAAACTATTCTTTTAAAGCGTAGATATGCGCGTGATAATTTGGATCATCTACGAAAGTTGTTGATGTTCGAGCCACGTGGACATTATGATATGTACGGTGCGATTTTGGTAGGTGACCAGAAAAATATAACCTTGTGTTTGTTTGTTTGTTTGTTTTGTTTGATCCTCCCTAAGGAACTCGGCAGGAACGACCTTCGTCGCTTCGTCGCTATGTTGTATGTGCTGAAAGCCTATGCTAGTCGTGTGACCCTAAAACTGGCTTGACCTAAAACTATACTATAATTATTTATAGTCTAGACTCTGTCCTGGCAGGCTCACATCACAGTCACTCCTGGCTATTTTTAGCCTATTCAATTTCAATTCATGAATTGATCATCATCATCATCATCATGTATGTAGTAATTACTAGTGTAATTTAAATAACGGAGCTGGCTTTTTTGTCATTTATGTCATCAGGCGCGGTGGAACGTATTTTGAAATGGGGGGGGGGGGGGGTGGGGGGGGGCACGATATTGATATTGTTTTAAGCTGCGGGCGTAACGTCGTAAGCTTTTCTGGGTGGTTTTGGGTGGGGGCGTGTCCCTCCTCCCAATGGTAGGCATGATCGTAACATTTTGAAAATAAAAATATCTCTTTGACAATGGAATACATGGAAACAAAGTACTTTTCTATTTAAAAAAAAGGTGGTTCAACCATGTCTGCAGGCTGTAAAATCACAAAGTTATAACCAAAAGTAACTTATATTGCCAAAAACTGGTCAAGTCATGCAAATTTTGAACTATTTTAGCTATTTTGGGCTATACATCCCAGTGAATACATCCCAGACCACTTCGTACTTACTCCGTCAATGATATGAACATCCACAATGGCAAGAATATTTATTTTGAATTTCTGTGATTTTAAAACGCCGGAAAACGCATTCTCAACCCCTTTCGAAAACTGTTACGTCCAACAATTAGGTTCCGTGCGCTATGCGATTTTGGAATATAGTACGATGTCAGGAAGTAAATTTGGTGTTAAATTTTGTCTAAAATTGCCCAAAAATCTTATTTTTATGTACACTAGCGACGTACCCTCGCTACGCTTGGGTCCCCGCTAGATGGTTATGCCACATTATCTACCTCTGAAACCACATAAACCCCCTACAACCCCCACCCCTAAACCAGGTTGATTTATAACCATATCCCTCCAAAAGGCATTATAAACCCCCTACAACCCCCCTCCCCCCAAATCAGGTTGATTTATAACCATATCCCTCCTAAACCATTTACTGTAGCTACTTTATTAACCCCTACCTCTCAAACCGCATCAAGTTAATCCTTGGTACTTTTAAAACCACATAAACCCCCAACTGCAACTACACCAACCAGGTGGATTTATAATCATAACCCTCCTAACCATTTCCTGTGGCTACTTCATTAAAGGGGCATTAAGAGATGTGGTGGAGGCTGCCTCAATTACAAAAATATATATTATGTATATTAGGCTATCAGCTAGGGGGGTCAACCGGTACCAAATTGAGGGAGTAAGGCTAATAATGATTTTTGACAAGGTTTTTACCTCTAGAATAAGAAAATATGTGATAGCAAATTCAACGATGTAGCTAAATGTGCGTTATCACCCATTTTCAAAATGGCCGCCAAATTTCTCAAAATATCAATGGTCAATTAGTAGTGTCTTTTTCACTGTTCACCCTATACCCCACATTTGGGTATCTTATACCTGGTTTTAGGGGTTAGAAATGATTTTACAACTTTCTAAATGTCATTAGATATTCATGAGAACTATAAATCCAAGATGGCGTCCAAAATGGCCGCCATAACTGGTCAAATCTCATAAAATGACATATAGCAATCAAATTGTATGGTGAAAGTATAGTTGTAATAGTGGGATGTATGTATTAGACCACTAGACACACATATTTAGAACTTTTGCTTTCTTAACACACCTAAATCCAAGATGGCCGCCAAAATGGCCTCCAAAAAGGGTAAAATTATATATATATATTGGCATATAATATAAACCAACATGTATGATCAGAGTATAGTTTTAACAATGGGAGTATGTGTTAGAACACTAGAAACTCATCTAGTATTTTTGCTTTGTTAACATACTTTAAAACCAAAATGGCCGCCAATTTGATGGCCAAAAATGGTCAAAAGTGGTCAAAATTCCATAAAATAGCATAATATCAACCGAAATGTATGATCAAAATATAGTTTTAACGATGGGATGTATGTGTTAGACCACTAGTAACTCATATCCAGTATTTTTGCTCTGTTAACATAGTTCAAAATCCAAGATGGTTGCCAAAATGGCCCCCAAAATGGTTCCCGAAGTGGCTGCAAAAATTGTCAAATTCCATAAAATGGGATAATATCAACCTAAATGTTGATATACTGGGCTAAATATCTTTTTCAATGTGAACTATCAGAATATATGTCTTGGCTTATTTAATGAAGATTTTGACTTTTTCAAAAATATTATTATTCTTTTGGCAAAACGTTATATTTATAGATGCAGAGTTGAAGAAAAGAAACTTAGTATTTATGTCTTTAAAGCATTGGTGAAAATGACCGAAAAATCTGAGAAAGTGATTGCAGAACGGAATGATAAAATGGCATCCCATAACAAAAGATGGGGGATTTTGACATTGTTTTCATAATATTGTTTTCATAATATTGTTTTCATAATGTTTTCTTTTAAAAAAAAATAGCATTATGTGCCTATATAGTAAAACTTTGTCTGGCACTTGTGGCGTCTGAATGTTGATGCCTTGTCTGTATTTGATGTATTTTTTGTATTATTTTTGTATTTTGTTAATTTATTGTTGTATGTTATAAAATAAAAAAGTCCCTATAAACGGGCTGGAAAGAGAAAAAAAGCTGAAGGACTGCGATAATCGACCTTCAGATGATGATATCAACCAACCAGATAGGCCTACAGATGAGGATGAGGATTACTAAGCAATTGTTGAATGCTTGCTCAAACCTCATGCACAATACACAAAGAAATGTGAACTGAGGTGAACTAGATCAAAACTCAGTTTAGGCTAAGACTTCAAGACTCGCATCTCTCTACACCTCCACTGAGGGTCAATCGCTCTTCAACTAACATTGTGGCTATATATTCAACTGCTTAAAACCCTAAACATTTTTACAGGATGATCTAATGCAATAACAATGTCCCCCATAACTACGGCATATACTTGCAAATCCACTGAATGCCAGTTATTTTCGTGCATATTTTGTGCATAAAGTTGTTGCTATGATGGCAGCCATTTTGTAAAATTGGGCGCCATATTGGATTCTATCTTCTTGAATTAAAGTTCAGATGATGTATTTCATACTTTAAGAGAGTTGTAAAGTCTTAAACATCTCAAAACGCAATGCTATTTGTTACAAATTCCTACAAGAATATGAAACATAGTGTTTTTAATAGAAAAACATGCATTTTGGTGGCCATTTTGAAAATGAGGTGATAACACCCATTTAGCTACATGGTTGAATTTGCTATCACATATTTTCATATTCTAGGGGTAAAGACCTATCCAAAAATCAATATTAGGCTTACTCCCTCATTTTGGTACCAATGGACCCTATTCTGGGGTCTGGCTGATAGCCTATATATGATAAAAACTGGGATTTGTATATTTTTACAATTGTATTACATGTATGAACTTACACCTATAAGGATTAAGAAAAATCAGCCCTCTTTGTACAACAAAACGTTGATTCAAAAATGCTGATCTCCGCTAGATCAGCATATTACGTCAGACAGTATCCCCAGCAGCACGCGTGATAAATATCGCAAACCATATTTGCATAGAGGGCGTTTTTCAATAAATAGCGATGGTATTGTTTTAATCAAGTTTTGCAGTGTTTTTGTAAGTAGAAACAACAATAATGGCAATTTTTAATGTTCATCTTGAATTCTGAAATAAATAAAAAATGTCAACACCACTTAATGTCCCTTTAACTCTTAACCCTATCCTAAAACATTTCCTGTGGTTTTTACCCCCCATACACACACCCCAACTAGGTTGATTTATAAACACAACCAGGGATGGAAATAAGACCCGCCCGCCCACCCATAGCGGGTAACTTTCGTGTCGGGCGGGTGAAGATTCAAAGGTACCCGTCCGACTGGCGGGTAACATTTTTGAAGCTCAAAGTGTAAGTAACAGTAAGTTCAGGGTAATTTCATCATCAGATGATCATATGATAGAGGAGATCAGGTTGATAGGAGATTAAAGAGAGTATTGGATTGATGAACATGATGAATACGAGGAGCTGTTACGGGCTAGGTTTACAGTGGAACATCGTACAATAAAGACAAAAACATGTAAATGTAGTTTAAAAGTAGTCTTGCATTTGTTTGCTGCAAAATTTTATGAAAAAACCTTGGGCTGGTAGAATTTTTGTCGGGCAGGTAGATTCTGTGAGTTACCTGCCCGACTGGCTAGTTGAGAAAAATCTGAAGTTCCATCCCTGAACACAACCCTCCCTAAACCATTTCCGTGGCTACTTCATTAACCCTCGGTCCCTTAGATTGTTTGGTGCGTGTTGTACCACGGCAGTGAGCCCTTGCGCAAACATGCACGCGACGCATTACCACGGTTTGATCACGCGGTAGTATGCGCAACGCACAATGTTGTTCAATTCTAATGGCATTTATGAGCCAAATCTGAGAGGTTTTTTGCTGTTTTGGGAGCCAATTGTTAACCAATTTCCAGTGGAATAAACTTTAACACACCTCCCGTTATTTCCTCGATATTTCATGCAAATTAGGCGCCACTTTCATCAAAACTAACGGAGAAATAAGAATAACAAACACCCCCCCCCCACATACACACACCCCCACACATCATTTCTAGATTTATAGTAAGATGATTTAGTAGCATAAAACCATGGGCAGGGATCTAAATTTCATGAATGTCGGACAACTCGGCCAAGACAACTCGGCCTTCGAGACAACGTCCAAAAGACAACTCGGCCTACTTGCCAACTCGGCCTACTCGACAACTCGGCCTCTGAGATTCTGCCTCCTTCTAAACAGCTAAAATCCAGAAGCTTCCAGGGGTGAAGCTCCTGGACCCCACCAGGGGCCCTAAGGCAGGCACCTGGACCCCACATGTAGGGGCTCTATCGCTCCGCTCGCTTGCATGAACTGTGGCACTATAGCACTTTTCAATTTGGGAAGTGGCACTTCACAAAACTATTTAAGAATGCCTGAGTTAGCATATCTTTTACAATGCTGCTGATAGCTGCTATCTTCTGTAGATAGCACATTCAGGTAGCATGTGGTATTGCTTACATTGCATGTTAGTTAATGCCCGGCCAGTCTTATAGTGTGGTTTCACATTGTTTGTCATGCATGTGGACTTTTAGACATATATGTATGTATGCATTTTTGTGTAAACTGATATTTCCCAAACAGGGGCATGTATTTAGGCTAATATAAGCCTATTTTGTGTGCACAGCACCTGCCTATGTCCTTTTTTATCCACATGGATTGAATAGCCGGAGGAGGGGATATAAAAAATATTGTTATCATGTTATGTGTGTCGGGGTGTGTGGGGGTATATGTTCCCTTTTGTTTAGCCTTTGGTTTAGGTTCGGCCTGTTTTGTTTAGTGCTCTCATATGAAAAGTCAAGATTTCAATTGCAACCATACTTGTTAACAATAATATTTGGGTAAAGGGGACTTCATATGCTCATGGGGTGTATACAGATTGACCTCTTATAACCCCTACATGACCTTTGACCCCATTTTGCATACACTTTAAACTGCACTTTAATTATTGCTGCTGCTTTGGGCTCTCATGTAAAGTCAGATTTCAATCTCAGCCAAACTTGAATGTTCTTTGGGTAAGGGGGCTTGAGGTGCTCACCGGGTGTAAACATATTGACCTCTAATGACCCATATGTGACCTTTGACCCACATTTTCAACACTTTAAATCCACTTACGACTTTTGGGGGCTCACATAAACATGTTAAAGTCAGACTTCAATCTTGGCCAAACTTGGTGACAATAATCTTTAGGTAAGGGGACTTGAGATGTTCATGGGCTGTACACTGATTGACGTCTAATGACCCCATGCTTTTCAAATTTGTTAAGCGTTGGCGTCTCGCACAGCAGGAATTCCACACAATGTATACTACTCTTTCATAATAAAATTCAATTTACTCCCGTTTCCATTTAAAAAAGTGAGTGGCAACTAAAAGATCAAACTAGTATATTGGCGACAAAAAATAGAAATACTGTCCTACGGGCCAGACCAACCCATTTTCTAGTGAACAAATTTTTGTGACAAATGAATACCGACCCAAATAATTTGTTTGGCTTGTCAAAATATGGCAACATTTTTACAGATATTTGTAATTTTTTACAGTTGTTTTGAAGGGGAAAAAGGGCCGACCAACCAACCCAACCTGAGAAGTCTGATTGCCCGTAGTAAATGGTTTCTTTTATTCGTCGCCTTAAGGGCTGTTTTCAATATGTTTGTTTTTTAAACAAATATTGAAACAATAGATTTTTCCAGATTGTTGATTGTTGTAGGCCCACCAAATTTAAAATAGAAAAACACACCCATCAATTCTGCAATTATTGTGACAAACAATTTTATATGATTTTTTCAACACTACAGGTGCAGCCTGATGTAGCTGGTTCCCATCTTGGTGTGTTATTCATCCATAATAATGGTTACAGTACTATGTGCGGTCATGCTGTCATAGCTTTAGGTCGCTATGCTATAGATTATGGTCTCGTTGAAGCAGTTAAGCCTGAGACTGAAGTGAATATCCAGTGTCCATGTGGGTTAGTCAAAGCCTTTGTCCAAGTGACTGCTGATGGAAAGACCGGAAAAGTTCGATTTCATAGCGTTCCAGCTTTTGCTTTTGCAACAGGTAAATAGATAAAGTGATCTTTCTAATATATTTGGAATTAATTTTTCCCGAGGGGAGCACTTATCTGGTATGAAATTGATGTATACAGTGGGTGTAAGATAAAAATGTGAACTTCCAAGCAAGAAGCATTCAATGACAAAGAACATTAAAAACAGTGTTGCCTTTGATTGAACGAAATCAAGGCTCAAGATAACAGTTTTTTTACATGGAGCTACTTTCTTCAAAAGTGGCGCCTGGATCATGGGATACATTGAGAACCAGGAGCTACTTTCAGTCTACGGGGACTAACTTTTTATTAAATCGTATTGTCAAATCGAAATTCGATGTCGTAGGCAAGTTTTTCGATCATCAACGAGCGCTGGTTTAAACAAAATATCAGCGCTCGGTTGTTTGTTTTTCAGCATTACCAGGCGCTATGGCAGGAGGACCGAGGGGTAAACATCGCCCAGCACCTGCTTATCTTGAGCCTTGAACGAAATACAAATTGTCCCTCACTAAAAAAATGCCCCCTCCCCCATAAAATGTCTTTTGGTAACAGATTTGGCCAAAAAATTAAAATAAAATGAGGGTTGACGAAAAATATAACAAAAATAAAACCCTGTACGGGCCCGACCGACCATTTTTTTTAATAGAAATTGTGGGGGGAAAATGTCACGTGCAAATGAATAGAGACCCAACAAAATAAAAGTACTACAAAAAATGGCTAAATGTTTACAGATTTTTATATTTTTTACGGTCATTTTCAAGGAAAAATAAGAAGACCAACCTGACCTGAGAGGTCCATTTGCCTTTACTAAATGTGCCTATAGTTATACCGCCCTCTTTCAAATATGTGTTGATACTCTGCAAAAACCCTTGGAATGAGACAATGCAAATATTTGAAGTCGATCAGGAAAGTCTCTCAACTTCCCTGGTTTAGATCAATTTTACCATCTTAATGTATGAGTGAGAAACTATTACTTTATTGTACGCCTGGGGGAACCAACTATCATGCTATTATCTCCTTTAATGAGGTTTTTGCGTGTTTTCTCCTCAATTTTACCCCTAAATGAGTAAATATTGACATGATTTGGAAGGAAAAAACCCAACATTTTTCTTGAAAATGACAATTTAGACTCCATAACCCTAACACTTTTGGGATGGAAATGTTGAAAAAGAAATCCGGTGGGTGGGGGGGGGGGGGGGGGGGGGGGGGGGGGGGGGAGGGGAATGGGCAAAATTTAGCAGGGGAAACTCCTTGCCAACGAGGGGTTTCGATCCCGGGTCCTCTAGCATGGATGACCGTGTCTTAGTCCACTCGGCCAGGGGGTCACGCGCCCGCAATTAACAATTCTGTACACATTTATCCCCCGCCGTCAGCGCCTGGCGAGATAGACTGAGGCGACATGTGCTGCCAGCATAGTTATAGTTTTCAAATGGGATTTCATAGTGTTCAGGGCTGTAAGGGTTTAAAACATGTTAAAGGTGTAACATACCTTATCTCAAAAAGCAACCCTTAGGCCAAAAAAAAAAATTGTTATATTGGCGTAACCCGCCCGACCCTAAAAATACACCCGACCCTACACTTTTTCTTTTTTTTTTCAGTGAAAAAAAAAAAAAAAAAACAACCGACCGACCCTAAAAAATAAAAAAATGAAAAAAATAAATGTTTTTTCTCGAACGAAATACGACGGTGCTCCTCAAATAAATGGAAATTCCTTCCGAAAATATGGTTTATTGTGTTTTATTTGTATATAGACTTGTACTGAGGGCTACTTCTAACAAACAATAGGGAATGTTTAAACTCGGTTAACATTGTTCAAAAACAGCTGCTAAAAAATAAAAAAATAAATAAAAAATAAAAAATCCCTACCTACCTACCCTATTTTTGTTCAGCCCGTTACGCCAATATAACATTTTTTTTTTTGTTGGCCTAAGCTGTAGGATTTCTATGGCAGACGATACAAACAGCGCCACCAACAATGGGACACCAGCTTCAGATCGGGAAGTTGAGTGACAATGCCCTGAGTGTTGTTGCGCAAAACCCGGGTTTTGTCCAGTAATAGTGTTTACTCAAAACACGGGTTTTTCGCCACCCGGGTTCTGGACGCTATACCGTTACCCCAAAATCATGTTTCAACATTGATCCATCCAGCACGGGGTAGCACGGGGAGCCTGGGAGTTTTTGGGGCGGAGGCAACGGCCTCGCCTCTATTAGGGTTGGCTTTCGACATTTTGGGAAACCGGCATCTTACCCACTGTTTACGTCTCACGTATGTCACATACATAAAAACAGTCATAGTCTTTCTTAATACTTTCCACGCGGCAGACAAGCGTGGTTAAGCGTTCAAATCGCTCGAACTTGACTAAAATCAGTACCTTTTTAATACAAAAATACATTTTTGAACTTTGACCTCTACTTTCAAAGGAACGATGACTATATATAGGCCTACACTCAAGTTTATATATCAGCAACTTTTCAATTTTGTCTTGAATCATATCACGAAATGTGGAGACAATTGCTTGCATATTATGCTCTGTATGTTTCATGTGATGTCGGGTTTTAAGATTTTTTACTAAGTTCGCTAAATGGATAATTTAGCGCGCTTCGTTGTCTCAGAATCTCCTGACATGGATTTTTGAATTCAAGTAAAATTCTGGTGTTTTCTTAACTCTGAACATAAATCTTAGGTCAAATTGAATAGCTAACACTTCAAGGGTGCCATTCATAATATCAAAATTTAAAAACAATGCTATTCTTAACACTTTCCACGCGGCAAACAAGCGTGGTTAAGCATTCAAATCGCTCGAACTTGACTAAAATCAGTACCTTTTAATACAAAAATACATTTTTGAACTTGGACCTCTAATTTCAAAGGAACGATGACTATGTATACACTTATTTTATATCAGCAAATTTTCAATTTTGTCTTGAATCATATCACGAAATGTGGAGACAATTGCTTGCGTATTAGGCTCTGTATGTCCCATTTAGCCATGTCGGGTTTTAAGATTTTTTACTATATTTTTAGGCGTGCGTGCAAATTACTCGTAGGCCTATAGGCCTACTTGCCTTATCCTCAATTTTACAGCGGCAAAATTCGGTAGCCTGTCGACGGTATTATTTCTATCCACTTGAACCCCTACACCCTTTGTTGTTTAAAATTTAAAAAATGTTGGCTAAATTTTTTTAAACAACTATTTTTTAAACAGTGTTTTAACAGTGTAACAACAACAACAAACAACAATTACAACTTAAACCAACAACAAATCTCTGTAGGTCCCATTTAGCGATGTTGGGATTTAAGATTTTTACTAAGTTCGCTATGGATAATTTAGCGCGCTTCAATTGTCTCAGAATCTACTGACATGAATTTTTGAATTCAAGTAAAATTCTGGTGTTTGCTTAACTCTGAACATAAATAATAGGTCAAATTGAAATAGCTAACACTTCAATGGTGCCATTCATAATATCGATTTTTTTTAAAAATGCTATCCTTAACACTTTCCACGCGGCAGACAAGCGTGGTTAAGCATTCAAATCGCTCGAACTTGACTAAAATCAGTACCTTTTTTTAATACAAAAATACATTTTTGAACTTGGACCTCTAATTTCAAAGGAACGATGACTATATATACACTCTTTTATATATCAGCAACTTTTCAATTTTGTCTTGAATCATATCACGAAATGTGGAGACAATTGTTTGCATATTATGATCTGTATGTTCCATTTAGTGATGTCGGGTTTTAAGATTTTTTACTAAGTTCGCTAAATGGATAATTTAGCGCGCTTCGTTGTCTCAGAATCTCCTGACATGGATTTTTGAATTCAAGTAAAATTCTGGTGTTTTCTTAACTCTGAACATAAATCTTAGGTCAAATTGAATAGCTAACACTTCAAGGGTGCCATTCATAATATCAAAATGTAAAAACAATGCTAAAGTTCTTAACACTTTCCACGCGGCAGACAAGCGTGGTTAAGCATTCAAATCGCTCGAACTTGACTAAAATCAGTACCTTTTAATACAAAAATACATTTTTGAACTTGGACCTCTAATTTCAAAGGAACGATGACTATGTATACACTTTATTTTATATCAGCAAATTTTCAATTTTTGTCTTGAATCATATCACGAAATGTGGAGACAATTGTTTGCATATTATGATCTGTATGTTCCATTTAGTGATGTCGGGTTTTAAGATTTTTTACTAAGTTCGCTAAATGGATAATTTAGCGCGCTTCGTTGTCTCAGAATCTCCTGACATGGATTTTTGAATTCAAGTAAAATTCTGGTGTTTTCTTAACTCTGAACATAAATCTTAGGTCAAATTGAATAGCTAACACTTCAAGGGTGCCATTCATAATATCAAAATGTAAAAACAATGCTAAAGTTCTTAACACTTTCCACGCGGCAGACAAGCGTGGTTAAGCATTCAAATCGCTCGAACTTGACTAAAATCAGTACCTTTTAATACAAAAATACATTTTTGAACTTGGACCTCTAATTTCAAAGGAACGATGACTATGTATACACTTTATTTTATATCAGCAAATTTTCAATTTTTGTCTTGAATCATATCACGAAATGTGGAGACAATTGCTTGCGTATTGGGCTCTGTATGTCCCATTTAGCCATGTCGGGTTTTAAGATTTTTTACTATATTTTTAGGCGTGCGTGCAAATTACTCGTAGGCCTAATTGCCTTATCCTCAATTTTACAGCGGCAAAATTCGGTAGCCTGTCGACGGTATTATTTCTATCCACTTGAACCCCTACACCCCTCCCCACGACCCCTCCCCAGAGTTCGACACATCATAACACGCCATAGGCCTATACTATGGGGCCCGACTGCATCGATACTGATTTTTTTTCTTGATTTAAAAAAAAAAAAAAAAAAAATTGACCTCAACTTTATTTAAATTTAATATCAATATAAGCGATACTCACGGAATTAGGCCAAAAAAAAAAAAATGTTATATTGGCGTAACCCGCCCGACCCTAAAAATACGCCCGACCCTACACTTTTTTTCTTTTTTTTCAGTGAAAAAAAAAAAAAAAACCAACCGACCGACCCTAAAAAATAAACAAATAAAAAAAATAAATGTTTTTTCTCGAACGAAATACGACGGTGCTCCTCGAATAAATGGAAATTCCTTCCGAAAATATGGTTTATTGTGTTTTATTTGTATATAGACTTGTACTGAGGGGTACTTCTAACAAACAATAGGGAATGTTTAAACTCGGTTAACATTGTTCAAAAACAGCTGCTAAAAAAAAAAAAAAAAAAAAAAAAAAAAAAATCCCTACCTACCTACCCTATTTTTGTTCAGCCCGTTACGCCAATATAACATTTTTTTTTTTTTGGCCTTATTATGCATTTTTGTGGTCATGCATGCTTAAGGTGTAAAAGCAGCCCCCCCCCCCTCCATTTTATGTTGTATCTGTTAAACGTTTTGGTTGGTAATTTAAATTGCATCGATAATCCTTCTTAATTTTTATCGTCAAAAGATGTCAGTGTAGAAGTTGCTGGTTACGACAAAGTCAATGTTGACATCAGCTATGGGGGCGCATTCTACGCATTTGTGTCTGCACAAAGATTTGGCCTGGACGTGAGGACATCTAGGACAAGAGACCTTGTAGATGTGGCCACTGCGGTGTCAGATGCTGTCAAGAAACAAGTGAAACTGGATCATCCTGATGACAAAGATTTAGCGTTCTTGTATGGGACCATTATTACAGATGGAAATGATGAATGCAGTGATAAGCCAACAGCTAATATGTGTGTCTTTGCTGATGCACAGGTGTGTATTGTATACCAGAGGATGTGGAACTTAAGCCATTGGAATACCTAATTCATAGAGTTTTGACCAAATTACCAAATATGGTCCTATTTTATTTTATCTTATCTCATTGGGCTGATGAAAGCTATCCTGCAACTGAGGTTAGATGAAAATTCCAAGCACAACAAATTTAGCATGTTTTCACAAGTTACTTTAAAAAACGTCCCCGAAATAGACATCTAAAACCCAAATTATTTGTATCTTTTCATTGCATTTTACAGACTCTTTTAAGGTATCAACCTTTCCCCATTTTGGTTTTTTGTAGCTTCAGATCTGTTTTCGCCAAGATACATATTAATTCCACATTAAAGGAAGTGTCCCGCAAGCATACTATTGTGCATTGTATTAGGCCTACATTGTATGTTAGAAAAATAACTGTCGAGCCCAAATGTTGTAATTATATTGAACAAAACACCACACTTATGACAAAAACAAATAAAAACCGCCATCTCTCAACGTGCAATTTTTAAAATTCGCGGCGATCCAAAGTCCCATACATATACAATGCACATGCGCAAATTTGAGCACCGATACCCGTGACGTCATCGACAACGGGACTCTCGATCGCCGCGAATTTTAAAAATGGCATGTTGAGTGATGGCAGTTTTTATTCATTTTTGTGACTAGTATGATGTTTTGTTCTATCTAATTACATAATTACGGCTCGATGATTATTTTTCTAACAAATAAAGCTCAATGTTGTGCTTGCGGGACCCTTCCTTTAAATGTCAGTACCTCCCTAGTGGAGTTTCTAGTGCTGTTAAGTTTTCAAAATTGTTGTGATGTTTCTTTTTTGGCACTGTAACAGTTGCACAGGCTTCTATTTATTAAGTATCTTGGGCTATGTAATTTAAAAGGAAACTAAATTACAAACTTATCAACACTAATAACTTGTTTCAATTAGAACACTTTTTAAAAAAAAAGGTTTCTCATCCCAATCCGCTTCCTTTTCCCAGCCGCTTCCTTTTTTCTTTTTCTTTTTTAAAATTGAAAAATGCATTGAAAAATAGTTTTTCATTCAATTTCAATAATGTTCAAAAGGAAGAAAAAAACAGAAATGAAAAGGACAATCTTTATAATTGCTGTAACTTGGGAATAATGTTCCCTGTCTTGAAAATTGGCCATCTTGGACAAATCGGCCATCTTTAAAAAAAAAAGCACGCACAAACAAACAAAAAAAGCCGCCTCCTTCTAAATTTTCAAAAAAGGGTGGACGAGAAACTAGTGGTTTTTTACTTGTTTTATTTCAAACACACACAATTGTGCTTGTATAACAACCACTTTTAGTATACCCTACTCATATATAGAACTTTAAATTTCCTGTTCCTTCTAGGTGGATCGTTGCCCAACCGGTTCAGGAGTAACTGCCCGTATAGCCTTACAACACCATAAGAAACTTATCCAGCTGCAACAAACCAGGGTGTTTGAGAGCGGCGCAACTGGTTGCACATTTACTGGCAGTGCTATCGAAGAGACCAAGTGTGGACGTTTTGATGCCGTCATTGTGGAAGTGTGTGGACAAGCTCATTATACTGGAGAGGCAAAGTTTATTGTAGAGAAAGATGATCCACTACAGGGATTTCTATTAAGATAAATGTGTACAGCCGCATCAAAAGGGGGGCAGTTGTCTCTCATAGAAAAAGTTGAGATCTTAATACCAACAAAAGCTTTTTGAATGTTTAAAAATGACACCTTATGTAGTTAAGATTGGATACTGCTTTTCGCTTTGATGAAGTAAAATTGTCTTTATTTTTGTTTTTCCATGCCTAATTCCACCATCTCAAAATGCATTGTACCGACAACTGCCCCATTTTGCCGCGACAGTACACATTTTTAAAAATAATTACCGTATATAAAATTCTCTATATTTCTAACTAAATAACAAGCATGATAACTTTGTAAACACTTTTTGAACTGAACTCAGTGTTTTACAATGGGTATACATTCTTTTATAATAAAAATATTCAATAGATTTAATATATTTGAATTCATAAATTCCTTTTTGGGACAAATTTGGTTATTATAATTATTGCATCTAATTAACACTAGAGCCTTATAGTACAGCTTCAGAGTGCTTTTAATTTGACATTGTAAATAACCTGATTAATTACAACACTCTAATTATATCCTAACTTAGTGTGTTTGTGTTTAGAAAAAGAATATTTATCTTTATCAGTGTTGCTTGAATACAAACTTAAGAGTTAGAGGTGTCCTACTGTGAAAGTGATGTGTATGTGTCTTGAGGTGTCCTACTGAGCAGGGGTGTATGGCAGAGTTCTGCCACATAAATCATCACTAAATATTACTGTCGATGAGTGCTATTAATTCCTTATAGTACTCGGCTGCTATAAGTCATACTTATTCATACACTCTTAGTAGATACCAACCAATTAGAAAGCAGGAAACAGTGCCTTTGCAATCTATCTGTCCGCCGTACATGCACCCACCACACGTTTTGTTTTCAAGCAGCACTGGTTCACAGATTTTAACTGCGGGTTGATGTACAACTTGTTAATAGGTTTTTATTCTTTATTTAAAAAATTACAAGTATTCACAAAATTGCACATTTTGATTTGTATTGTTGTGTATGAATAAAGTCAATACAAGTGTATGTTTTGTTTCTCGAAAAATCAATGCACTTACGCAAATGTTGATATGCTCACAAAAGCGCTCCCCTATGGTCGTACCATTATTCACACACCTCAACATCAACACGCAATTTTCCCAATTTATCTAGAAACAACACATATATATTCATTGATCTAAAAACAAGGAAAATAATAGTTGGCACACTTGACGCAACTTAGTACAACTATCCCTGTGCTAGCAATTGAGATTAGACTTGGGACATAGCACTGTTTAAAGGGGCATTGAGAGATTTCACAAAAAAATGAAATTCAGTATTTTCACATTGTTTAGATAGATGATATAATGTATAGAAACCCTCTCATGTAAAATGTCTTCAAAAGAATTCAGTAAAAATGAAAAATAAAGACATTTTGTCAGCATTTCTGAAGGTGAATTGGTGCTTTTCACCTTTTTTTTCAGCGCGCTTGGCGCGTCTGTTTGATACCACTTGACCATACCTGTACTGATACATGGTCATTGTGCTCGTTGCAGAGATCAACTTAATTCCTAGCAAGGTCACATCATGGATATATTGCATTTGGCACTCTAAGCATAGTGTGAAAAAATGTCACCCGAAACGTCAAGTAAACTTAGATTGTGTTGGTTCAGCCTTAACGTGTACACCGCTGGCACCCAACGCTGACATCCAATCACATATCAGGATACTTACTGGTTATATGCTAATTTTCCCTACACTGCTATGACATACATAATGCAGGCATGCATTACATGTAGACATATGGCTTAGGCCAGCTAACTTGTATATCAGTACCTCTTTGCTTAAATAGTTCTCCCATTGTAAGTTGATACATGCCTGGAATGTAGATCATATCAAATTAGTATCACAATTGACCCTAAAGATTTGGTCTGATGGAAAGTACACCAATGACAGATTTATCCTAAACACTGAAAAGTGATAGGCACATATTAAAAGAGTGATTGTTACAGATATTTGGGCAGCTGGTTTTCCAGATAAATTCATAAATTAATATGTTCATAAATTCATAAAATGTATGTATGTATTAATTCATATTATAAATTAACGTAATATACATTGAATAATAAACATTAATTAATCATTACGTTTATTAATAAATACAATTGTTAATTAATAAATAAATAAGTACATTTCTTTAATGAAATTACTTAAGTATTAATTAATAAATGTATAAATTCGTAATAAATTAATTTAACAATTCAATTAATTTGAATTATTTGATTTAACTAAATCAATTTGAGCAATTTAATTAATGTCTCATCAATTAGTAATTACTTGATTTTATTTAGATAAGTCCTCCCCCCCCCCCCCCCCCCACCCCCCACACACACACATATCAACAACAAGAACGACATGAAAATGTTGAATGTTGAAGTAGATTCATTGGAACATTCTTTTTTCCCATCAAC
This sequence comes from Ophiura sarsii, assembly GCA_035610835.1. Lineage (NCBI taxonomy): Eukaryota > Metazoa > Echinodermata > Ophiuroidea > Amphilepidida > Ophiuridae > Ophiura > Ophiura sarsii. The sequence goes on from CM069441.1 coordinate 106,594,956, forward strand.
ATATTTTGATATCAGAAGAAACCTCATATCGCATTTCATTAGGGCCATGCAGAGCCAGTTTTGCTGGTTTTTCGTATTGACAATCTTCGGACAATGTTCCGTTCCGTTTATGCATTATAGGTCAAATTACAGTGAGTTATTGGTAAGGGTGGTCCAGTCTACCACCCAGCCAGTTGCAACATGTCAAACTATAAAACCGCTAACAAACATGTCCATCTGAAGTCATAGTTAATTAACCTCCAGAGTATAATTATGTCAACATAATAATTCCAATTCCATTAAAAGCTGCCCAGAGCTCCAAAGTATATAAAGTCTGTCAGCGCAACTATTACAATTCAATTACCAACATATCCAGCTCAAAATAAATTAGGTAAAGACTATCCTGCAATTTATAAAGCAAAGATTGACCACCATAAACCATATCCATTCATAGTAATATGTGAGAGTTTAAAATATAGGTGCAGATTGGCCATAGATTCACCTGTACAATTTGTACTGTCTATTTGATGGAGATTCACCTGGTATTCATGCTTCCATGTAACATAATGTCTTGATAAATACAGTATTTCTGCATCGATTATTTTAAGACTATTTTATTCCTTTCACCTTATTCTGTAACTGTACATTGTACATATCTATATCAACTATTATAAAGTACATTAATCTGTTTTAATTGTAATCACTTAGATAATAATGTTCACTGATAATGTGTTGCATAACAAAACAACTCTTCAACATTTCTTATCAATAATTTACGTATTGGTGGGATGTTACTTGACATCACCAGCCTATTTTGACAATCATTCCCTCTAAACATACCCTTAGTATAATTTAAACAGTGAAAACCGACAACTGTAGCCAACAAGTTTTAACTAGCAATTAAATTTTGCCAATGACCAAAGTCAGCAAATTCAGTTGCCACCAATTCTCTTGTTAACATGGTTATTGGCCTAATCATTACAGAAAATCAAAACCGGTACTAAAAAAATAGACCATATTTTGTCACTGTACATCGTAAAAAATATTTCACCTCTATTTTTAGAGCTTATTCCATCATTGTACATTGTAGATAGATGTCATTGTTTATATTTGTATAACTATTTAAAAAAAACCTCTTTATTTAGTCAGTTTTTACAGGCCAAGTTTTCAAAACTCAAGTGTCCACCACTTTTTTATTACTTGACCCTAATTTCACAGCTGTACATCGTAGATAAATTGTTTTGGGTCTACTTTATTACATTAAGTTATTCTGTCAGTGTACATTGTAAATATATGTTTTAATTTGTTATTCATTACTTCATGAATAATCGCAATAGCTGCCTACCAAGTGCGTTCCAATCAAATTAATCGTTAGATGAGAACGCGCACGCCGAGCGCAGGTTACTAATAATTGCCCGAAAGTACTGCGCCAAAGTGTTCCATTGTTTTGCTCACTGACCGACCAATCAAATTAACGCCTCACGCCCCTAAACTGAATATTCAATGAGTTATGAGGAAACACGATTAAAGCTTATTTCTGATTGGTTGAATGATAAAAATGTTAATGAGGGGATGACCCGACTTGGACTGTTTCAATAACTAAGAAGGGTGGACAAAATAAACAGAAAACTAATTAACTATTAGCAAGATTATATCGGTACAAATCAACGATTTGGATAAAATATGCATCTTTTTCAGTAATGAATGAGAATAATGACTGCTTATCAACTGTTTTCGTGAATTTGTTTTGAAATCCTCGGGTTTTGTTCTGGTCATTCGGAATTCCTCAGACCAGAACAAAAACCTCTGATTTTAAAACAAATTCACGAAAACAGTTGTTATGCAGTCATTATTCTCTAATTAATATTTGTTTTAACTATTTAAAAAAAAAATCTGTATGTATCTTGTTGTTAATTTTAGTCACTAAAAATAATAATGTTAACTAATAATGTGTTGATATATAAAAACACTCATCAACTTTTCTGCCTTATAAAACACACCTTGTTTTTACTACATCTGCAACCAAAATACCTTTTTCTATTTTATTATATTACTACATGTACTCCAAATCCCATAGTGCAATTTTAAAGAGTACTAGTCAGGACGATTTAATACACTGTCTTAGTCTCAAAACATATCACCAACAGGTTATTCCAGATTTCATCAAATATGCAAACCATAGTCTTTACATAATTAACCCTAAATGTTGCATCTCTCCATTACCTGTATTCAAAGCATAAGTGATTTAATCTGGCGAAACCACTTGCAAGATACTGCTGTGCATGTTACTTAAACTACCATTGTATTCATATTACAACTATGTATATTTTCATATTTATTTGTTTACATATTTTATTTTGTATTCTTTTTAATACTCAACACAAGCAACTAAGAAGCAATAAAATCAACATAACTAAACAAAGCCTACCGACTTGTTCTTCGTATTCCAGTTTATTATCATATGTCAGCTCTACCCAAATTGCAATACTTTGGATTTATCACGAAGGATCATTACAAATACTAACATTTTAGAATTCCCATTTATCACATCTATTGAACAATTCCAATATCTTGCAACCTTTTTAGATTAAAAAGCAATCGCCTTATCTTAAAAGGTAACAAAACCCCTTTTACTAGTATTGCGTCACATTTCCTTCTTCATATACCTTTACTCATTCTGAGCGCTGTTTGTCTTTTTTCAGACTCTTCTTGTTGGTATTTTGTTTAAAAGTCAGTCACCACCAATTGAATCAGGGAGGTCGTGACTATAATAAGCATCGCGTAACAAGCCAAGGGTAGTCTTCAAGGTTATTTTGAACAAACATGAATCACTATAAAGTGAGGAGCCATCTGTGGCCTTATAGATGAATATGGGTAGTTTCGATGAGATCATATAGAAACTCAAAATGCTAGCAAATCCATGAATTTCACATGAAATACTGCAAATTAAGCTCTATAATTTTTGGTGGAAGTTAGTATGTATATAAGCATTACGTATATGTGAAAAACCCAACTTCTGAAAAAATTGAGGGCTCCCTCCATGAAGGATCTCTTAGTGCCCCTTTAATAGAAAGCTCCCTTTCTTATATCCTTCCCCATCCACCCCATCAATCAATGTTGGGGGAACTGCCAAGGCTTCTGATAACATGACTCGGGACAACATTGCCTCGGGGGAGAGGGGCGGTTTTATTTCCGTTATAAGGACAAAGTTTTTGAGATTAAACAAATTTAATCAGATTTGGAGGACAGATGATAAGATAACATTGGTCACGTGTTCAAATGTTATGCATCAACGTACTTTTAGGGACAGGTCACTTTTAATTACAGAGGTATATTTTTCACTTAAAATGCCCGTAAATCTATAGACATGACCAGTTATTTAAATTCAGATGGATACTCGATCTCATATTATATCATCAGCCAAACGTTGAGGAAACATCTTCCCGTCGTTTATATATATATCTCAAGACCAGTATCTATATCTATATGCAGCAATGGAAATACCCACATGACTTTCGTCCCGGGGTAGACCAACCCTGGGTCGCCCGCCGCCGCCCGCCAGCCAACCCTGGGTGGATAGGGTTAGGGTTAAGGTTAGAAACAGTCCCCCGGGGTGGACAGTCCTGGGGGTGGACAGTCCCGGAGTTGTTTTAGAATGATCCGAAGGACAGTCCCGGGGCTGTTTTAGAATGATCCGGACAGTCCCAGGGTTGTTTTAGAATGATCCATCCTTGTTTTTTCCATCCTTGTTTTTACCTCCCTGACCACCAATCCCCTAAGTGTTTTAACATATAATCTAGAATGAATATAGTTGGTTTATTCTGTGAGGGCGCTCTATTGTAGTCCATCCATAGAAATCCTACAGCTTACGGATAGACTTTATCCTCCAGTCGTACAATACGCTCCACTGCGTTTGCTGTAGTGTGACGACTGGAAATGTTCCAGCCCAAATGACGGAGCACTTTTTAACGACCGCGCGAGCTGCGGCTTGCACAAACACGCGAATTGGTAGGGCACTTACGCACACGCGGGCGCGGCGCGAACATTCGGAGCCCCACCCGCGTCGTGTCGGCAGATCTGCGTGGTAATTCACACGCATTCATGTGCGTAAATAACATCGGAATTGTGATGTTATTTTGCTCCTTCTATTTTCACGCTTTGTGACCAGTCCCCAAGTGGAGGACCGCGCTATGCATTCTGGGTATATTAGTTCAGCGGGTGCGGGACGACACTTCGGGGACTGGTGGAACTTGTCTAGCCCCGTAAGGGGCTAGAAGGGAAACTCGCGTATAAAAAACAAGTACGCAGTGATCCACCGCGTACTTTTTTGTTTTTTTGTTATTGTGGAATTTTCGTCACGCAGCTACGGAGCGTATTGCTGTACGCACATTTAAGCGCACTAAATAATTTGTTGCCGCGCCGTGCAGAAACGCGTTCGCTATTTAATGAGCCGAATGCAACATTGAAGGATTTAAAGTCGAGTTGCAGGCCCATCATCATGGCTAAAAAGGGCAATTGAACAAGGCATCAGGTGATGGGGTGCATCAGCTATGTTTATCACTGGTTTAATTCCATCATGATTGTGGTTTTGCTCATTTTTAGATGAAACGGTTGGTAAACTTTTAACTCGCTTTCCAGGACTAACTTTAAAAACGCAGTGTCATTCCGTTTTCTCTTTATATTTCCATCAACTATGCCATTTAACACTATTTTTTTAATATATTTATTATTGAAATAGGTGACTTGTGTTCGCTAAAACTCACAAATAACCCCGCAAAGAATATAAATCACCTTTCATACACAGTTTAGTGTTTTGTTGATGCTTTAAAAAGTGGGCAAACTAAATCAAAGTTTTGTAACATATTTGAAAGAAATCATCCATGTACAAAATGGAAGCATACTTCCTGTGACTTCCTACAGCACACATTTAATTGTTATGTTATCCTAATTGGGATAGATATAACGACATTTAGTGAAAGTCAAATAAATTACTATACGAGCTGATATAAACTTTAATATGGAACACGTGCACCTTTTTATGGTACATCCTATATTTTATAATAATAAAACGTAGGCCTAGTCTACATCATAATTCTGATTACTAGATATTCGTAAACAGAGTTGCTTAAGAATACGTTGCGGCGTTTTGTAAGAATAAGATTACTCCCAAAATGTTAATCTTTCCATCATGTCCTACGTATGCATCTTTATTTTCAATTTTTGAAGGGCTGGGCGAGGGTTCTGATCGGTTAAAAAGGCGTTTTATATTCGGAACGGGTATAATGGCCTTCTTCTTATGACACTTTCGAATTTATGAATTTCATGAAGATAAAGCACTTTTGAAAAAATTAAAATATCTCCTAGGACTACCACCTGTAATCCGAAACGAACGTCAATATCAAGTTCACCCCCCCCCCCCCCCCCGACCGTTTTTCAAATGTCGTATTATTTACGATCCGAGTTTGTGATTAAATAAACTGCCCAAGACTGAGTGGATTTTTTTCTGGCATTCGTTAATTTTTAACGCATTGAACATAAAAAATTGCACTCGGAGCCTCCGGGGCTAGCATTAAGAACACATGTTTATTCAAAATCATATAAATCTTTAACCATTGTTTTCAGTGTTCAATTTTAAGTATACGGTATAGTATGCCAAATCTTTTTTTGTTTGTAGATGTGGTCATTTTAAGAAGGGTATCGACGTCGCGACATGCACGTACATCTGCAAACTCTGGCACGCGTGACTACAACATCCACATTCATCATACTATCTTCATTGGATATTGTACGGATGCTATCTTCAGTAGATAGCATGTCGGTCCACTTGGATGTCATTGAACCTTTTCGAAAATTGAACAATATAAGAATATATAAGCTCATGTTGTTGATCAAAGGTTAAGCATTAAGTAACAATGACATTCTGCGGACTGTCATAAAATTCATCAAATCTATAGAAAATGTCCGTCATGTCCACGTCCCGCCCACCCGTTTGGTGCGCGGATGAAACAAAAAGAGTTTGTAGTCTAGTAGAGTACCATAATGTTATTAACAAAAACATGAAATATTATATGAAATGGGGTGAGGGGGTGGTCAAAAGCGGTGGCGTGTGGGAGGGGGCTAAATGCATTCCGACTTCGATAACAGAGAACGATTGTAGGCCTAGGTCAATCTTGTTTCCTTATATCATGCTTATAACTTCTCAAAGTCAAGGAGGTGTAGGGGCCTAGGCCTATATCAAATTCACATTTCTAAGAAGAGAGGAATAGACCTTGATTCAAAACGGTTGATGGGCATTTTAAGAATATTATAAATTAATTCACCAGACCCGTAAGCCTATAAAAGTATTGTGGTGGCCACTCATCGAGTTAGTGAAAGTGACATCGTTAAAAGATTTGCCCTATTTTGAAAAAGTGATAAAATGAGAAAGGGCTCACTGTTATTCAAAAACAAGATTATCATTTTAGTTTGTGAACTACATTGGTAGCAACAGATAGACCTATATAAATTTAATAAAGGCAAACTCCTTCCAAATATCAATTATAATATCACTAATGAATATGTTAACTTGTCGTCAAATGAGTAATTGGGTAATATCATGGCGCTCCCTCCCGCTACTAACATAGCATTAAATGAATGTAGGCCTATTCAGCTTTTTAAGGCATCCTCAATCTATTTTGAATATTACTACTTTGAAAATGTAATTGAGTGAAGGATCAATATTTTTCTGTTAGGTTTAATTAACTATACACGTTGTGATAGGCCTGTTAGTTGGTTTGATCGTTTCGTTGGTTCGAATACGGTACATTGATTCAAATTCATATCCTAGTCGACCTAGCCCAAACACTGTCCTTTCTCGAACTCCAGTAAACCGTTGCCCCAAACGTCAACAAAATAATCACGTTTTTAGATAAAAGGGGGAAGAAATGGCAAACTGTAACTTACGCAAGCCGCCAAGCCGCGGCCTGCTACAAATTCAGCGCATTTAGGATAACGCGGCTTAGCACGACGCAGCTCAAACGCAAATGACGCAGTAAGAAAATGCGCGCTCAACTCATGAAAATTTATTGGAGGTCAAAATCAAGGACGCTCTAATTATATATCCTGGGTCATAATATTGACCTCCAGTTAAACAGGGAGATAGGGCGCGTACTCAAGTGCGTCGGAAACAACAATTTCGCCGAGTGGCCCATCTACGCTCCGCTTATCTATGAGTCCATCCAGGGTTGGTCCACCCAGGGTTGGTCCACCCTGGGTTGATCAACCCCGGGACTGTCTACCCCGGGTGGAAAGTCATGTGGTTTTTCCATCAATCAAAGTTATTAAGCAATGCGTCAACCGAAACATTACGCCCATAATAAGAATGAGTAGGCTACATCTGCACTCTTTGAATTAACATGATAAAGTATAGCAAAAGCTTTACGAAAATCAGGGACATTATGATTATTCAAGAAATAGAAGACATAATGATAGTGCCGATTAAAAAAAATAATGCAAATCATGATTGTTAGAAAAAAGAAGCAAAAAAGAATTAATTATCGAACAGAAGTTTAGACAAGGATTCGAACCCGGGGCAGCGGCGTGGAAGTCTCGTATGTCACCCGCTACACCAACCGGGCTTGTGCCCATGTTGTAACTAAATGTTATGCACAGACGGCTGTATGTAGCCATAGGACGTCCACTGCCTCTTGTCAATCACAACTTTCTTTCTATTGTCTGGCTAGGCCTATACAAACTTTTTAGCCCTAGGCTACAACCTCATCCCCAGAGTCACAGTGAGGTGTAATAAAACAAATACTACATGGTATGATCGGGGTTATAGGACACACTTTATTCCCTCCGTACTGGCTACGGGCCTATCACCCCCCGAGTATCACCCCTCATCACCCTTCGGGTTCGGGGTGATCATGGTGATAGGCCCGTAGCCAGTACCTCGGGAAAATAGTTTGCTCTATTTCCCCTCTAATATGTAGTATTTGTATACTATCTATGCTCGTGTATTATCATTGCAATGGTGAGTCATTCAAATGTGTCATTATTACGAAATACAGAACTGCTTTTCAATGGATAAGGGATTAGTGGACAAATACCGTTCTTTAGGTCAGAAGTCACAAACTGGTCAAAAAAAAAGTTTCACTTCTAATAATGTTGAGAAATGCACCAATTCTGATTAAACGGGACAAAACTTAAGTTTTACATACTTAATGACCCACAAACTATATATTGTTGGAAAGCTTAAGATTCAAGGTTTTTTATTTTTGCAAAAAAGAATCAAATTATACAGGGTGTGTACAATTTTTACAGGGTGGAACATAAAAAATTTGATCGTTTTTGCTCCTCACAAAATAGTTTGATAGTTTGTACAATTAGGGTTTAGCTGAAAATAGTCACCAAAATCAGAACAACCGCAGAAGGTGCTACCAAATTTGCTAAGAATCATTTGCCCAAAATGTACACAGGAAAAGTACAGGGTGTCTAAAATTATGATGAAATAATGCATAAAATGAATGTTTGTATATAATATTCTATGAAATTTAGTTAGCATGGACCATTTAATTTAAAAGAAAATGGTTATCAAAACGAACTACATGGATATCGTTAAAGTTCCTTTTATTTTGAATACAGGGTGGTCCAAAATAGGTCTAAATAGCAAATTTTTCATGAATCTATGAACAATTCTGTGAAGAAACACTTCTGGCTTTTTTTAGTTAAATGTTTTACTACCCAGGGTAGAAAAGGACTGAAGAGTCACACAAATGAAATAGAGAGACTGCGATTTGGCCATTGTTTAATCAATAAAATGAATAAAACTGTGTATTTTTTACATTAAAACACTCCCTGAATTGAACATCATATTCTAGTAGAGAATGTCTAGATAACAATTCAATATTAGTATTCATAGTAGCAGGCACATGTTATTAACACATATGAGAAGTTTGAAAACTTTCCTATGTATACTTTTAAAATGGCATCAATTTCAAAAGTTCTAGTTTTCCGCTATTTTGTGTACAAACCTATGGGCGCCTCATCCACCGCCTCCTCATCCACCGCTCCCACCCTTGACTCACTCGACGTTTAGATTGATAACTTCACTGTTGCTAAACATGTGGCTTTAATTCTTTTTTTATTCGGTAGCTGGATAAATTGTCTTTAATATGATACCAAAAATGTTATGTTTTTTTGACAACTTCTATTTAAAATAGAGACACGTATCACGATTTTAAGGATTTTTTGAAACGATCCCACCTTGTTTGATATACCTATTAGTGACCTGTGACCTTTAGACCATTTTAAGCAAAGATGAATCACTGCATACCCACCTTTGAACGGTTCACCATACTTTATCTATAGATAAAGATACTTGTGGATTTCAAATAGTTTGTGCCTTAAACAGTCTGCTCCAGAACGAGGGGCAACCCCCCCCCCCCCACCACCACACACACACCCCCACACACCCCTCCTCTCCCCCCTCCCCCTAATATGAACTTATAGCTACGCCACTGCTCACAGTCATCCTCATTCACTTTACAATTCCAGCCCCGGGCCCTGGGACATGACGAGGATCACGGCTGGACTGTGGTAGGATGTCAAAAAAACCAGTCAAGTTAAGCAGAGATATGTGCCTGGAATGTCTCCTCTGTTTAACTGGAGTTAAACGTACACTTTGTCAGGGTAGGAACTGTAACATTAAGGTACACAAAACGGAACCAGGGATGTCACATTTGGGGATTTGTATGTCTCGGCGCGAATTCTTGCTAGTCCTGGGTTGCAGGGGCCAGAGTTGCAATTGATCAGCAGTCAGCACATTTTATAGTCATCTCAAAAGAAACCTGAAGACTACGATGGGCTCTATGCATTGGTTTTTGTCCAGTTTAGTAATCATGGTAATTAAAGGTACCTATGCTTCATATTTTTCTGATGTACCATACTCTAATTATTGAATATTAGGATCACTATTTTCCGTCAACCTTTAATAATTGGTATAATATTGCTCCCATTTTTTTGAAGATCGTGTAGAGTTATAGTTTATTCAGTTCCAAATTGGCGAAAAATATTCAAGTTATGTTGGCACACGCACGCGCCACACATATGATTCACATGTTGCCTTCATGCAGTAAAGAGGCTTCACCAATTTGGAATTGAACAAAATATAGTAGCTTGATTACCAACTTGGTTATACTTACCTTCTTGTGTACTGTTTATAGGCCATATATGGGAGGATGGGGCAACTGATATAAAAGCTTAAAGCTCGTGTAAATATTTATAGAATTGCTATGAAAATATCACACATGTATGTAACTGTTTACATATATCATAAAATCAATGTTAAAAAATATCCAAACAACTTAAGGTCAATTACCACTAACTAAAAAATGTACTGGGCACGGACCAGTTACCCCATCATTGGGGCAACTGGTCCTATATGTTCCAACGGTTAGAATACACAAAAATCATTGAATGACAACACGGAAACTAGGCTGTATTTTCTTTACAAACACATTTCCATATTACTTAACGTGTAAAAAGGATACATGTCTCATGAAACCCATGTTTTATACAGTACGTTTTCGTGGTTAACGTGTAAATAGCAGTAATACTAATGGTGTACAAAGCAAGCGAAATTTTCGACTGCACGTTTATTAGATAAACAATGATAAAACGGTATGTACATGTTGTTAAATGGTTACATGGTTGTGATATTCAGATGCCCCCTACAGTTGTCTATACCCCTTTCTTTAACATGTTTAATGATTTTATTTACTTCATATAATCATCATTACTTATTAAACCATCTTGATATTTAGCCAGCTTTTCGTGGTACAGGGGAAGTTAGTCAATATGACAATGATGACCCAACGGTTAATATACACAAAAAGCAGCGAATAAAATACATAAATCAAGATATTTCGTCATTGAAAATATATTTACAGACACCATTTAAAATATAATACAGATGTAATTCATAATACCGAGGTTTTAAACCATTCTAAAGCTTCGTATCATATTGTAATCATTCGTATCATATTGTAATCATTCAATAGCAGAAATAATGGTATTTGACCCAAAATACCTCAAAATGTCTAAGAACTAGAAAGAATGTGAAATATTTCATATTCTATTCACATTTCAATACCGAGTCATGCTTTATTGACACTAACAACTAATTTTCAAAATTAATTTTACAATTTTGATTTAAGTTTTTGCAGGTGGACCAGTTGCCCCATACTCCTTCGGACCACTTGCCCCAACAAATGATTCAGCACTTTGTCGAGATGAAACATTATTCAAGCACGCCTGTGTCGTAATAAATGTTACGCCAAAATGTTTTAAAACATACCACCATTTGTCATAATAATCAATAACTCCAAAACATTTCAGAAAAAAGTCAAAACGGCATTTTAGTTTTTAGCCAATACGCAGTTTTCTGTAGCCAGCGAGTATCTTTGAATTCGCAATTATAACGGCGTTCGGGTCCTACAAATTGAGGAGTGTCTTTAGATAAAATAAGAAATGGTATACTTTGTTATTTGCAAATTCATAAGTTAATAACTCTACCAAATGAATACCCGTGAAAATGAGTTAAGTTGAAGCATTCTTTAAATAATAATTTTGATCGCAAATCCAAACCACCAATGTTCCAAATAATAGCAACACGCGCCATTTCACGGTCGTTACAACCACAACCTATGTTTTTGGGCGCCCGCTACGGCGGGAGCCCTTGTATTGTCTTCAGTTTGCGAAAACTTCAACAATTTGGTATTTCTAGATATTATAGATGGAGGCTGCCATGTTTACTGATGTTCTCTTACTAACATTTACGTAACAGTGAAATGTTAAGTTGTAGTGTACGAGTGCTATCGGCGTTTACGAACTATAAACGAGGCTGAATATCACGCTCGTTATAAAGGATGGAGATAGTTACGCTCGGTTAATACATTCTCGATATGAATATGTACAGTGCAGTATCTCAGCTATAATGCAGCCTGCATACCGTACCCTTGGACTCTTGAGAAGAAACCTCTGGTTTTGTCCTAAGGAGGTCAAATCAACAGCCTATACTACGCTTGTCAGGCCAAAATTGGAATACGCCTGTTGTGCGTGGGACCCATACAAAAGAGGCTTAGTAAATAAATTGGAAAAGGTCCAGAGACGAGCGGCCCGCTTCTGCACAGGAAATTACAAGTGGGAAAGTAGTGTCACAACAATGTTGAAGGACTTGAGATGGGATACTCTGGAGAAACGCAGGGAACAATGCAGATTGGGAATGGTGTACAAAATCCAGAATGAGCTTGTTGGGATAAACAAGGAAGCCGTTATCAAAATTTCATCGCCAGCTGGTGTAAAAACCAGGCAGCAAGGCAAAGCAGAAATACCGTACGCAAAAAAGGACGTCTACAAATACTCCTTCTTCCCCAGGACAATCAAAGCCTAGAACGACTTGACAGATGCGACGACCACAGCCCCATCATACGACACCTTCAAGCATAGACTACTCCAAAACACAAACTAGCATGCCGCGCACACACAAGTTAGCGATTTGCGGATTTTAATCCTGCCCTGCTGACTAAATCTTCAGAAGGTTCAGAAGGTTTAGATGTATTATAATAGCAAAGCATTGCATGTACATTGTACCTGTTGTACAGGGCATTGAGAGGTGTGGGTTGGGGCGGTGTACGCAGTCCGCTGTTCAATATCAACTCATCTGTAGGTCTAATAATGACTGGTTCAATTATGAATTACTTACATGCAGAGATCAGTGGGTTGGTCTTGGTAGTTTAAACACCAGGAAAGTTGGAGTCTTCAATTCCAAACTGCTGAGTTCTCCACTAAACTTTCATTAGTAATAATATGATTAAGTCGCTTTTAAAATTATTACTTTATTCATCAATCACATTGAATGATGAATAAATGAAGTGATGAATTCATAAATCATTAAATGATTGACTATTGACAGATGTAATAATATTGATTGATTGATTGATTGATTGATTGATTGATTGATTGATTGATTGATTGATTGATTGATTGATTGATTGATTGATTGATTGATTGATTGATTGATTGATTGATTGATTGGTTGATTGATTGATTGATTGATTGATTGATTGATTGGTTGATTGATTGATTGATTGATTGATTGATTGATTGATTGATTGATTGATTGATTGATTGATTGATTGATTGATTGATTGATTGATTGATTGATTGATTGATTGATTGATTGATTGATTGATTGATTGATTGATCGATCAATACATCAATACACATCAGCGTTGAAAGGCGGAATATACATACGCGTGCGTCTGGTAAGTTACGCCACTGTCCAGAGGAAGCCAAATAGAGTATTATAGTGCTTAACGGGTACGCCGACGGACAAGTTTAAGACTTTTACACTTTCGTCAGGATTAGCTCTGACTTCTTCAGGACCAAATTATTATATTTAATATAATTTGTAATCAATCAAAAGTCCTATCTAGATTTATTATTTAATATATTGTAATTAATCAAATGAAACATGTTCATTTGAGCGCCCATTCCTTTTTAAAGGAATTGTTATTAATCATATTTCGAAAATTCCCTGAGCACACTACGATATACCGCCCATCAAATGCAATACGATATGCACTTAGCATCTTAAGATGACTGTACTGCATGTTTATATTTACTGTTGCATATCTATCAATCATATAAAATACATTAAACATGATCTAAACCCATCTTCATAAATCGCCCATACTATCTGTGAATTTTCAATAAGTCACTCAAGGAGGTGGCTTCAAAGATCTGGAGAATATCACATGTGTAAATACCCTAAAGTTGCAAATGTTTTGGAATATAGAAGGTATAGCCTAGGACATGTACGGTTTGACCTAGACAAAATTGCAACATAAATGGTTTTTGTTGTAATTGTTTCAAAATGCCTTTCCAAACATTATATTAAAAATCGATAAAATCTGAAGTTGGGGAAAAAATGCTAATTTGCATAACAATATATGGGTACATTTAGCCATATTAGTCGGGTATATACAGGGGTTACCGTGCACCCCCACCACCCAGGACTCCCCCAAACCATCTTTCAAGACTCTTTTCATGGTCCAACACATAGTCAGGATGTTACCGGAAAAAAAATTCGTGTTATTCATGATGGCGTCCAAAATGGCCGCCAAAACTGGTCAAATTTCATAAAATGACATATAGCAATCAAAATGCGTGGTGAAAGTATAGTTGTAATAGTGGGATGTATGTATTAGACAACTAGAGACTCATATCCAGTAGTTTTGCTTTGTTAACATACCAAAATCCAAGATGGCCGCCAAATATTGTAAAATTACATAAAATGGCATATATCAACCAACATGAATGATCGGAGTATAGTTTTAACAATGGAATGTATGTTAGACCACTAGAAACTAATATCCAATGTGTTGGCTTTGTTAACATACTTGAAATCCAAAATGGCCGCCAACATGGCCCCAAAATGGCTCTAAATATTGTGAAAATCCATAAAATGGGATGATATCAACCAAAATGTATGTAGTAGACCACTAATAATTCATATCCAGATTTGTTGCTTTGTAATCACATACTTTAAGTCCAAAATGGCTGCCATAATGGCCGTTGTCAATGTAAAAATAGTCTATAAGAGTGTATACTATTGCATCGCATTCCCCAAATACAATTTAGTATTATGTTCTTAACGGCTAAGCTATTGCTTTTAGTTGTATAAGACCCCCCTCTGTGACAATTTTGATTCGGTATCACATTCCAAAATGGCTTCCAGATGGTTGAAGTTGATGCTAAATGACCTATATAAATCAATTGTTTTGTATTGTAAATGACCATACTGTATAACACCAATACCCCAAATCTAATGGGACAACACCCACTATTATATATGATAAAGTCTTGGGCTGTTTATCTAGTTTGAGTATTTATAAAATATCCGGATTGCTGCAAAAGGTTAAAATAACTTAAGAGCAGTATTAGTTTACTGTTTAAGTGTTACATTATTATTAAATTATTATATCTATAGCTTTTAATCTACTCCGTAAACCTATTTGCATACTGACAAGGTATGATTGAATGGTATAGACTCCATTTTTACAATGTAATGTTATTAAGATGGCCATCATAATGACCATTAAAACTACCTCCAATTGGTCAATAAAATTCCCGCTTCAAATGGTCAAAATATTTACCAAGGTGGCCACCAATTGATCAAAATGTGGTCAGAAATAGCCGGTTAATTGCAGATATTATAACAGTAAGTAAAGGATATTGGATACTATATTTCTCTGATTATTATGTTCATTGATAAATTCATACAACTCGCGATATACATGTATGGTTGGCCATAAATACTAGTTTGGCCAAATTTAACTGCTTGTTGATCCTATTGGATGGATATTTCAATTACTAAGGTAGGTTTTTCAAGTCAATAATTAACACCATAACATCACTGACCGATCTGCTGGGAAAGTTAGATACAGGTATTTAGTTTATAGTACCGGATGATGTCGAATCAGCTATTTCTGACCATATTAAGATCAGTAGTTGCCACCTTGGTAATTGTTTTGACCAAATTGGAGGTAGTCTTATTGTCCATTTGAGGTAATTTTAATTATATTGTCATTATGATGGCCATCTTAATGACATTACATTGTCAAAATTCATTCAATCACATCGTGTCATGTACAATTACGTTTACTTGACGGATTAAAAGATATATATATATATATCAGTTGAGCACTTTTAACTAAGCTATCTCGAAGCTTTTAGACCGGTCCTGAGAAATGGTCTGGTTGGCTTACGGGCTAGAGAAGTGTGATACACTTTTAGTGATTAAACACCATTGAAAGTGTATGCATCCTAATCTAGTCCAGGGTTAACCAGTCACACAATCAGTATCCTTGTCGTCTGACGATTGCGTTAAGCATGAAACTCAGAGTAACGACTCCCTTTCTCGGAAGGTCTAAACTTTGAATTTTTATATATATATAATAATTTAGTCATTTCTAATGTAACACTAATAATAAACTAATACTGCTTTTCAGTTATTTTAACCTTTTGCAACCAATTGGATATTTTTAAATACTTAAACTATATAGATATACAGCCCCTAGGCTTTATCATAGAAATATAGCGAATGCTGTCCCATAGATTAAGGGGTATTAGTATTACATAGTCATATTAGTATAGGCATTTACAATATTTAAAAACAAAATTTAACATCAACTTAACCATCTGGCAGCCATTTTGAAAAGTCATACATAATCAAAATTGTCACAGAGGTGGGTCTCCTATCTAAAAGCAATAGCTTAGCAGTTTATAACATACTGTTTGGTGAATGTGCTGCAAAATTACAGCGCTTTCAGCCCTTTGGAAAATGCGCTATATAAATACTGATTATTATTATCATTATTATAGTACTCTTATAGAGTATTTTTACAACGGCCAATTTGGCAGCCATCTTGATTTAAAGGTATGTCATTACAAAGCGAAAATACTGGATATGAGTTACTAGTGGTCTGAAACGTACATCCCACTGTTAAAACTATACTTTCATCGTACGTTTTCATTGATATTATTCCATTTTATGGAATTTGACATTTTTGCAGCCATTTTAGGACCCATTATGGGCCCGTTCTGGCAGCCATTTTTTATGTTAAGTATGTAAACAAAGCAAACATACTTGACATGAGTTACTAGTGGTCTAATACTTACATCCCATTGTTACAACTATATTTTTATCATACATTTTGGTTGATATTGTGCAATTTTTTGGAATTTTGACCATCATTTTGGCGGCCATTTTAGTGGCCATCTTGGATTTAGGTATGTTAACAAAGCAAAAATACAGGGTATTATTGTCTTATGGGTTTAATACATACATCCCACTATTAAAACTTTTCTTTCACCACGCATTTTGATTGTTATATGTCATTTTATGAAATTTGACCAGTTATGGCGGCCATTTTGGACGCCATCTTGAATAACACGAAATTGTTTTTGTTAACATCCTGAATATGTTTTAGGACCATGAAAATAGTCAAGAAAGTTGGTTTGGGGGAGTCCTGGGTGGTGGGGTTGCACGGTAACCCCTGTATATACCCGACTAATATGGCTAAATATACAAATATATTGTTATGCAAATTAGCATTTTTTCCCCAACTTCAGATTTTATCGATTTTTAATATAATGTTCGGAAGAGCATTTTGAAACAATTACATCAAAAATGGTTCATGTTGCAATTTTGTCTAGGTACACCCCTTTTTTTGGTTACATGTCCTAGGCAAGTTTCAACATAAGTCGTACTTTTCAAAAGAAAGCAGTATGTTCATACAATTACAAAATCCTTCATTTCGGACCAGTTGCCCTATATAATAGAGTCCAAGGTCAACAATAACCCGTGAATAATTTGTAATTAATTGTATATAGAAAGAATCGAATATAAAAGGTTAAAGACAGAATCCGGTCCTTTCAGAGTGATTTCCCTGATTATACCCTGTTTATGATAACTTGAACCCTTAGTCCATGCATATAGTCCAATCACCATTAATTAAGGGGGGTGTGGAACCTCAGCATACCCCTCCGTAAAACTGCTGTAACTCCTTCATTATTCATTTTATCTATATAAAAGTATACTTTTTTGCAGAAAGGGTTCAATGAATCCAACCATGATCGTGAAATTAAACATTTTGGAGAAAATTATAAAAAAACACGTGTTTTTTACCCATTTTAGGTTTGGAAAAGATAACTGAAAATATATTTTGTAAAATGTTGTCAAACTAGTTTTATTATGATTCTTATAAAATTCCCTAGGAACGGTTTGTTTTTTAACATCTTTTTTTAAAATTTTAATTATAGACCAAAAAGTGCCAAAATATGTGATGTTTTACCTCCAAAATCATGAAAACCAGATATTTAAAATAAATAAAATATTGAAAAAAAATGAAGAAAAAAAAACGTTCCTAGGGAATTTGAATAGGATAATAATAAAACTAGTATGGTAAAATTTGACAAAATATATAGTTAAGTTATCTTTTCCAAACCTAAAATGGGTAAACAAAACGTGTTTTTATAATTTTTTCAAAATGGTCAATTTCATGTTCATGGTTGGATTCATTGAACCCTTTTCTTCAAGAAAATGTATGGTTTTATATAGATTAAATGAATAATAAAGGAGCCTGAACAGCAATTTTACGGCGGCTATGCTGAGGGTTCACATCCCCCTTAACATACTTTAAAGCACCTGTTGTCCTGCTGAATCATGTATTTTGTATATTAATATCCAACAGGTTAAAGAACCATGCTAGATTCAGAAAGAGTGTCCCGCTCTATTTGAATCGAATATAAACCAGACGTAATTCACTTTTAATATGTAATGTACATTGGTAACATTGCTCTACGGATGAACGAAGAGGGGGAGTTGGTGATTTGTGGAGGGCAAGGGGGTAATTTGAGGGGAAACATAGTTGTATAGGTCGGTCTAACCACCATTGATATTATGTGGTAAATCAATTGATATTTTGGGGGTACGTGAGGTCATGAAGGGACACGTGTTCAAGTTATTTTTAGGTCAGCACCCTCCCCCGGACCCTCCCCCCTCCTTCCCAAAGTGTAACTCTACCAAAATCGTAAAAGATTTAGTTGTAGGTAGGAAACTAGTTTTGATCACGCTAGCCATATATTCAATGCCATGGTTACCATTTATTGTGTAGACTACAAACAACAAATCCAACTGAGACAACTGAGATTCTCAACGTATACTTAACACTGTATAGCAGACAAAAAGAAGAATAAAACAATCGGTAATATTTTTGCATTGAATATTGTTGTCGTTAAACTTGCAGCGTAACCAGGTGACCTTGCCTAAGGTCACCTGTTTAGATTAGGCTTTTAGTATGCTGTATACAGTGTTGGAGGGTATTGAACCGTACCTATGCAACGGTAACGCAAATGATTTGGTTCTTTCTAAGTTAAACAGTGCAGAATTGCGAAGGTATATTAAACCGACGCATCGGTAACTAGTATTATAGCTGTTGCAATACATGTAATTGGATACTTCTTACGCCCGTGCCGAGCAGTGGACGAGAACAATTCCCCTTATTCCAAGGAGAGTGTTAAATACAGCCCAAATCATCTTGGATTGGTGATTGTCTTTCTAATTGAACTGCTTCACTTACATATACATACGGTAGGCTAATTTCTTCTGTTAAGGTATTTTTCCGTCGAAGGCGGTCTATATTCGAATTTGCGTTGTCAGGAAGGCGCATTTTTGCGGTATATTGTGCGTGCTACATTGACATTGACAACAATCGGTTTAAACTGCCAAAACATACTTATGACTTGTTTTAATGGAATATGAATACAGTCATCAACAAAAGTAACTATACAGGTAAAAATGGACTTTTAACTCTAAAATATATATATCCTACCTAAAAATATTAAATCATGAAGTTGTGGAAATAAGCTTATTGTTCAATGCTTTTTGTGCTATCCTCGGTACTTTTGCAACATCGTTACTAGTGAAAATATTCAATAGTATGTTCCTAGAAGATGAATTTTCAGGATATAATCACTGCGCAAGGAGTTTAGACCGGTAGTGTATAATACCAGTGGTTCCCAACCTCTGCGTCGCGACATGGGGTTCGCGACGCACTTTGTGTGGGGTCACGGACTAGCCTAATTTAACAAAAAAATAAAATGCTATTACAATGTTGCATCATAGTAACACATGTGACTTTGTTCTGCGAGGGGTCGCGCTCTGCACTGAAAACTTAAACTAGCCAGACACAGGCTGGACTAACTGTAAACTAGTCGAGCAGGTTAGTCAAGCCTGCTGGACTAGCTTAAACTAGTCAAGTAGGTAGGTTAGTCTAACCTGCTGGATAGGTTATGACAAACTTAACTAGCTTAAGGTTAGTCCGGCTCAGCCTGACTAACTTGATTTGTTCTGCTGGACTAGTCTGTGGCTGGACTAGCTTATTAGACAAGCTGACTAGACTAGCTTTAGGTTAGTCAAGCTGGCGGGACTAGCTTTAGGTTTGTCAAGGCACTGATATAAAATATCAATGGCGGCATGCAGATAAGACGTACTTATCCGGTCCGGTTTTGCTAGCCAATCCAGTCGTAATTTGCTGTAGTTATTTAATTGTGTGGCCATATTGTGTACATCATAATGTTTGCCAACATCTGTAGACTATTTTATGCTACATTTTGTTTGGAATAACGACTCGGAGTAGGACAAAACTAACTGAAAAGAACGACGGTTGCACGGGCATCGCGAACGCTAACATGGTCAATACGAGAGCTAACAGAGCAATCACCCGTGGCGAAACTAAAGTACTACTACGCAACGTGAACAATTTGAGTCAGGCGGGATCTACTAAAGTGCTCAACAAAAGCAAGTCGTACACTTTATTTAGGTCATTTAAAGTAACTTTCAATTGATTTTTTTTACCAAACAGGCTAGAAAGACATTTGAATGAATCTGTTCAGCACATTTTGATACCAAACATAACACCTAACAACAAAGATAAACCATAATTAGCACCATTTATAGAAAATTAGTCACTTTTCAAAAGTCACATTTTCAATAAACTACGCGGAAGAAAACACCAATTGTTAACAAGTACATACGCCGTATCAGTCTCGTGTTGATCGCTCCGCATTTCCCCTCAATGGGCGGGCTAATTCAAATTCAAAGTGTCATGCGTGGGTGAGGGATATGAATGTAAAGGGATTTTTATGAAATGGAGAAACGGCTGCACTGTGTGATCGATTGCCCACCGGTCAATCCTGGTTATAACATGCAGTGTCACAAACGGAGTGAACCTCACACACACCCATTTTCCTCCCGCGTAGTGTATTGAAAATGTGACTTTTGAAAAGTGACTAATTTTCTTTAAATGGCGCTAATCATGGTTTATCTTTGTTGCTATGTGTTATATTTGGTATCAAAATGTGCCTAAAAATTCATCCACATGTTAATTTAGCCTGTTTGGTAAAAAATAATCGAAAGTTACTTTAAATGACCTAAACAAAGTGTACGACTTTCTTTTGTTGAGCACTTTATATGGTTTGAGCTGGACTAACCTTACGTTAGTCGAGCCAAGCCGGACTAACCTTACGTTAGTCACGCTAGCTAGACTAACCTTACGTTAGTCAGAATGGACACCATCAGGACTAACTTAAAGCTAGTCGAGCGACTAGCCTAAACTAGTCCAGCTTAGGACGGACGGACTAACATCAAGCTAGTCCAGTAATGCTGGACTAGGCTAAAGCTAGTCAAAATGGACGCCATCTGGACTAGCTTAGCTTTAAGTTAGTCAAGCGACCTGTGTGATGCTGGTTTCTGGAATGGGGTCACCACCACAAAAAGGTTGGGAACCACTGGTGTATACCAATGACAATCGAATTGCCACTGCATGTTCAGTTTATCCGTTCAGTTGATCAAATTAGGAGTAAGTTTTTATATTGTTGAACTGTATGTTTTGGTATGATCAATTTTTAAAATTTGCGGCGATCGGAAGTCCCGGTGTCGCCGAAGTCATAGTTATAAAATGCACTTGCGCAAATTTGAGCACCAATAACCATGACGTCATCGACACCGGGGCTTTAGATCGCCGCGCATTTTAAAAATTGCATTGAGAGATGGCAGTTTTTATTCGTTTTTGTGATAAGTATGATGCTTTGTTCTATATAACTACGTAATTTGGGCTCAATAATTATTTTTCTGACATATAATGCCCACATGTTGTGCTCCTATGTTTCTATGGTTTATATCCTAGGTATTTCCTTCCCTGCAGAGGCTGATTGTGCCAAATATCTATTGTACCTTTCCACAAACTGCCACAGTAGCCTAGTGTCAGTGGCTCGAAATTCTGTTCTCATAGAAAAGTAGTCTTTGGATATACATGTATACTCTCTCACGGAAATGGTGGCTGTCATATATTGTAGTAGGCCTATACTATTATAAGTGTGTTGCTAATCTTCGAGTTTCGAGTTTCGAGTTTCGAGTTTCGAGTTTCGAGTTTCGAGTTTCGAGTTTCGAGTATCGAGTTTCGAGTTTGGTTTAAACCAAACTCGATATCGAGTTTCATAAAAAACGTAACTCGATATCGAGTTTCGTGAAAAAAAGTAACTCGATATCGAGTTTCATGAAAAAAACGTAACTCGATATCGAGTTTTAAAAAATAAATCAAACTCGATATCGAGTTTCATGAAAAAAACGTAACTCGATATCGAGTTTCAAAAAATAAATCAAACTCGATATCGAGTTTCATGAAAAAAAAGTAACTCGATATCGAATTTCAAAAAAAAAATCAAACTCAATATCGAGTTTAAAAAACCCAACCCAAACTCGATATCGAGTTTCAAAAAATAAATCAAACTCGATATCGAGTTTCATGAAAAAAAGTAACTCGATATCGAGTTTCAAAACAAAAATCAAACTCAATATCGAGTTTCAAAAAACCAACCCAAACTCGATATCGAGTTTCATGAAGAAAAAAAAACTCGACATCGAGTTACGTTTTTCACACGTGTTTCTATGGAAAATGGTATACTAAACCAAACTCGATATCGAGTTACGTTTTCACACGTGTTTCTATGGTAAATGGTATATACCAAACCAAACTCGATATCGAGTAACGTTTTTCACACGTGTTTCTATGGAAAATGGTATATACTAAACCAAACTCGATATCGAGTTACGGTTTTTTTTTAAAACGTAACTCGATATCGAGTTTGGTTTTTTCATGAAACTCGTTTTCGAGTTGTTTTTTGTTTTTTGAAATTCGATATCGAGTTACGTTTTTTTCATGAAACTCGATATCGAGTTTGATTTTTTTTTTGAAACTCGATATCGAGTTTCTTTTTTGTCCTGAAACTCGATATCGAGTTTGATTTATTTTTTGAAACTCGATATCGAGTTACGTTTTTTTTCATGAAACTCGATATCGAGTTTAATTTTTTTTTTAAACTCTATATCGAGTTACGTTCTTTTCATGAAACTCGATATCGAGTTTGATTTTTTTTTGAAACTCGATATCGAGTTACGTTCTTTTCATGAAACTCGATATCGAGCTCGTTACGATTTTTATGAAACTCGATATCGAGTTTGGTTTAAACCAAACTCGAAACTCAATACTCGAAACTCGAAACTCGAAGATTAGCAACACACCTATTAGAATAACCCATTCAGTACAATTAATGTATAATACAACTGATTACTATACTATACTATACTATATTTTGATCAAATAATACAGATAATAAGGCATTGTTGACGAGGCCTGACTATTATAATGTCAAAAATGATGGAGCTTCAAACAGTGGAAATGCACACGGGAGGTGAACCTTTACGAATAATACGATCTGGATATCCAGATATTGATGGAAAAACTATTCCTATGAAGTTGAACTATGTTCGTGATCATTTGGACCATCTTCGGAAGGTTCTAATGTTGGAACCACGTGGACACCGTGACATGTTCGGAGCAATACTGGTAAGCCATTCAAAACCTAAAACTAAAGATTTATCAGTGGCCTGTTTCAATGGAGCATTGCCTTCTAGATGTCCAACCACCACTTCCGTTGCACTCGGATGATTTGGTGGGTTTTTTAATGTAATTCTAAGGTAGCATTCCATCAATGGTTTACTCAGCAGAGATATTAGGTCACGAAGTGGCCACGATGAAGCTCATATGCAGCAATGGAATTGGGAAATACCCTCATGACTGTCTTCCCTGGGTTGTCTAGGTAGGAACTACACACTTCGTAGACTCAGCCTATATTTCTAACCCTGGCCTTACTTTTAACAAAGGAAATAAATCAGTTGAAAAAGTGGTTCTAGTGGGAATCGAAAACCATGGATCCCTCTGCATTGCAAAGCATATCTCTGAACCATAGACTAGCGTGGGGTGAACTGATCAGGACATGATTTTAATCTCTTTTTAAACACGACAGAATAAAGCAATACTATTATTATGATCAGTACACACAGTGTTATGAAAAGTGCTGTAATACACATCGTCGCTGTTCTGACATACCGGCACATCACAACAGAAATAAGTAAAGAGATGTGCCGGTATGTCAGAACAGCGACGACATGATCGTCTACCCGGGTTGACAGTCATACGTGGGTAGTTCCATTACTGCAAGCTGATATAGCTAGGGGTTGTTGCCTCTCCCCACCCAAAATATCCACTTGCTGTAAACATGTGAGGTGGTGGGTCACTATATGACCAAGACTAGGCTTATAGGCAGAAGTAGTGCAATGGGAGTGTTGTCCCTCTCCCTCCCAAATTTTAAATGTTTTTCTGCAAAATAGTATAAATTTATAGCCCAGGTTTCAAATCTGAAAGATTGCTCTAGCTCCCTGATCTGATTATTATAAGCCTAGCCACCATGCACTTTGGGGTCAGGCCGTTTGGTGAACCCACTTTTCTGTACCAACTTTTCTGAACCCAACTCATCCCTCTTTTTTCCAATGAATATGTACTAATAATGTAGTAAATAATAAATAACATCATCATTTGAATTATTGTTTAAATCTGTATCATTTATGGAAGAGAAAATTTGTTTTAAAAAATATAGAAGAGAAAAACTTGTTTTAAAAAATAAATTCTATAAATGATATCGAGCCACGTACCTAGTCTCCAATTCAGTCGTTACATAGAAAACCCAGGAAAAACGAAAACGAAAAAAGTGGGTTCACGTGGGTTCAGAAAAGTGGGTTCACGAAACGGCCTGACCCTGCACTTTGTAGCTCTTGTTCATTGATCAGTCGTATGAATCAAGTCTTGGGGCTTGTTTCGAGCATTCCCGATTGTGTAATTTCACAGCAAGGGGATTTCGCTAATCTCCTTATATTGAAAGGATTGGAAATTTATTCCCGACAAACCTAAACGTAGCAGTACGCAGCCAGTAGGTTATGATTTGAGCTCTACAGACACTCTGTTTACAGTGGAAATATTGGCCATGTTTCATTGATAGTCGATCCATGTACAGCTTTGCTGTCAAACAGACAGTACGCTGTATACCCTACCAATAACAAACAATCCATACAATAACTCAATGAGAAATTGACCAGGGGAATTCAATAATAGGGTATTCTCATCTTAGTCAAACTTAGCCAGACCAGTTGAGACAAGCCAGAGCCAAAACAAGGGGGCAGGTCATGTTTAAATTATGCTAGACAAGTATATGGTTTGTTAATACTTTCAATGCGGTAGGCATCTGCAACCGACATTCCAAAATTCACAAAATGTTTCAATAATGTGAAATTATCAAATTTCATTACCATATTTTGGAATCACTATGAGAAATGATTTAAAATAAGTACAAACTTGTCTAGTATTAGTTCAGTAATTTTTGAGATAAGACTTGGAAAGTTGGGAATGGTTTCTGTCAAATCTGTTTTGTATATGGTAAAACTAATAGCCGCATGGAAAGTGTTGATACCAGCCTGTTGGCTAGTAATGATAATGACAGGGTGGTTGACAGATTAGTGGTTGATGGGTTGACATAATGGGACTATTGTCATGCATGGAGATATTAGCCATGTACCCCGTACAAGTAAAATGTTGCATTCGTGCCCTACGGGCACTCATGGAACAACTTTTACTTTTCTGTTTCCAGATGTTTGTTTTGTCTATCAAAACCAGGTGCAGCCTGATGTAGCTGGTGCCCATCTTGGTGTGATATTCATCCATAGTGAAGGCTACGGTACTATGTGCGGTCATGGTGTCATAGCTTTAGGTCGCTATGCTATAGATTATGGTCTCGTTGAAGCAGTTAAGCCTGAGACTGAAGTGAATATCCAGTGTCCATGTGGGTTAGTCAAAGCCTTTGTACAAGTGACTGCTGATGGAAAGACCGGAAAAGTACGATTTTATAGCGTACCAGCTTTTGCTTTTGCAACAGGTGAATTGACCATTTATTTCATTTTCTAACATTGTATAGTTGTATAGCCTAGTATTTACTAAACAGTACCTAGCACGTCCAATCAATTGTTTCAAGAGGCTCCCCCCCTCCCCCGAGTTGTGTCGGTTGAGATTAGCCATGAATTAGCACTGTCGGTTTATTGAGCTTGATTTTTCGCGCCAGTTTTGGAGGACGCCATGCCACAACATCCCCGCGCTCAAATTTCGGACTGGGCAAGAATTCTCAAAGGTTGACAGCTTGGTAGAGTTTAGGTCGGTTCACTTATATCCCCCCCCCCCCCCCCACCAATATGAAAAACCTACTACAGATACCAATTTATAGTCAACAATCGTATGACGTATCGATTATCCGTCTATGAATAAAGATAGTATTAAAAAGGAAAATGACTTTACAAAGTCATGAGCTTAATTTTACGTGTTTTATATATATATTTATTTATCTATTTAAAAAAATAAAATATAAGAGGTTGTCGTTTTCTTCGGTAGGGGGTCCCAAATAGCCTGGGGTCATATTTTGTTAACACGGAAAATAGAGGGGGTGGGTCATGAAATTAATACCATTGTTATACGGGGGGGGGGGGGGGGGGGGGGTCAAAGCAAGGTTTTAGTTAAAATACAAAAAAAGTGTGCGCGCTTCGCGCGCATTCCTTCTACAGTCATGCTTTAAGGTTGGTGTCAACCCTGTTTGGCGCCAAATTTATCAAGCACTGTAACTTTTAAATTATAAATGTGATGTACATAAAAGTATACATTTTTTGTAATGAAATGAGTCAGAGAATCCATTTTTGGTATCAAATTTTACTAATATTAGTGATTTTTATATTTTTGCCCAAAAATCACCTTTTTGGCGCCAAAATTTTTCAGACAACCTAACAATATCAGTTTTTGATTAAAAATTCCAAAATTTCACCAAAATCATCTAAAATCAATTATCTAGGAGCGAATTTTTTTTTTTGGCTTAAAATTTGTTTGTTTTGAAAATATTGACCAAAAAGTGCCAAAAAAATGTTTTTTTCTCAAAAATCTCATTTTTTGGCACTTTTTGGTCAATATTTTCAAAACAAACAAATTTTAAGCCAAAAAAAAAATTTCGCTCCTAGATAATTGACTTTAGATGATTTTGGTGAAATTTTGGAATTTTTAATCAAAAACTGATATTGTTAGGTTGTCTTAAAATTTTTGGTGCCAAAAAGGTGATTTTTGGGCAAAAATGTAAAAATCACTAATTTTAGTAAAATTTGATACCAAAAATGGATTCTCTGACTCATTTCATTACAAAAAATGTATACTTTTATGTACATCACATTTATAATTTAAAAGTTACAGTGCTTGATAAATTTGGCCCAAACAGGGTTGACACCAACCTTAAGCAAGATTTTAGTTAAAAAATTGAACATTTTTGCGCGTTTCGCACACATTTCTTCAACATGTTTCAACATTGTAAAACAACAATTTGGCTCGGTTACCCTCATTTGTTTGGCTTCCGTATCAACTGTTTCCCTAAAAACCTTAAAGGCATATTATGTGATCTTTTCCAGAGAGCGCCCTCTATTCATGATTTTTTTTAGAAAGTAGATTTTCTTGCAGATTTACATTTCCGATCATAAATCATACATACATTCCAAGTTACAGAGCGATACGATTCCTAATTACCTCAAAATCAGAGTAAATTTAGAGTGAAAAATATAAACTGTCGGGATTCCGACAGTTTATTTTCACTCTAAAACCATGATTTTGAAGTAATTAAGAATCGCATCGCCCTGTAACTTGGAATGTATACATGATTTATGATCAGGAATGTAAATCTGCAAGAAAATCTGCTTTCAATTTTTTTTTCGATGTTGAGGGCGTTCCCTGGAAAGATCACATAATATACCTTTAACTAGATATGCCTTTTATAAAGTACAGATTTGTGTGGGGGTGTGTTGGGTGGGAGTCATACAAATTATCAACACTGACTAGGGGGGGGGGGGGGGTCAAAACATTATTTGCTTTCGTTTAGGGGGGGGGTAATAAAAAAATGACGACGATAAATGATATTATAACAGCCTCCTTATTTTGTCATTTTATATAATTTTAATCTTTTGGGGGAGGGGTGATTTACTGGTTTCATTGTAATGAGCTATCTTTAAAGTTGGACTTTTGAAGCTGAGATTTATATTGGGGAAGTCATGAGTAAGGATGTAAGACATATAAATGACCATGATAGTAACAAAACTATCTTGCATTTTAATCATCGTATCAATTTGCATAATTTGTCTTTTCATTCTATGACATCAAAAGATGTTGAAGTTGAGGTTGCCGGTCATGGAAGAGTGACAGTTGACATTGGCTATGGAGGGGCATTTAACGCATATGTGTCATCACACCAAATTGGCCTGGACGTGAGGACATCTCAGATGAGGGATCTTATAGGTTTTGGAATTGCGGTGTCAGATGCTGTCACGAAACAAATGAAACTGACTCATCCTGATGACGATGATTTACCGCTCCCGTGTGGGACCGTTATTACAGATGGAAATGATGAATGGAGTGATAAGCCAGCAGCTGAAATGTGTGTTTTTGGCGCGTCGCAGGTGTGTTTTATAGGGGTTGTTCCGTAACCTGACTCAATTAATCTGACCTGACTCAATTAATCTGACCTGACTCAATTTTATCTGACACAGTTTTTTTTCGTAATGTAAGATTACATGATGAGTGCAGTGAGCCCTGATTATAAGGCTATATTCCCATGAGAAGTGGAGAAAATTTTAAAATAGGGCCTATAGTTCAACATGGAGCGATTTGGTGCCCCATTTTAGGTAAAAAGGCTTTTTTTCTCCGTCTCCTTCTACTTCCCTCCAATCTTCTCTTTCTCCTTTGTTTTTTTACCCACTCAGAGGGGCAGGGCCCGGGTGGCGCAGGGGGGGGGGGGGGGGGGGGGTTGGGAGGGGATGTTCCCCCTGAAAAGTGAAGAAATTGTGAACATATAGTTCCAAATGGAGCGATTTGGTGCCCCATTTTAGGTTTTAAAAAAAGGCTTTTTTTCTCCTTCGTCTTTCCTCCTCTCTTCTTTTCCTTGTTCGCCTTTCTTTTTTACCCTCTCGGAAGCGGGCACGGGTCCTAATGTCCCTCCCCCGTTAATCCGCCACTGAATTAAGCCTGCGCCCGGGAAACGTGAATTGCACGACATGCCATGCATCAGTGGGAGAAATACGCCTATATTCATGATGATACCGGGGGGGGGGGTTCTTAGTACAACAAAAGTGGGTATGGGGATGTTCCGCTGGAATGGGTCTAAAAAATAGCCTCCTGGTATAGGCCTAACTATGACCCCTTTTTTAGTTGCAAAATTGGTATAAACATGGGGTCACTTTTCAAAAATTTCTCAAATTTGTCACTAAATTAGCCGAATTTCATGAATTTGGTGTCCAATTTTTCAAAAATTTCCGAAAATTTTCGAAAAAGTCTTCAAAATTGTGGTTTAACTTTGCCGAAAATCCAGATTTTTGTTATAAAAATGGGTCGAAATTTTTGGAAAACTTGGTATAAAAATGGGTCCACTTTCAAATTCTCAGCGGCACATCCCTAAAGTTGAGAACCCCCCGGGGGATGTACCCTTTACGCACAGAACGAAGTTCATGTATCGCCCAAGCCTTATAATCAGGGCTCACTGCACTCATCATGTAACCGAATTATGCGTGCCAGAGCCTACAATGTTTTAAGATAAAATTAAGCTGTAATGACAACATGTAATCACTTGATTTCATTCACACGGAATATTTGGAGCCACATGTGCGTTTTAATTACTTTTTCCGATATCAGGAAATCTTACATTACGAGAAAAAAAATTGGAGCCACATGTGCGTTTTAATTACTTTTTCCGATATCAGGAAATCTTACATTACGAGAAAAAAAACTGTGTCAGATAAAATTGAGTCAGGTCAGATTAATTGAGTCAGGTCAGATTAATTGAGTCAGGTTACGGAACAACCCGTTTTATAGCCAATAAAATAAATGCACGATACCCAATACCCACAAATAAATTAATTATTGAATATATAATGTATCTTTGCGAAGTCACAGGTGTGCTTTTATACTATAAGGGATACGTTAAGGGACCAGATTAAATTAAGTTTAATTAAAGTGAAAGAAGTTTAAAATATGGTGGGTTTCATGGCAGCGCTTTAAAAATACTTTTATAGCGAGTATAAAATATGCTGATTCACATCCAAAAATGGAACAATGCGACGTGACAACACTTCATAACATTGATTATTGCTGTGTGAGTAGACTGAAAATTAATAATAAATGAACCTATAGTTTGAGTAAACTGCCTGGTTGTCCCTTAAAGTAACATTTAAACATCTTCCAATTCCATATCTTTTCTGACGGTGTACATATGTGTATGTTTTGATGGGGATAGGACGTAACACTATTTCATCTTTAATAAAATACAACAGATGCATATTCATTAAAGTGTTGCAAAACCCAAAAGGTTTGGGAACAATTCAATTTTAAACATCTTATGATAAAATGTTAATCACTAATCACTCTTAAAAACATGGTTTTGATAGACCAGTTTGCTACTTTTATTTCTCGGGCCAGACTGAATGATTCAAATGGGTTTATTTTGTGTGCATTATTTGCATGAATTGCACACAATATAAGATTGTCAATCTATCAATCAGTTTGCCCGGGGGGGGGGGGGGGGGTGTACTCACATATATTATGTACCTCTCTAATGGGTCGCTTATCTGCAAAAAAAATCCTTAACATGGGGTATGATTTGTGCTGGAAAACCCTAAACTTGGGTCCCAAATTGCAATCAATTCAAATCAGCCCTAAGGATGTTAAACCTCCAACACACTCCCCATCAAAATAATTTGAGTCCCCCCACCCCGGGTAGTTTGCAATGAAAATGTTGTAGTGAATTATTAAAGCAATATTATTTCATGCACAAATAATATTAGTCATTCAATGATTTAATGAGCTTTTAGATATCCATATGTTCATTTATTCTTGTATGAATATTGCTATTTTCAGTAGATAGCAAACAAACGCAAGTTATACAATATGACTGTTTGATTCAAACAATTCGTCGCTGTTCTGACATACCGGCACATGTGCCATTTTGGGCAAAATGAGTTAAGTTGCATTTTATGATCTACAAATGAAACTCTTTATTCTCCAAAAAAATTGAGACAAAAAGGTAATTAATTAATGAGATACCGCACTAATTAGTGTGATATGCCAGGGTTTTAACATAATACCGGCATGAAAACCTCATTTTGTATTCTGACATACCGGCACATCACAATATTCTGCCATAGACCACCGTGTAACTGCAGTTCTGACATACCGGCATATCACTGGCATATCACTGTAGGACGAATATGAAGGTTTTTCTCTTCTTTCTGACATACCGGCACATGACTTTATGACATAATTACTCCTAATTAATAATTGCAATTTGTTGTTGCAACATGCTTATAACAAACATAAGTATATATCTATAGTGTTCTTTGACAATGATAGTGACATTTGATGTAGGCCTAAATGCTCTCTAACAAGTCTTTAAAAATTGGAAAATTTTCAAACACCAGTTTCTCAAAACGCTGTTTTTCGTGATGTATCGGTATGTCTAAACAGCGACGAATTGATGGGGATGTAAAGAAGGTAACAAACTGAACTGACTAAAGAAGGTAACAAACTGAACTGACTGTAATGCAAGAATGTCTGTCATCTGGACTCAATAACTTACTTTACTTTTTCATACATTTAAAAATTAGCAATTATTTACCTGACATATATATACTGTAAATGTGTTTTTTATCATACATTTAGCAATAATATGTAGTATTATTTATATTGGCCTTCCAAAAGGTACAATAAAAGTGCGTATTGAATATTGTGCACGAAGTTCCCGGATGTGCGTCCCAATGTTCAAAAAATATTGCCGTATGTTATTTTGTGTGCGGTGCATAAGATGTGGGGGTGAGTATATTTGTTTAGTTTTTATCAAAACAGTCTGTTATATCTGAGACTAATATACCTAATATTTAGGTATATTAGTCTCAGGTTATATGAATGATAATAATAATATTGAATGTCTTATTTTCGGGTGATACACGAATATATTGAACTCGCTATAAAAATATTGCACTCGTCTCCGACTCGTGCAATATTTGTATGGCAAGAACTAAAACAAAACAACCTTTCATGCTGGATAAAACAAAAGCTTCCTGGAATCGTATAATATTGGTCAATTAAGTATTTATCCGCAGACCGTGAAATAACACCCGCCCACCTGCCCATGGGCGTGTAACTTCGGCTGTTGCAAAAGTACCCGACCAACTGGCAGGTAAAAACTCACAGTGTAAAATGGAAATGAGTTTCAGGGTTTATAACTGCTTCAGAATGCAGAAGGCTGGACCCCACCCGCTCGCGCTAGTCACTCCACGCGGCTCTGCTCACAAGGGTAGGCCTACAACATTTGTACCCCCATCAAAACAGTCCTGGATACGCCATTGCTCAGCGCGTTTAAAATGACACCAAATTTATCAATATTGATCAAGATTTTACGAGTGAAAATGGCTCCTAAATTCTTATTATTGTCTCTATTTTTTCGTGTCCGGTTTCATCTCTATCTTGAAAACTCACAGCCACAAATCCCCCTTTTTGATGAGCTCACATATTAAAGGCTTGATGCACGCCTTATTTAATAAAAACGTGGTATTTTCTATTTTTCAATTTCCCTAGGCTGATCGTAGCCCCTGTGGCACAGGAGTAACTGGCCGTATAGCCTTACAACACCATAAGAAACTTATCCAGCTGCAACAAACGAGGGTGTTCGAGAGCGGCGCAACTGGTAGCACATTTACTGGCAGTGCTATCGAAGAGACCAAGTGTGGACGTTTTGATGCCGTAATTGTGGAAGTGTGTGGACAAGCTCATTATACAGGAGAGGCAAAGTTTATTGTGGAGAAAGATGATCCACTACAGGGATTTCTATTAAGAAGATAAATGTGTACAGCCGCAGCAAAAAGGGGTCAGTTGTCTCTCATAGAAAAAGTTGAGATCTTAATACCAACAAAAGCTTTTTGAATGTTTAAAAATGACACCTTTGTAGTTAAGATGGATACTGCTTTTTGATTTTATGAAGTAAAATTACCGTAAAATTGTCTTTATATTGTTTATTCCATGCCTAATTCCATCATCTCAAAATGCATTGTACCGACAACTGCCCCATTTTGCCGCGACAGTATACATGTAGAATAGTTATAAATTCCTTCCTTTTTGGGACATTTTAAAAAATAATTATAAAAAATTCTCTATATTTCTAACTAAATTACAAGCATGATGACTTTGTACACACACTGTTTGACATGATCTCGGTGTTTTACAATGGGTATACATTCTTTTATAATACATGTAATAACAAGACTAGGCACGCCTAGTAGAGCTGGTCGGATATTTGAATGTTAAAAAATGTTTTTGTCTTGTAATATGGCAGAATATAATTATGTTATTTGGAAAGTGGTGTTATTATTATATGGTTCTAATTTTTTTAACTGGAAAATATGATTGATTTTATTTGTTCACATAAAGTTACTAACAATATGTTATTCTTAGGGAGTGCTCATAAGTACTTTGGTGGGGGAGGTTGGAAATTGTTGAGCCTTGGAGAATTTGTTTCTTCTTGATCCCCCTAAACAGCGTTATTTTTTTCCTGATCCCCCCTTTCACGTTGATTTTTTTCTTGATCCCCCCTGTATGTCCATTTAATCGAGCAATAGTATATTTGACTGCTTATGAAGCGTGAAAATATAATTGTTTTAAGTACAATTTTTTTCCTGATCCCTCTTTTACAGGACTTACATTTTTCCAACCAACGCCCCACCAAGGTATTTATGAACACTCCCTTATGGTTTGAAAAGGTACAACATTTCATTTTGGTTTGGAAAACATAATGGGCCTCTTTTGACTATAAGTAAGTACATGTAGTAAAGTATTTTTAATCTAGGGAGACTTATCCAGGAAACGAAATACTAACATAATGAAACGGAACACGTTTTCGCCCCCCCCCCCTCCCCATGCCCCCCCCCCCCCCCCCCCCCCCTGTGTCAATCTGTACACACTAAAGCATAGGGGGAAATAAGCTTAATAAAAAGTTAGCGTTATTTTTAGAGTTTGGTGTTTCACACTTAAAGGTAGATGACCCGATCACATTTTCGTAACACAGAATTATTTCAAACATACGGAGATTTTCATATCATATGAAAGCTCGTATTTTTCTCATCATCATACTGAAATTTGACGGCCTAAATCGGTATAATTACGGAGAAATCGATGAAATAACGTCGAATTACCGCGAATGGTGGTATACCACCGATATAGTTTGTGTACTACTCAATGGGTACAGTTCACAGCATCTTGTGCGTGTAAAATAAGAACCATTAGAGCTATGCAACTCAAACTTTGGAACACGACTTTTTTAAGGATGACCTTTCATGTAGAATAGAAAACTTCAAGTTGAAAATCGGAATGTGATCGGGTCATCTACCTTTAATTATATCTATACAAAAAGTTAAGTAAAGAGTGAAATATACAATCCAAGTCATCAGTCTAATCATGCTTTATCTTTGTTGTTATGGGGCAAATTTTGTATCAAATTATGCCTAAAAGATTCATCGAAATGCCTATCTAGCTTGTTTGGTCAACATAAAATTGAATATTACTCAAAATGACATAAACAAAGTGGTATACTTTCTTTTGTTGAACCCTTTATAAACCTTATTCATACACTCTTAGTAGATATAAACAAATAAGAAAGCAGGAAACTGAAATACGTGGAGTGTATTGAAAGTGTCAGTCTTATTGCAATCCATCTATGCGCCGTACATGCGCCCACCACACGTTTTGTTTTGAATTGTTCAAGCAGCACTGGTTCCCAGATTTTAACTGCGGGTTGATGTACAACTTGTTAATAGGTTTTTATTCGTTATTAAAGAGATTAATTAGTCACAAAATTGCATATTTTGATTTGTATTGTTGTGTATGAATAAAGTCAATACATGTGTATGTTTTGTTTCTCGAAAAATCAATGCACTTATGCAAATGTTGATATGCTCACAAAAGCTCTCCCCTTAGGGTCGTGCCATTATTCACACACCTCAACATCAGCACGCATGCATTGATTTTCCCAATTTATCTATAGAAACAACACATACATATTCATTGACCTATTAGCATGATCTAAGTGTTATACAATGAGGCAATGGATATGTATTCATTAAAATGATATTCGTCTCTATTCCACAGTATTATCAAGGAGTATATATAATAGGAGGGGACACTTAGCTCATTTGCATATTTGCTCATTAATATGATTAACCCCGTGAACCCAGTCAAAGGTCGCAGATAACGCCCTCTGGAGAGTCGAAGGGACTTTTCTATTGTTCTCTAACGACAGCGTTGGGACAGCGCATGAAGTTTCTTGTACAGAGTTGGCGATGAGCGATTGAGAAGTATAACAAAAGCATACATAAACAGATCGTAACATGAATATGCAATGCAACAGGTCACACAACGTTCAGTCGAGCGACCGTATAAACAGTATACAAGATGCCATTTAGTGTGTTCGAAATGTCAACGTTTTTACCATTCTTTCCAAAATAAGGAGTATAATCACATTACAAACACATTTTGTGCGAGAGTAACATATAAATATGGTTTAAAATGTCCAAAATGGCACGATAAAAATCCGTTCGTTATAAATAAAAGAATCAATGGTTAAATAATAAAACTGACACAATTACACTCGTCGATCTCTGTGGCGTGCATACGTTGGCCATATCGTTTGCAATCGGCAATCACGGGTTCGAATCTCCGTGTGTTCGTTGTTGTTTTCTATTTTTTGTTTTTTAAAAAAACAAATTAAACTTGATTGTGGATGTATGTAACATGATTTTTATGTCAATTTTTATGATTTATAAAGGCCGCCAATGCTTTAATATTTTTTTTCTATTCTTTTTTTAATCTATTTTTCTATCTATCATTTATCTCTGGATTTATTTAACTTTATAATCTAAACAAATTAAAATGCGTAAAACAATATATTATTGCTCGATAAATAAGTGATTGAAGTTGAGTTCACTTTGATAATGATAGCAACACTTGTTGTAAAACCATTTTACCAGTGTGCCCAACCATTTCTCCTTTGCACACTTTGTTTAAAATACATTCAGAGATGTCATTTTTATAGCTTGATAGCTAGGCTAATATACAACTGTAAGCTATTTGGATACACAAAGCAAACACATTTCCAAAACAGGCCATAGACAATCGTACAACATGAGAAAGGAGACCGTTTATACCAATGTTTAATCTACCATGATTACCATTTTTTTTAAATCTGTACAACCAATGAATTTCTAGAAAATCTTTGGTACAACTTCATTTCAAGAAAGTTAGTTCTTGTACCAAAGCTTACCACATTTGCTAGCTTTAATAAACGAATTGGGAGACGCAATATTCATGTTGAAATATATTATGTGGAAAGGCAATCAGACAACTATTGATAGACGCGATCAAGTCTTGAACCTTTGAAGGGTGATTACGGGCACGTATGAGTAAAGTGGATTCCCTCTATAATGAACCAACATTTTAATTTCAGTGCCAAAGATCTTGAAAAAGGTTACAGGGGACATTCTCGCTTCGACGATGCTCCTATGCGTAGGTCAACTGAAAGCCCGGTCCGATGGTAGACTCCGAATCTCCAGAATCTTAAGAGATATGTACACATTTTCTCACTAGAGCGGTTCTCGGCTTTCGCGGTTCTCGGTTTTTGCGGTTCTCGGGGTTTGTGGTTTGAGATTTTGAACAAAACCTGACTGGGCCCTGTTAGTTAATAGAGTTGTATATTTGTAAGGGGAACAGTCTTTATCAGATTTCAGACGAACTGATATAATGAGATGAGTGATAATGTCCCCATTGAAATATTAAGGTTACCGTGGGGTATGCTGTTTTACTGAATTTGGTGCATAAACATGGTTATTAAAACATTGAATTGATGGATATGACATATTTACAAAGCTAATATTATTTTCAATTTTTGTAGATGTATTTTTAATTGGCGCATTTACTTGGATGTGGGTTATGTAAAGTGAAAGTGGGACAATATTTGTAGGATATAAACAAAGTGTATGCTATTTGTTTGCCGAACAATGTTTATTATGCACACATACAATATCTTTACTATAAAAACATTTGTAGTTTGATCATTAAAAACGAAATTTCTAGGATATATTCCTTCTGCGATTATTGTTGAGTGCTATAGTTTACTTAGTTCCAAATTGGCGAAAACTGTTTACATATGATTGAATTTGGAAGAGTAGGCAATTCAAATACTTGCATTTTTGTTGTTTTGTTTGCAAAAATCGTTCTTATAGGCTTGGATATATTTTGTGCGCGGATTGATAATGAGCTGAATATATCTTGCTATGATGGAGCTAATTAAACTATAGCTTATATCTATATTCTAAATCTGTTTGCAAGAACAATATTGCAATTAAGGAATTTGTGTGTGCTACAAGTAAAACAAATGTTAATATTTTTGTCTAATTGTCATGATGGACCACAGTCATATGCATAACACCGTTTGAAAGGTAAGTACTGTTTAGATCGAATGTTGGTTTGTATTTGTAAATGGTCATGTTTTATTACTTCAGTTTCCATAAAGGTGGTTTGTTACATTGTTATTACATGCCAGAACCGGTAGTTAACCACGTGGAATTGACACTAATGATCTTTACTAAATAGTTCAGGTTGAATTAAGTTCTGCATACTTCAGCCCCACATCCCCTCTCGGTATGGCACGGGGTCTATACTGTTCTAAAATGTCATTAGTAAAGATGCATCTTCACGTGGATCGAATTGATACAATGTCCTTTTTAAACATTTTGTGAACTTTTGGAATGTCGTCTACAGACGCATGCCGCGTAGAAAGTGTTAATGACACTAATGATCTTTACTAAATATTTAACGTTGAATTAAGTTCTGCATACTTCCGCCCCCCCCCCCCCCCCCCTTCTCGGTACGGCACGTGGTCTACAATGTTCTAAAATGTCATTAGTACAGATACATCTCCACGTGGAATTGATACAATATGTCATTTTTAGACATTTTGTGAACTTTTGGAATGTCGTCTACAGACGCATGCCGCGTGGAAGTGTTAATGACACTAATGATCTTTACTAAATACTTACATGATTTAAGGTTGAATTAATTCTACATACTTCCGCCCCCCCCCCCCCCCCCCCCCTCTCTCTCTCAATAATGCACTTGGGGTTAATGTTCTAAGTAAAATGTCATTAGTAAAGATATATACATCTCCACGTGGAAAAGTGATACAATATGTTATTTTTTAGAAATTTTGAGAAATTTTGGAATGTCGTCTACAGACGCATGCCGCGTAGAAAGTGTTAATGACACTAATGATCTTTACTAAATATTTAACGTTGAATTAAGTTCTGCATACTTCCCCGCCCCCGCCCCCCCCCCCCCCCCCCCCTTCTCGGTACGGCACGGGGTCTACAATTTTCTAAAATGTCATTAGTAAAAGATGCATCTTCACGTGGATCGAATTGATACAATACCGTAGATGATGTCCTTTTTAGACATTTTGTGAACTTTTGGAATGTCGTCTACAGACGCATGCCGCGTAGAAAGGGTTAATGACACTAATGATCTTTACTAAATATTTAACGTTGAATTAAGTTCTGCATACTTCCGCCCCCCCCCCCCCCCCCCCCCCCCCCTTCTCGGTACGGCACGGGGTCTACAATGTTCTAAAATGTCATTAGTATAGATACATCTCTACGTGGAATTGATACAATATGTAATTTTTAGACATTTTGTGAACTTTTGGAATGTCGTCTACAGACGCATGCCGCGTAGAAAGTGTTAATGACACTAATGATCTTTACTAAATATTCAACGGTGAATTAAGTTCTGCATACTTCCGCCCCCCTTCTCGGTACGGCATGGGGTCTACAATGTTCTAAAATGTCATTAGTAAAGATACATCTCCACGTGGAATTGATACAATATGTCATTTTTAGACATTTTGTGAACTTTTGGAATGTCGTCTAGACGCATGCCGCGTGGAAAAGTGTTGACACTGTACTAATGATCTTTACTAAATATTTACATGATTTAAGGTTGAATTAATTCTGCATACTTCCGCCCCCCCCCCCTCTCTCAATAAGGCACTTGGGGTCTCCAATGTTCTAAAATGTCTTTAGTAAAGATACATCTCCACGTGGAAAAGTGATACAATATGTTATTTTTTAGACATTTTTTAAAACTTTTGGAATGTCGTCTACAGACGCATGCCGCGTGGAAAGTGTTAAACGGACACTAATGATCTTTAAGGTTGAATTTAGTTCTGCATACTTCCGCCCCCCCCCCCCCCCTCTCTCTCTCGGTAGGCACGGGGTCTAAAGTGTTCTAATGTCACTATTAAAGATACATCTCCGGTTCTATAAACCACGTGGAATTGACACTAACGATCTTTACCAAAAAGTTAAGGTAGAATTCAGTTCTGCATACTCCCATACTCCCGTCTGCAACACAATCGAGCTCTGGTTAAAAAATATGACCATATACAGCTGAATAGACAGCAAAATTTGAATTAGATTTTGTTCTCAAAATTAAGTGATAACAACTAATTCAATGATTCAATGATAGCGCGCCTTCTTATCTTAAAGGTAGATGTTCCGATTTTCAACTTGAAACGGTTTTCTATTCTACATGAAAGGTCATCCTTATAAAGTTTGAGTTGCATAGCTCTAATGGTTAGTCTTATTTTAGACGCACAAGATGCTGTGAACTATACCCATAACTGTTAGGCCTTGACAACAATGAATGACTGGATTGAGGAGGAAAAAAACCCAGTTCTTGAGACCTATATTTTTTTTTCTTGAGAAAAACAGCCTTTAACCTATTTTTTGCCATTCAATTGGGACTGGTTTCGTATATATATATATATATTTTTTTTGCCAATCAATAAAAAATACCAGCTAAGTTCCGAATTTCTAAGACTATTCTTATAGACCTTCAAATATTTGCTGTGCTAACATATAAGCCTTCGTAGATACGGCATATGAGTGCCCCACCCCCGGCAAGAATGGCTGTAGCTTCCCGTGCGCGATGACAATCTAGTCATTAATTAAGTACCACCCCCCCCCCCCCGGGCCAAAATGGGGATAGCTTCTCGCGCGTGACAATGTTCATAATCATGATAATTGTAAGTACTTTACAAATAGATACATTCAGTGTTGCTATATCCATGCGCCCAACTGTACGCCAACTTGGCGATTTCAGCCGATAAAATATTTACAATTATGAAAAATAAAAGTAAAATAATATAAAATCATAAAATATGGAAACAATATACAGAAGTATACAGAAATATAAACATTAATAACAATCATAAAGATAGAAATTAATGTGGGCGCCAAGAACAATATTGCAATTAAGGAATTTGTGTGTGCTACAAGTAAAACAAATGTTAATATTTTTGTCTAATTGTCATGATGGACCACAGTCA
Source organism: Ophiura sarsii (assembly GCA_035610835.1). Taxonomy (NCBI): domain Eukaryota; kingdom Metazoa; phylum Echinodermata; class Ophiuroidea; order Amphilepidida; family Ophiuridae; genus Ophiura; species Ophiura sarsii. The sequence continues at coordinate 106,635,477 of CM069441.1, forward strand.
TATGCATAACACCGTTTTAAAAGGTAAGTACTGTTTAGATCGAATGTTGGTTTGTATTTGTAAATGGTCATGTTTTATTACTTCAGTTTCCATAAAGGTGGTTTGTTACATTGTTATTACATGCCAGAACCGGTAGTTGACCACGTGGAATTGACACTAATGATCTTTACTAAATAGTTCAGGTGGAATTAAGTTCTGCATACTTCAGCCCCACATCCCCTCTCGGTATGGCACGGAGTCTATACTGTTCTAAAATGTCATTAGTAAAGATGCATCTTCACGTGGATCGAATTGATACAATGTCCTTTTTAAACATTTTGTGAACTTTTGGAATGTCGTCTACAGACGCATGCCGCGTAGAAAGTGTTAATGACACTAATGATCTTTACTAAATATTTAACGTTGAATTAAGTTCTGCATACTTCCGCTCCCCCCCCCCCCTTCTCGGTACGGCACGGGGTCTACAATGTTCTAAAATGTCATTAGTACAGATACATCTCCACGTGGAATTGATACAATATGTCATTTTTAGACATTTTGTGAACTTTTGGAATGTCGTCTACAGACGCATGCCGTGTGGAAGTGTTAATGACACTAATGATCTTTACTAAATACTTACATGATTTAAGGTTGAATTAATTCTGCATACTTCCGCCCCCCCCCCCCCCCCCCCCCTCTCTCTCTCTCAATAATGCACTTGGGGTTAATGTTCTAAGTAAAATGTCATTAGTAAAGATAGGGGAATATGGGGCAACTGGACCGTGGGGCAAGTGGACCGAAATGAAGGATTTTGTAATTGCATGGGCATACTGCTTTCTTTTGATCAATACGACTTTTGTTGATACTTGACATATATCTTTACCTTCTACAATCCAAAACATTTGGAACTTTAGGGTATTTAAACATGTGATTTTTCTCCATATCTTTGAAGCTAACTCCTTGAGTGACTGATTGAAAATTCACAGATAGTATGGGCGATATATGAAGATGGGTTTAGATCATGTTTAATGTACTTTATATGATTGACAGATATGCAACAGTAAATATATACATGCAGTACAGTCGTCTTAAGATACTAGGTGCATATTGCATTTGATGGGTGCTATATTGTAGTGTGCTAGGGACTTTCCGAAATATGATTAAAACCATAGGTTGTGGTTGAAATGACCGTAAAATGGCGCATATTGCTAATTTGGGACATTGGTGGTTTGGATTTCCGATCAATATTATCATTTAAAGAATGCTTCAACTTAAATCATTATCACGGGTATTCATTTGGTAGAGTTATTAGTTCATGAATTTGCAAATAACAAAGTACACCATTTCTTACTTATCTAAAGACACTCGTCTACTTGCAGCCTTGCAGGACCCGAACGCCGTAATATTTGCGAATTCAAAGATACTCACTGGCTACAGAAATCTGTGTAATGGCTAAACACAAAAATGCAGTTTTGCCTTTTTTCTGAAATGTATTGGAGTTATTGATTATTATGACAAATGGTGGTATGTTTTAAAACATTTTGGCGTAAAATGTATTACGTCACAGGCGTGTTTTAATAACGTTTCATCTCGACAAAGTGCTACGTCATTTGTTGGGGTAAGTGGACCGAAGGGGTGTGGGGCAACTGGACCGCCTGCAAAAACTTAATCAAAATTGTAAAATTCATTTTGAAAATGAGTGGTTAGTGTCAATAAAACATGACTCGGTATTGAAATGTGAATAGAATATGAAATAATTCACATTCTTTCAAGTTCTTAGACATTTTGGGGCAATTTGGGTCTAATACCACTATTTCTGATATTGAAGGATTACAATATGACATGAAATGGCTTTAGAATGGTTTAACACCTCGGTATTATGAATTACATCTTTATTATATTTTGAATGGTGTCTGTAAAGGTATTTGCTATGACGAAATATCATGATTTATGTATTTTATCCACTGCTTTTTGTGTATATCAACCGTTGGGTCATCATTGTCATATTGACTAACTTCCCCTGTAACATGAAAAGCTGGCTAAATATCAAGATGGTTTATTATAAGTACTAAATGATGATTATATGAAGTAAATAAAATCATTAAAGAAAGGGGTATATATAGACAAATGTATGGGGCGTCTGAATATCACAACCATGTAACCATTTAACTAGGTTCATACCGTTTTATCTATAATAAACGTGCAGTCGAAAATTGCGCTTGCTTTGTACACCATTAATATTACTGCTTTTTACACGTTAACCACGAAAACTGTATACAACATGGGTTTCATGAGACCTGTATCATTTTTACACGTTAAATAATATGGAAATGAGTTTGTAAAGAAAATACTGCTTAGTTACCGTGTTGTCAATCAATGATTTCTGTGTATTCTAACCGTTGGAACATATAGGACCAGTTGCCCCAACGATTAGGTAACTGGACCGTGCCAAGTACAGTTTTTAGTTAGTGGTAATTGCCTTTTGTTTGGATATTTTTTAACATTGATTATATGTTATATGTAAACAGTTACATGGGTGATATTTTCATAGCAATTCCATAAATATTAACACCAGCTTTAAGCTTTTATATCATGAAATATGCTTAACCGGTCCAGTTGCCCCATCCTCCCCTACATCTCCACGTGGAAAAGTGATACAATATGTTATTTTTTAGACATTTTGAGAAATTTTGGAATGTCGTCTACAGACGCATGCCGCGTAGAAAGTGTTAATGACACTAATGATCTTTACTAAATATTTAACGTTGAATTAAGTTCTGCATACTTCCCGCCCCCCCCCCCCCCCTTCTCGGTACGGCACGGGGTCTACAATGTTCTAAAATGTCATTAGTAAAAGATGCATCTTCACGTGGATCGAATTGATACAATACCGTAGATGATGTCCTTTTTAGACATTTTGTGAACTTTTGGAATGTCGTCTACAGACGCATGCCGCGTAGAAAGTGTTAATGACACTAATGATCTTTACTAAATATTTAACGTTGAATTAAGTTCTGCATACTTCCGCCCCCCTTCTCGGTACGGCATGGGGTCTACAATGTTCTAAAATGTCATTAGTAAAGATACATCTCCACGTGGAATTGATACAATATGTCATTTTTAGACATTTTGTGAACTTTTGGAATGTCGTCTAGACGCATGCCGCGTTGAAAAGTGTTGACACTGTACTAATGATCTTTACTAAATATTTACATGATTTAAGGTTGAATTAATTCTGCATACTTCCGCCCCCCCCCCCCCCCCCCCTCCCTCTCTCTCAATAAGGCACTTGGGGTCTCCAATGTTCTAAAATGTCATTAGTAAAGATACATCTCCACGTGGAAAAGTGATACAATATGTTATTTTTTAGACATTTTTTAAAACTTTTGGAATGTCGTCTACAGACGCATGCCGCGTGGAAAGTGTTAAACGAACACTAATGATCTTTAAGGTTGAATTTAGTTCTGCATACTTCCGCCCCCCCCCCCCTCTCTCTCTCTCGGTAGGCACGGGGTCTAAAGTGTTCTAATGTCACTATTAAAGATACATCTTCGGTTCTATAAACCACGTGGAATTGACACTAACGATCTTTACCAAAAAGTTAAGGTAGAATTCAGTTCTG